>JBAIAA010000794.1:600000-1041013 GCA_037893245.1 Crossaster papposus | reverse complement strand
GAGGTAGAATCTGGCAGCCGCGGCCTACGTGATGAAGTCTCCGTATGATTCAATTGACGATGGTCCTTGGTCCCATAAACACAAAACGTCAGGCGTCAAAATAATGAATTCTACACTTAGCC
Organism: Crossaster papposus; assembly: GCA_037893245.1. Lineage (NCBI taxonomy): Eukaryota > Metazoa > Echinodermata > Asteroidea > Velatida > Solasteridae > Crossaster > Crossaster papposus. The sequence continues at coordinate 1,040,891 of JBAIAA010000794.1, read as the reverse complement.
AGCTGTTACGGTGTTGACCGCGTATGAATCTGGAACAATGCCAAATCAATAAGCTGTGCCCCACCTTTAAAGCGACTATTGTTTTATCTCACACTTGTCATTCACAACCTTGGCATTGAGCGACTGGTCGATATTCCGCACATAGCCGTTTCAATGTGTTTATCCGTGTCTAATTGTTAGTCATTTTTCATGACCGAAATCTGAAACACACACCATGCAGCTGCCTTAGCGCCAACGCTTGGCCTTTCGAACACGTGACCTTGGTTGTCACTCTACTGACGCAAAGAAGCGTCAATTGTTTTGGTACAACTTGACACTGAACAACTTTTGGATTAGCTGAAAGTGCCTCTTGAAATTTGTATATTTCGATGAGGCGGCCTACGCACTGTGTTACTAAAGTCTGGCTTAGAGTAGACTATTATCCGTGAGTTGGTTATTCATTCCGAATGATGACTTGGGATAATGGGGGATTAGTGATAACGTCGACCTGAGGACCCAAGCAGAGTCCTCGGAAGAATCTGATGTATGAACCTTATAGCAAATGTACACTCAAGGAAAAAAGAAACGCACCACTGATTTTTGTTATAGTTTTGCCCGAATTTCGTGAAATCAAATGGGACACAAGCCGAAGACCGTGCGCCTCATCTACGAAGCCAGAGGCCCATCAAAGCCGAGGTATCACGCCGCTGTTTCAGCCAGTGTGTAAAGCGACATAAAGTTGTGCGCATGGGCCATTTTCAAATCCAGGTAAAATATGGGGACGTAAAAAACTGGAACTCACCGAAGAATACTGACATTAGGAGATTTTCAATTTTCAATTAGAATATCCGTGATGTATAAACCCCTGACCGAACAAAATTGGTATAATAAGCGCTGAATTCAAGCCTAAACACAATACAGACGCTCCGTTTCGTTAGTCATTAAGGAAAATATGGTTTTCAGGACAAATTTGAAAGAAAAGATTTCCAAACTTGAAATGGTTTATATAAAATTTAAAAAACAGGTTGTGATCTCTGAATCATGTGTTTTCGGAGCAAACCCACCAAGAGTGATAAACAAAACTTGTTTTATCTTCAACGGAGTTTTCATCGCGGTCTTGTATGATAAACATGTACGCGTAAAATACCCGTGAAAGTTTATCCCTGGTGGCGCGCTTTCAGGCCCCTAAAATACGTATGACCTGGATGTAAGAATGGCACACGCGCACAACTTTATATCGCTTAAAAGTAGGATTTAGTAATTGCTTGAATTATCAGAAATGGGTGGATGTAAAGGTAGGATACATCATTGGTAATTGCTTGAATTATCACGAATAGGTTGATTTGGGTGGTTGTATTTTGAGTTAATATCGTTTAACTGACCTGTCTGAAGTTTTATAATTATGGATACTGAGAAAAGCAAGAAAAACGACATTCGTTTTCAACCGTTTAACATACAGACCGATCTAGTATTCTGAACTTCATCACCAGATTCGTCAATTGATAGGAAACTGAAAAGCATGAGATATTTTAGGTGCTAGTAACTATAACTTTATTCATTCTCGTGAATTCAATATTGCAAGCAACAAGTTACCGTCATCTATTCATGTATTCTATTTGGTATTCCTCCAAAAAATCACAAGATCTCTCCACTTCATTATCAAATCTGACAAGTCGAAGGGGATGCTGAGAAAATCGATAGAGGAGGAGCCAGGATTTGGCACGCGATGGAAGAAGATCAGAGGAAAGGTCTGAAGGAGAGACTATACTGGGTAGAATGAGTGCCAGGTTTGAAAGAGTAGGCGTCTACCGACCTGCTAGATTGTCCTTAGAGTCGATACAATTCAGTCTGGATGTGGAGTGATTGGTGTTCATTCAGGCAATCTCTGATGAGCCATGGACTGGCTGGGCCGGCCGTCTTGGTTTATTGATGGTGGAGATGAAAGCACGTTGAATAAACAAAAATACTGTAAAAGGATAATACTTTGCGCCTGGATATTAACCTGTGGCGTTAATGATTTTGAAGAAAACAAACCAACTAATATTGTCTCTTGAGGGCGCCTTCAACAATGGGCGAGTCTTGTGACCAATGACTGATTTTACGCAAGCCCAATAACCACCACAAAGGGAGGGGGGGGGGGGGGGTTCCCCTCCATCTCATATCTTACTTCATATGGTCAAGGTTGTACGCCGTTTTGCATAATAACGAAGCTCACCTTCAAACTTCTATTTCAATCATTACAGGGGGGGGGGGGGGGGGGTGCCAAAAAAAAGGGACCGGGATGGGTTTATTAGTTTGTGGCTAAAAAAATTTAATAGGGTATCTGCACGTTTCAGAAAGTCAGTTGATTGATGCTAGATCTACGGGTGTCTCTTAGGTCCCGGGATTGGAACGCTCTGTAAATATAACGCGAGTTGTCTGCCACATGCAATCAGAATTACAGAACAAAATTGTATGCACATCAATAATGCCGATTAATTTGTTTTAACACGCCGTGTGATCATTACAACAAGCTTGTAAAATAGTCATTACTTGATTCGTCCATTCTTTAAGACCTTGGAGAACTCAATTTGATACTTTTTGCTTAAAGCATTAAATTGAGAAAAATCAATTTAATCTTTTTAAAGACTTTTTAAAGACCGATAATTTCTAATTATCATAATAATCTTCCTAAGAACCCTCCCCCAACCATGGTAACAATAACACTACGAACGACATACATGTATAAAACTGTATATAAAAACACTGTTTACTTTAAGCAAGTTTTGCATTTAAATTGTATACTTCACCGCCACTTCAAATCGTGTTTTACTCTCGGTCGACTCGACTCCCCCCCTGACCATGAACCCCTGAATGCCAACTCAAGCAACAATATTTAACAGCCCCCCACCCCCCCCCCCCCCTTCCCCCCCCCCCACCCCCCCCACCCCCCCCCCCCCCCCCCCCTTCCCCCCACCCCCTTACTTTGGCAAAGACTAGACTAGCGATGCACATTATTACAATCGTTTTCGTCAAGGTCAAGTACGGCGTTGGCTTTGCCATTGCCCAAGGCAGGAATGTGCCAAATCCATCGCATCAACAGTGGACGGCATCCTAACCTTTCATCAAGGCCATCGTGGCTGTGCAGCAAGCTGTGGCGACTGGAGTCAAGACCACTCAGCGCCCTTGAGTTGCGCCTCCAGCTCGAGCGCTGAGTGGTCTTGACTCCAGTTGCCACAGCTGCACAGCCACGATGGCCTTGACGAAAGGCTAACGGCATCCGTGTAGCAGTCGCGTGCAACTTAACTACAAATGTACAGTATATAAATAAATATCTTGGATTTATATAGCGCTTTTCACACCCGAAGGGCATCTCAAAGCGCTTCCAACATTATTACCCCTGGTCACTGGGCCATTTTCAATCCTTAAACCATCTCAGCTCCCTGGGGAGTATACAGCATGTGCTGCAATATATGCGCTACTAGGCTAAATCATCAATCACAATAATCATCTCTGCCCTCACAGGTAGCCATTTTACCCCTGGGTGGAGAGAAGCAATTATAGTTAAGTGTCTTGCTCAGGGCAGGGATGTAGTCGAGTCCATCACAAGTCCCTGCAAGTCCCTGTAAGTCCCTGCAAGTCCATCACAAGTCCATCACAAGTCTTTCAGTTCCAATTTAAATCACAAGCTATTCAAATCAGCTTTGACAAAGGCATTCATTTGTCATTGTTCATCCAGTTACATGTGACTGCCTTTATGAAGGGACTTGTGACTGGCTTCACGAAAGGACTTGTGAAAGGACTTGCAGGGACTCGACTACAACCCTGGCTCAGGGACACAAGTGTCACGACCGGGACTCGAACCCACACTCTGCTGAACAGAAACACCAGAGCTTGAGTTCGGTGTTCTTATCCACTCGGCCACGACACCCTGCGAATGGAGGGTGTGGCCTTAGCCTTCAGGCAGAACTTTACTAATTTTACGTCGCATGTCTCGTCATTGGAGACAGTTGTTCATAATTCTATCGCGGGACGGGAGCGGGAATATACAGAACATCTCGTTTCAAATGGAATTATGAAGGTGGAAGCGATTCGTAAAATAGATAAGGGTACAGGAACGCAAGTTGTTTGTAAGTAAAGAAACAAAACACCGAACATGTGGCATTGTTATAATCAACGACAGTATTAAAGACGGTTTGTCCGTGTTTTTAGGGGGTTGCACCCTAAAAAATAGATTTTCAAATTGATTTGAAAATGTTCTAGCTTTGTATTTGTTATGAGCAAATAATTCACTAATTAAATTCAAATTTTGAATTTAGAGTGTCCTGAGTGATACAGTGTTGATCTTTGCCAATGCAAGTTTATATTTTATGCAAACCAAAATATACAATCTAGATTGATGGATTTATTTTGTTAACGCTTTTTACCTTACAACCACTCAACTCCCGGAAACACTCGAATGATAACGATAATATCCGACCGTCAATAAAACGCGTTTGGAAAAGACAGCATTCCTCTTTTTTTTTGTCACGTTACATTGGAGGCTACTGGTGTCACATATCCGACTCTTATGAAAACTTTTTTCTATTAGTTAAACCCTCATGCCATTCTCCTAATTATCTCCACTTAAGCATGCGCGATACAATGTACATGTACTTCCAAGGCTTCCTGATTCTATGGGCCTTTTCGAAACCTTTGCTTCGTCTCCAGCTTCGCCTCCGAATTTCGAATTACTGAGAAGCAAATATAAATAGTCCAACTTTTGGGTTCATATCAATCGATTGAATGTTTCTGAAGCACAACTTGAACCAAAATGTGGCAGGGGATCTTGCAGTTGGGAATCTAAAATCGCCTTAAGCCAAAACGAAGCCAGGGATTCGAAAAGGCCCTACGGAGTCTGAAATTCATGCTACACCGGACCTAATTAATAATGCATCAGTAATAGTCTGGGAACCAGACTACACGGTACGCAGATTACCAGTTTGTATACCCAGCACGATATGTGGCAGATATACCCAGCACGATATGTGGCAGAGGGGTACCCCCTCTTATCCCTATACTTTATACACACTCAACACTATTGTAACCTAACCCAGAAACCTAAAAGGAATTCCTGAGATTCCGGGAACACAATGGTCAACACAAAAGAGGGGGGTTTTCTCTGCCACATATCGTGCTTCATATGCCAGTTTGGTACCATTTAGCACCTAGTTTGGGTGGTAGGTAGAGGCAAATAATTGTTTAATGAATAATAATTTAATAATTTAATATTTACCTTTCCCCTTTATTAATGGTACTAGGAATCGATTTTACTATTAACATAACAATACAGCTTAAAGGGGCACATTGCTTTGGATCGGGTGTTTTCATGTATAAAAATGAAATGAATGTGATTGGGAAGCTTATTTAAAAGTAGAATATATAGATTCACAACACTATTCCTTCAAATCGGGTAATTTTTGTTTAATTTCGTGACAATAACGGTCTACCAGTTTGTAAAAACAAAATGTTTGACTCTACAAAATGACGGAACGTGTTCACTAGTCTTATTTCCAGTCACACGTATCCTTTGAAAACGCATGTGCCTACTACATTGCAGGGATGTAGTCGAGTCCATCACAAGTCCCTGTAAGTCCCTGTAAGTCCTTTAGTTCCAATTCAAATCACAAGCTATTCAAATCAGATTTGACAAAAGCATTCCAGTTACTTGTGACTGGCTTCACGAAAAGACTTCTGAACGGACTTGCAGGGACTCGACTACAACTCTGCTACTCGCAGACATAATACATATAATAAAACCAGACGCGTTATTTTCTCAGAACACACTCAATGTGAATGCTATTTTATTTTATGCGTAATAATGCGAGCGGGTGTCCTTTCTAAAAAAACACTGCAACATAAAAGATATTATGTATTTATCAATTTACGAAAAAATACTGTTGACGATCGTTAGTTGGTGTTAGTGTTTGGATGGAAACAAGTTGCAAATCACACTAGGCTTATTTACATAACCTTTTCTCCCCTAATTAAGTATTAAGACTCAATCTAACTTCATATTATATAACATCTACAATGTACACAGCAGGCAAAAATATCCTGTCAAATAGGAAGTGCGATTTTTGAAAAATACAAGAATGTCCCTACCAGAGACCATGACTACATTTTACTTTATTAGATTAAACATTGTCAAATATCTTTCTTTTACTTAATACAAATGAATTGTTTTATACATTTTCCGAATGAGTGTGATTTGACTTTTTTTTGCAGTAGACGCTGCATACACTGTGAACAAGTAACAATGGGTTCAGTACCAAGTAACAATGAATTGTCATAGTGTATGTTTTGATAGATGTTCATATTGATTTACATCTTCGAAATGCCTAACCGTACACATTCGTCCCAAGCCGCTCTATAAAAGCTTGAATTTGCAAGCGGAATTTCAATATTATTTTGAAACAACGGAGACCATATCTACACGTACATTGTAATTCCATTTCTGAATGAGGAATCACAATATTCTGAGAGTTTTCTGTGAGGAACGCGACCAGTAATGTCCAACTAGGAGCAGAAACAAACTAAGGCATAACAAAAAAAGTTATGTTGGCGTAACCCGACCGACCCTAAAAATACGGCCGACCCTGGATATTTGTTTTTTCAAGGGACGAAATTTAATGATTAAAATCTATATAAATCTAGTTATAAATACGTTTAAAACCATTTCTGACCGTTTCTCATTGTAGTGTGTGTGGATTGTGAAAATATTGAACCTGGACACGCTATCGTGTATCACTACCGGCTTAAACAGTTAGAAAACATATCATTTTCATTGCTAGGAGAAAAAAAAAATTAAAAAAATAATAATAATCCCTACCTACCTACCTACCTACCCTATTTTTTGGGGCCCGTTACGCCAACATAACATTTTTTGTATGCCTTACAAATGACTTCCAACAAGTTACATGAAACGACATTTAAATTAACAAAGCTAACTCATTGTCACAAATGTTCAAGGGCTTTAGAATATTTGCCTAACCCCCAAGGATAGGGACAATGTATGGAGCTACTGAGCACAAATATTTACTTAGGACAATTCTTCCTTGGCTAAAACAGGGTTACTTACCAAATGTTCAGGCGATGTATATTGTTTGCGACTGGTGAGTTGATATTCCCTTATAGCTTGAAAAGCAGAGTTTTAGATGGTAACCTGTTTTTACTGAGCATAGCAAGACTTGTTTGTGTTAAGCAAATTGTTGTGCTTAGCAGCTCTATGGAATTGGCCCGAGGTCACATGTAAATTACAAGGCTAATTATAATTCTGGGCGCAATTAAAACGGATCAACTGCTGTCAAAGTTGGACTGGGTAACGTGGGATTTACTTGAAATGAACTTGTGCAGACCTTTGAAGTACTCCGTTCTACAGTACTTGTAAGTATTTAATTAAAAGTGCACTCATAACTCACAAAATAAAACAACAGTTTAAAAGTAAATTTAAGATCTCAACAGAAATACAACTTATTAACATATCAGATTGCCTGAGACTAATCTACAAATAATATCTACAAAGTCATTTAACATTTTCTCTATTTTTAAAATTTAACAGCATTTAACCAGTTTGTAAAGGTTTTATTACATCTGATAAAACCAAAGGTTTTAAAGGTAGGATAAACCATTTGCAAATATCGAAAATATTTTCTACCGAATTATTAAGAAACATCTTACTCATTTGGAAGTAAATAATGATTCTAGGCATCTAGCCAAATTATTGTGCTAGATATCCTGTTATTATTCCGAAAAATTGAATTTTATAAAGAAAAATTCGCGATCGCCGGACGGCGATCACGAAAAAACAAAGATAACATAAGAATAATTGCTCGAGGTCGGTTGAAAACAAACGCTGTTTTTCGTGCTTTTCTCGGCAACCATGATTGCAAAATTTTTGACAGGTCAGTTAAACGATATTTACTATAAAATACAACCCCCCAAATCCACCTATTCATGATAATTCAAGAAATTACCAATGGTGTATCCTACCTTTAAACTAAAGGGTTAAACCAAACAAATTAAAAAAAAAGCTAATAAAGAAATATTTATGTACAGTATAATAATACAGTCAAAAGACACGAGTTAAGACAGGTTGAAACTCAGCAGGAACGCGAACCCGGACGAGACTTTGCGCTGAGAATTTGCAAAGGTTTTATACAATTCAATTCCAGTGAATTTCGCAGCGAATGTTTCACGACGACCAATTTGCTTTGCATTTGTATTCGCGCAAGAATGGACCGGCCTTTAGGTGAACAAAGTTCAGGGCTTATTTGAATGAAGCTGTTTTGTTCATAACTAACAAAATCCTTAAGAAACGCCTGACTACTTTAATTGTCAGAGGTCCTCTATATTTGCTTAGCACGTACATACAGCATAAGATTTGGGCTCATTCCATTACAATTGTCCTACTCCAAATATTCAAGTTTTGTTTACCAGCAAAAATGGTTTAATTTCATGTAACCATTTTCCTTTAGACCAATCCAGGCATGCTATCAATTATATCCTAAAGGCTCCCGGCAAAGGCCAAAGCATTGTACAAGCTACTGCGTCAGCTACAGTATTTTTTTAATAATCTGGGCCAATTTCATGCAGCTTCTAAGCACAGACATGATCTATTTATCGTTACATTTTGGCCTCTAAATTATGTATTAGACTACATTATTTTATACACATTTGTGTACACTAATTGAAGACAAAAAGGTACATACATTACATGTACATTAAATGGCAGCAAATGGTGCCGTTGTTTGGTCAATCATGTCAATTCAATGTCAACTCACAAGTACAGTCACAAGTAATGTGGGATGACCAGTGACAGAGAAATGACCAGTGACAGAGAAATGACCAGTGACAGAGAAATGACCAGTGACAGAGAAATGACCAGTGACAGAGAAATGACCAGTGACAGAGAAATGACCAGTGACAGAGAAATGACCAGTGACAGAGAAATGACCAGTGACAGAGAAATGACCAGTGACAGAGAAATGACCAGTGACAGAGAAATGACCAGTGACAGAGAAATGACCAGTGACAGAGAAATGACCAGTGACAGAGAAATGACCAGTGACAGAGAAATGACCAGTGACAGAGAAATGACCAGTGACAGAGAAATGACCAGTGACAGAGAAATGACCAGTGACAGAGAAATGACCAGTGACAGAGAAATGACCAGTGACAGAGAAGTGACCAGTGACAGAGAAGTGACCAGTGACAGAGAAATGACCAGTGACAGAGAAACGACCAGTGACAGAGAAACGACCAGTGACAGAGAAATGACCAGTGACAGAGAAGTGACGTGCGACAAAAAAATGACCAGTCACATTTAACTTGAACCGAGATAGAAAGACTTGTCATTGTGTTGTGGGTCATTGTGTTGTGGGTCTTTAGATGTGACAACTTTAGATGGTTTTTAATGACATGATCACGATCACTTGTAACAAATATGATTGAAGATTTGTGTTGACTTGTGACAACTAGTGATTGATTTCATTTACTGGCATTGGCAATGGAAGTTAATACAAAATAATAGCCTGAGATGACAAGAAAACAATCAATTCATTTATATTACAATGCAAACATAATTTAGCAAAACGACAGCTAAAATTATACAATTTATAATTTCACTTGTAGCCTAATTTATATGCTCAGAATGGCAGTGAATCATAATACTGGTCTGTCAGGTTTTGCTCCAAAATGCAATAAAATATTAATGTGTGTTAGTAACTAGTGCAGAGTGACCGCTATTTATACGATTTATAGTCCACAGTGCTCTTTGTCCAAATTCGATTCAGCAGTTTATCTTTTTAGATATGCAACGCAGGCCGACACAACTGCTGAATGGGTGGTTGACTGCGTAAAGATGCTGTGCATATTCGAATGGTCGAATAAGCCATTTGCCCGTGACCCTGAGTTAAATTTAAATAATATCTGGTACACTGACTTGTTCACACAGTTGTGAACCACATAACGACCGAGAATCGATATTGTGTTTTCCTTTATTCCTTTACTATACCCAACCCCATTACTTAGCGCTTGCCCCAACGATCGAGGACCGAATTCGGACAAGCAAACCGTCCTTCGAGGATCCTTTGTTCCCTTTGTTCTCTTTTGTGTTTTGATCCTCGATTGTAATACGATACAAGAACACACAGCTTGGCACAGTTTAACTTTAAATTCTCCAGAATAAAGACACTGTTGCTATATCACGTGATTCGGGGCAAGCTTTTGCATAGTTACATAAGAGACGCTCAGCACCAATACATTGTTTACAATGGGTGAGAATGGCAAAAAGACGACAGACCATTCCAGAGCTGGGGGGTTGCTAGCGTATGACGTGTAAGGCTTGCCCCGAATCACGTGATATAGCAACAGCGTCTTTGGTCTGGAGAATCTAAAGTTAAACTGTGCCAAGCTGTGTGAGCAAGTCAGTGTACCAGATGTTATTCCAATTTAACTCGGGGTCACGCGCAAATGGCTTATTCACATGAACAGGCCACTCCCCATTTAAGCGAGTTGGCAAGGACCACTGTGCAATCAAGGAGGCTGGACTGTAAATTGTGTCGTTAGCGGGTGCACTGTTGTATACAGTGGTTATTTGCAGACTCGTGCAGGGCCCGTTCAAAACATGCAGCAGTACGGGTCTAGGCCTCTGGTATTGCTGTTTTTGCAGCTTTTTAAAAGAAACATTTGTCAATGCACATTATTGGGTCCTGAGCAATACACCTGACGGTTTTAAACTTCCTACAGTGACCGGTTCTTGAGATACGGTAATCAAAATACAGACAGACAGATAGACAGACAGACAGACCAATATTTCTGGAATTATATTTAGATAAATTGTAAAAAATGTATACATGAAATGAGAGGAAAACACCTTAAATATTATGTTCTTTCCCTCCCAGCATGCCCAGCAAAATTTGATGTTCATTTTTGGTAACAGTTTTCTTAGATGTCATCACTCTAACCAAACCAGTCAAAAAGTATATACAGAGTTTAACCCTGCTTTGAAATTCTGTCCATAGTCCTCTGAAAACTGTGCTCCAGCTACGAATTAGTCAAGGTTTTGCACAAAACAAAATAAAACATGAAATTCAAGTTGTTTGCATGTCCAACCAACTCATCTGAAGAAAAAAACATTCACTTTGCACTACCTGTACAGACCATTACAAGGCAAGTACGACACAAAATTAAGTCCAACTTGCGGGTAGAATTTAAAACTTTATCCTACAATGACTACAGATTATTAAAATGTTTAAAACAAAGAAACAAAAACAACTAAAATCCATCACCACAAATAGATACTTATTTTCTACTTTATATTGTACAATATTACAAAAAGTACTTGTAGATTTACACTAACTTACTGTTAATATGTTGCGGAAGTGATGATATCTAAAAGTAATACAGATTGGGGGGGGGGGGGGGGGGGGGGGGGGGAGGGGGGGGGGGCAAGTCGTGAAATTTGACACGACTATTGACGTCAAATTTAAAGTGAACATTCACGACTTTTGGGGAGTCGTCAAATTTGACGGCAATATTCATGAGTTTGGGGCAAGTCATAAAATTAGTTTTTATATATTTATGATTTGCGTAGTCCCTCCAGGGCCACCATATACACCAGTCCGTGTACATGTGTGAATGACAGGCCAATGATGCCACGTGGACATCACCGCGCGACATCGTTTGTGGTTTGGAAGACCAAGCATGCAGCTGACTCTTGCAACATAAAATATGCCGCGTGCTAAGGTTCTTTGAGTTGGCTTGTTAAATCTTCGAAATTATTGGGCGCTTTCTGGAATCAAATCTTTAGGGAATGGAATCGACCACCTCAGGAAAGAGCTTCCTCAAAAAAGTGGAATCGCGATTCTGATTCCGGTTTTGGAATCGCTTTCAGAGTGGAATCGCCCACCACTATCCAGCAGCTGCACTGCACTGCACTGCACTGCACTGCACAATGAACCAGAGCATGCAGCCGCCACACAGAATGTGCTACGGCATAACACGAGTGACAATAACATTCCGGACGGATTAGCGGGCCATGGCAATAACCGCTCCCCGGCTTCAGGGTTTAACCTGACTAGTGCTGTTTTGACTAACAAAACAAACTTTCAAAACAAACTTTATTCAAATCTAACAGGGTTCCAACATAAATCTTAAAATTAAATTTTATGACTATTCCAAGACACTAGCATTGTCTTATTTGCAATTGCTTTTAATAAAACCAAATTCCCCATCAAAAACATAAGGAAGAAGATATGTTAGTGGTATTTGGCTCCTCTGACCTGTGATGAAACAGGCCAGGTTTTGGCATATAATTTGGTCCTCAAACTTAAAGCTTAACCCTAACTTCCTAGTGTAATATACTAAGAACCATACCCATCCTGGCAAATCTCAACAATATGGCAAACTGTATACACAGACTATTGGACCCCGATTCTGGAGATATAAACCCAGTGTAAAAGACTGTCAGTTTAGGGGTCCAGTACCCATCCTAACAGATCCCAACAAAACCTGGTGTTGGTAATAGGATTAAACAAATTTGGGCTAACGGTTACTGCAAAAGATTCTTAGCGTAAAAAAAATTAGTAATAATGCCTAAATTGTAATAACAATGCCTAAATTGATTATCATTCCATAAAAAAATGCAATCAAAAGTAAATAAAAAATGAAAAAATGAAAAATGACAACAAGATTGTTAAAAACTGCTAATATATTTACATGTAGGTCATTCTATAAAGCTGAGAAGCACTTTATTTTCTGTCCCTGTTATTAAGAAATTTAGTTCATAAATGTGCAGGAGCTTCTACACATTCATTGATGTTTTCAATATACATGTACAATTTGGCAGTTTCTGCACATCGAGCCCCACACATACACTTGTGGGAATTGCATTGTTCCTTCTATTATCTCTCTTCTTTCGAATTTTCCTTCTGGGGGTAGATAAATTCAAAGACCATCTTGTGTGGTGCCATTGGTCTTTTTACCTCACAAGGATGTGCTTACAAGAACACACAAGTAAACACCGTCAATAGACTGTTTTCCTGGTAAAGTGAAGGCGCTGTAATTATGTCATTTTCTGTGGGCACAAACCAGCAAAATCAAGTACAAGTACATGTATCTTAATAGGAACTGTACTTTTATCTAAAATATTTATATATAAATATATAAATTTGATTTTGTTTTCTAATTATCTTAAATTTGTTATTGATCAGACCCCAAAACATTGTAGAAACAGCGCCCTCATGCATTTGAGAAAAATGGCCTATTATGGACCTTTTTTTCCCTTTTCATGAGATGGAATTTGCGTTGCCCTTCAACGACGAATTTTGTTGATAAACACAATTCAATGAAACAGTGTCTAAGATGCAGCATTTGATAGAAACTTTTCGATATTTCAACAATTTATAATCTCTGATCCTTCCGACTGTTATTGGACAATTCTACATCACCCCAGAGTTGCTTGCTTACGGATAGAAGCCGAGTTGAGTTGATTTCTGAAACTCCTTAGAAGATTGTGATGAACCAAGGAAAGAAGAGAGAGAACTGGAGACCACAGAAGATTCCTAAGACGAGGAAGAAGCACATCATAGAGGCAGCCTTACCAGCCCACTCAGGAGGCACTTTCCTGGAGAAAGATGAGGAGAAATAATTGTATTGCATTAGAGGTGCTGTTAACCAGTTTGCGTCGGAGGACGTGTACACGGGAAAAGTTTTTTTCCAGAATTCAAAACCGATGACAGATAAACACGTCAAGAGCAAGGCCGGAAATATCAGGGTGTGCTACCTATAGATGCCAGCCCGAACCCATCTCAGATTGAGGTTCGTGAAAAACAATCCTGCGTCAGGGCCCAGTCAATGTCAAAATAATCCGGAGGCAAACTGGTTATTACCGGTACATGGTATCAGGGCAAAGTAGGGATGCATACAGAAAAGGGCTGAACAAAGATATGACAAGTGCTGGATTGCACTTATGACAAGGATGCCAACGTTAACAACTTGTGCAGAAGTGAGACTGGCCAACTGTGTCTGTCTTAGTAAATCATTTTCTAACACATTTATGAGATTATCTCATTTAGAAAAAAAAAGGCTGAAAATTGATAAAATGTCAGAAAGATGCACAATTTGTGTATAAATGATGTCTTTCTCTCAGAGTCTGATTTCCAAAATGGCCGACTCGCACACGGTAAATTTAAGCATGAACTGACTAAGAATTGTTTTATTCTAATGCTGGTACTCATTTATACTACTGGGTGGAGAGAAGCAAGTGGGGTGAAGTGGCTTGCTCAAGAACACAACATATGACCAGCAGCTGGATTTGAACCCTGACCCTTAGATTATGAGTCAAAAACCCTAACCACTAGGCCACACAACCCCCATAAATGTAAGAACATGTCCGAATTACCTTGCTGCAGCTGCAAAGTACACGTACACACATGTCTAAGTAATTGCATGTACATATGTCAGGGCTAAAATGTTACTATCGTTTACAATTAGGCAAGTTGAGCATAATAGAAGAAAACAAATGTCCATGTCCATGGCCAATTAACCATGATATCTAATGAATGATTCAGAGAAATGATTCAAAACTCCTAGTCTGTAATCTCCAGGCATGAGAATGGGTTGTGTTAGAAAAAACTGGAAAATAGCGATTCACTATTAATGACCCAATCAAGCTGTAGGCTTGGCCCGAGCCGAAGGTGAGGCATGCCGGGGGTTTCAAGCATTTTCAAGCAATTTTCAATGTAATTTTTAGATCTGAATGTCCATAGGCCCTATTAAACAGCAGAAATAAACACAATTGACACTTGTATCACTCTATAATAACAAGTTACCAATTGATACAAATTTTAAGTTCTTGGGTTATTTCTTGAGAAGATTTTGAGAATTTTGAGATGTGGATTTCGATGTTAAACAATAACAAAAACCAATATCATTCTTATTCACCTCAGACTTGAGTACTAAAATACAAACTGTATCAAAATGATTGAAACCAGGGTATATGATAATATGCAAAAATGACAAGTTGATGGTTCCAATCATGTTGATACTGTTTGCATACAACTTAACCAATGCAATTCACCATAATTTGTCCTTATCTTCACTAGATTTACATGTTCTGCTGTGGTAACATGAGCTTTTAGTGCACTTTTCCCGCGATTTCAATAGTTGATCAGTTTATTGCAAAGCGTGCACATCGACTTCCCTGGTATATCTACCTTTCTGGCGAACTTGCCGAGATTTCACTTTACTTTATCGGCAATACCACTTTTACCAGGCAGTTTAATTTCCACATCGGCCTCTAACCAAGACCACTTCCATTTTTCTTTGACACCTTTATCCGACTCCCGTACAAAGTGTTCTTCATTTCTATCCAAAAATCTCGGCATTTTGAAGTCGGATGCCTCCGATATTTCACGATAATTTTACTATAACTGTTTTTCTTTCACGTACACAAATAAGCGTTAACACGATGGCCGCTCAATCAGCAACAGCATTTCCTAACGCTCATTGTAAGAGATCGTCACAATATCGCACGAGGTTTACTTTACCGATATCACTGCAGTATAGCATACACATGCAGCGATCGCGCCCAGAGAGGGGTATTCCTAATTGCTCAATTGCGACACCCACTAGTCTTTTTTCCAGTCGTTTTGAATGCTCCGCGCTGTGTGGTTCGGATGGTGAATTGCATGAAGCCGGAAGGTAGACGAAAAAAACGTTTATAAAACGTCCACAGGACAGCTTTTTATCGCTATTGTACACGTCATGCAGCGCTGCTGAGTGCTAAATCATCATTATGTACATGTACGTTAACCGCAGGCTGTGTGCCGATCGTTGCGTGAAATCGCGTGCGCATTTAACCAGTTCGCGCCGGGATTATTTTAACATCGCCGAGCGGACGGGCGGGATTATTTTAAACGAAACTCGATCCGAAGCGTGTTCAGGCTGATAGTGCCGGGAAGCACACCCACGCATTTCCGGCCTTGCGCGCTGCTGACATACATTTTCGAACTTGAACTTGGCGTGTTTATGCGTCATCCGTTTTGAATTTGGGGGAATTATTGCGTTTATATACGTCATCCGGCGCGAACTGGTTAAAAGTGCCGATCTCGGGGCATTGCAGCAATGATATTTTCACAATTTCCCTTTAAAAAAAAATCACCCTAGACCAACTCTACCCCCCCCCCCCCCCCCCCCCCCCCCCCAATTTAATACCGGATTCACATTGAACTCGGAGAGGACATATTTTGGCCTCCAAAAAGCGGGAAACCGCGGAACGGGGGGAATTCTCATGCCTGAATCTCCCTGGCCATTACTAGACATCAGGTGTAGAACATTTAACATTTTCAGGTTTATTCACCGAGCTCTTAAATCCAACAAATATCTGATTGTCCTCGATGTTGACCTTTCCTAATCAATAATTAACGAACTGTAATAGCAACCTTATAAACATTTTGACCAAAAATACCCAATAAAATGAAAATGTTGGAGCACTTACTGTGGGCCTTCCATCATGATAACAGTCTTGAAATAACCATTGCTGAGAGAAAAGATGACCATGATGATGATATAGACGACATCGTTGAAGTAAACCGGCAAGGTACGAGTCGAGGGTCGATAGTTGCAGAGAAGGAAGAGAGGAAAGAACAGGATACGCAGGTTGGACACGATCCAAGAATACCTGGGAAACGGCTGCGATGGATAGAAAACAGGCAACCAGTTATTGATATCTGTAATATTAATGGGAATATATGATGCGATCAATCAAAATCAGTCGGAACTCGGCAATTCTTGTTTTGAGATCGGGCCAAAAAATGTTGGTAGGGGTGGACAAATCAAATCTGACTTTTTTACAAAAACAGAAGGGGAAAATATTTTTCTTTTTCATGAAAATACTCTTAACGAAATTCAGAAGGGAAGTGATACAAAAACATGATTTTCTCAGTTTCTTTATTTTTAACGTGCTGATGTTCATGTATTTTTTTAACCAAAGGTCGTATTCACATGGGGTTTTCACTGAAATGGAGCCTGAAGTACGCTACAAAAAAATATGTAAAAATCCCCAAAATGACCAAGGCCTACTTCAGACTGATTTTGCTTGATCGCATCACATATATGCAACATTTGGAAACATCAACAAACAAAACTATCAAATTTTTATGAAATACCTACTGGACTATTGGTGAATGACAGTCTAAAGCATCCTGTCAAATGATGGCACCTGGTGTGACGTCATTTTCAAGAAAAGTGGTATTTTAAAATTAATTTTCAATTTATCATATTTAGTTAGTTCGCAATTGTTGGAATCCCTCCGACTCCAGACGACGTGCAGAGCATACTGTCCAAAACGTTAAGTTCCCTCTGGTTAGAACCAGACAACTCACTATTATCACACGGTGCTACCACAAACTACTTATCTTATTGCCTTTTCACCATGCAAACCTTCAAATCTCATCTGTAACATTGATATTTTTTTCAATGTAGCAGTGTTGCAGTTGAATTTCTTATGATTCAAGTTCCTACAAGTCCATCCAATAATATTATAATAAAAAATAATTAATAATAATATAAAAATAATCAGGGCCCTTGCATGTATAGCGTTCTTACACAAACTAGTATCACAAAGAAAAACTAGGTTTTATAATACAAAATGGAGAATGAAAAAAAAAAAAGCTATTTGCAACTTACCCATTTAAGTACTGCAGGGACCATGCTGCCAATAAAGTCACAGAAGTTGAATGTGAAGAAGCACGTCAGAGGAGTGAAGTACATATCTGAAAATGTCAAAATATACAAATTAATTGCTGTGATAGAAATTTACAGTATCAAATGTCTTACCTTGGTACAGTCATTCAATTTCTCTTTCGGAACTGTTTGTTTGCCTTGGTTAAGATGAAATCTGAGCAGACCTTTTTATTATCTTAAATTTCATGAACCATTAACCAGTTCGCGCCGGGATTATTTTAACATCGCTGAGCCCACGGGCGGGATTATTTTTAACGAAACTCGATCCGAAGCGGGTTCAGGCTGATAGTGCCGGGAAGCACACCCACGCATTTCCGGCCTTGCTCGCTGCTGACATACATTTCCGAACTTGAACTTGGCGTGTTTATGCGTCATCCGTTTTGAATTTGGGAAAATATTTGCGTTTATATACGTCATCCGGCGCGAACTGGTTAAATAAATTGTGCCGACTGTTTTTTTTTTTTATACCAAATTAAAGCATATTTCATAGTTTATGTGTTAATGCTTGCATTCTATTTTCAAATGTGATTTATAATATGTCAAAAATTTGAAGTAAATGTTGTCAAAGTAAACCTATTACCGTCCATTAATGCCAATGGTCTCAATGAAAATGAACAGCTCTGTCAACAGAATGCCAACTCTGTGCTAAAACCAAAGATAATGGGCAGACGCTGTCTATTGGCATCTCTAGGTCCGATCCTAGACATCCACAACTCTGCCGAGACGAAAGAAAGTGGGGCGCTGTGGTCCAGTGGTTACAGTGTTTGACACCTGTTCGATGGTACGTGGGTTTGAACACTGGCAGGGAACATGGTGCTTGTGCTTTTGGGCAAGACACTTTGCTATAATTGCTCCTCTCCACCCAGGAGTAATGGGTACCTGTGAAGGTAGAGACCACATGCGCTGATCTTGAGCTGCTGCAGAAATGGTCTCGTTCCTGATGAACAGGGATGAACAGAGTGTAAAGCACTATGAAACACCACATTGTGGGGGGGGGGGGGGGGGGGGGTATAAATTGCTATATAAGCACCAACATTGGGCCCAGATAATGGGCCCAGACCCTGTCTAGATCTATTGGCATCTCTAGGTCCGATCCTAGAAATCCACAACTCAGTCAAGACCAATGATAATGGGCCCAGACCCTGTCTATTGGCATCTCTATGTCAGATTCTAGACATCCATAACTTACCAATGAAATCACTGACAGGTTCTTCAGCAGATGAGACGACACCCAGATTGAATGCTGGGAAGATGGCCAAGGTGACAAAGAAAATCAGCCACACACTCAAAGCATCCACCCATATCTAGCGACAAAACACAACATTAAAATCTTGTGGTTTATTTGTGCAACATTAAAAAGTGTCATGAAACATGTTACCCTTGAATGTATCTACCCATTCATTATGTTGGCTTTCAACCATTAACCCTAACTCCCTACACAACAAAGGAAGTTGGAGGATTTTGGAGGAATTGTATTGTTCAATAACAATGGTGAGGGAGTTAGGGTTAATGGGACACTCCAAAGATTGCTTTTCTCACTTACCCAGCTAAATGCAACAGAATGCACCAATGGTCAAAAGTTGTTGCAAGTTGTTGCATGTTTTCTGGTCTGATGCAATATGTTGCATTTAGCAGGGTAGGTACTTGGTACCCAAACAAGTGCATTTGAGTTCACTGCACAATGCAACCGAATCCACTGTTGCATGTTGTTGCAATTAGCATGGTTCATATTTTAGCTGTGTTGCATTATGTTGCATTTGGCAGGGAGCTTAGAGAATACCCCGTGGTGGTTAGGGTTAACCCTAACTCCTCACTGCCTTTTATTAAATATCAGACAGTGCAGGTTGAGTGGTAAGAACTATTCGTAAGCAGGTCGTGGGTTAAAACCTCATTCATAAATACCTGGGACAGTTTAGGCATTCCTAATAGTCAAGAGCCCGTCACGTGGCCGGTATTAAACGGACGATAAAGACATGGCTGGAAGTGTTTAAAACCAGCTGGCAACAAAACACTGTCACGCGATGTCGCATTATACCCGTCCCCAGGGCTCACTTTATTTCCAACCGTACCTCGTCTCCAATAGTAAGAGCGGGTAGTGTTGGGCGCATACAGCTCGACACCCTGGGAACGAGGTTGCCAATGGCAGTAATAGTCTGGTTCATAGTAAATACGCTTTATTGCATGTATTGTGTAGAGCGACAGAGGCGGAAACATGTCATTTGACACACACAGAATGGCGAAACACCGAAATATACTTGCGACAATTTTTCGGGATTTTCTGGGCTTTTTTGGCTGAATTTAACAAAAAAAGGTATTTACGAATGGGAATAAATGGGAATAAATGTGTGTTCGGTCTGTATTAATCACACATATTACCTTCGGCTCAGGTTATTATCAGCACCCAGACTCCAAGCGATATTAAACAGAGTGATTAAAACCTCTCGAACACACATTTATTTCCTTATTAATGCGACTTGTTCTCAATATCTCAGGACAGCACTCGAGACGGCATGAAAGCGAATGCAAACTTATATCATCACAGGGAGTTTTTGTGCTGCGAATTTGCAAAAGTTGAACATATTTTAACTCTGGGGAATTTTTGCAGCAAATGCTTCGTAACGTTAAATTCGCTTCACATTCGCACCTTCTAGCTACACTGTAAGGATTTCAATTTGGATTTCAGCCATCTGTGGAACTATAAGGTCAACTATATGATCTCCTGGACTCACGCGAACTATGCATATGTTCGCCAAATGTCGCTAATTTTGTGTGCACGTCCAATGAACAATTTGCGTAGTAGGCAACGTTCGCACGAGTGTAAAGCACGCCACATGTCAACATGGTTAAGCAAGGCAATACTATCCTCTTACCCTCTTCGAGATGTACATGTACAGCAGGGTATTGGTTCTGCGCATGGCGAGTAGCGATTTCAATATGGTTAGGCAAGGCAATTCTGTGACATTGTCTTACCCTCTTGAAGATGTAGAGCAGGGTGACGGGACTCGTGGCTTCGTCCACAGCTTCTATTTCTTTCTCGGTCAACACCTGCAAAGCTACGGTGTGATGGTAGTTCACAAATGGCTGGGAAAACAGCAAAACAACAATAAAATTAGTATCCACCCAATATGCAAAAAATGAGTTTACAATCACTACCTCATTCCACGGGATTATAGATGCACATTGTATATGCTAAGGCATAACAAAAAAAAATGTTATGTTGGCGTAAACCGACCGACCCTCAAAATACGGCCGACCCTGGATATTTATTTTTTCAAGGGACGAAATTTAATGATTAAAATCTATATAAATCTAGTTATAAATACGTTTGAAACCATTTCTGACCGTTTCTCATTGTTGTGTTTGTGGATTGTGTATATATTGAACCTGGACACGCTATCGTGTATCACTACCGGCTTAAACAATTAGAAAACATATCATTTTCATTGCTGGGAGGAAAAAAAATATAAAAAAATCCCTACCTACCTACCCTATTTTTTGGGGCCCATTATGCCAACATAACATTTTTTTTTGTTATGCCTAATTAGAATGCAAATCACTGCGAAACCCTGTAAACAATCCTGTCTCAATTCATATCGGAGCAAGTCTAGGGCAAGTTGTGACATTGTATCAAGTTGCCAGATTCTGAATAATAATTCTGCAATCTGCATGCAGAGAAGTTAATGCAGGCATGCGAGTGGGCATCGACAAAAAAAACGAAAAAGAAAGGCAGGGAGCGCAGAGCGTGCAGTGCGGCGGGGCATGCAGCGAGACGCACACATGAACCCATTTTTCTATTTTTGCATTGTGTCCGAAAACTGGGCAACTAATAATGCCTTGCAGAAACTTCATAAATAATCACAAAAGTCCAGCAGTCACTTTTGGTAATGTTCGTAGGAAACTTCAACTCTGAAAAAAAAAAAAAATCAGCGAAAATTACGTCTTTCTTCCCACAACTGGCTCAATGCGGCAGCCAGACCATACAGTGCGGTGGCCAGACCATACAGTGCGGTGGCCAGACCATACAGTGCGGTGGCCAGACCATACAGTGCGGTGGCCAGACCATACAGTGCGGTGGCCAGACCATACAGTGCGGTGGCCAGACCATACAGTGCGGTGGCCAGACCATACAGTGCGGTGGCCAGACCATACAGTGCGGTGGCCAGACCATACAGTGCGGTGGCCAGACCATACAGTGCGGTGGCCAGACCATACAGTGCGGTGGCCAGACCATACAGTGCGGTGGCCAGACCATACAGTGCGGTGGCCAGACCATACAGTGCGGTGGCCAGACCATACAGTGCGGTGGCCAGACCATACAGTGCGGCGGCCAGACCATACAGTGCGGTGGCCAGACCATACAGTGCGGTGGCCAGACCATACAGTGCGGCGGCCAGACCATACAGTGCGGCGGCCAGACCATACAGTGCGGCGGCCAGACCATACAGTGCGGCGGCCAGACCATACAGTGCGGCGGCCAGACCATACAGTGCGGTGGCCAGACCATACAGTGCGGTGGCCAGACCATACAGTGCGGTGGCCAGACCATACAGTGCGGTGGCCAGACCATACAGTGCGGTGGCCAGACCATACAGTGCTCTGACCGCACAGGTTCCATATTCTTCACAATACATGTATATCTATTATCTTTCCTGAGTTTTCTTCAAACAACTTTTAAACAAAAATTGTTTAATGACATAAACCTGATGACATAAACCATGAAGAAAGGAAGGAATATAGCCATGAATGATGCACGCACCCGCTGCTGAGGGTTTTTCATTCGCAACAAAATCTGCTTTCGCTATTGCTTGGAGACTGGACTTATTAATGATAATAATAATAATGAGATTTGTAAAGCGCACATATCCACCCTATGCTATAACATGATATCAAACAAGTGGAGCCAGACTACTTTGTAATTTCAGTGCCACCTCGTTCCTGTCCGTCACTTGCTTTATCACTGCAAGTACAATGTCATCATTACGGGGATGAGGTTGCTCACAGCACTGTGGTTTGATTTTTTTCCAACTTGACAAAACTGCACGTTAAAAGCAGAATCAGAATTTTTTTGGGGAAAAACAAAAAGAGCGGAGTTGTCTATTAAAAAACGCAGAAACGCGGAAGTCTCACATGCTTGAGTTAAGCAGTTGCCAATGATACTTTTTCCTGGAACATGTCCAGGGGAAATTAAAAAAAAAGTCTTGCTTAGTAAAAATTCTAAAAAGTACTATTTTTATGATGAATGTACATGAACTTGGTATTTTTATGGCACATGTATTAATAAGCAAATATAATGATTCATATAAAAATTCATGGCTTATATTTGATTGTTTTTTAATGTGTTCTTTCTGATGCTTTATTACATTTTAATGAGTGCGCACAAAATAAATCGTGCAGAAAGTAAATTATAGCAAAATTGTTGATAACAATAATCTCTTGTTATTAACAATCATATAAACATGAACTTCAGTTTTCCCTATCTGTTGCAATTATCTGTATACAGTAAAGCATGTGAACTAAACAGCCAACATCTGTTGAACTGTTGAATAAACATTTCAGGGGTTTCCCTTAACTTTATTTTTCACTCGCCGGCCGGGCTAGTGAACCAGACTTTTCACTAGCCCGCAGGTTTTTTCACTAGCCCGCCTGTTTCACAAGATTTGTTGAGGCTTTATATAAACAAGAGTTAAAAGCATAAATTTGCATATTTAGTTAATGTAGGCAATGAAAGCATGAAACCATGTGCGACTTGCCAAAGGATTGTCACTACAAAGCTCAAGATGGAGGTATTCAAAGCGATCGAGAATGGGCGCAAGAAATGGAACATTATATCGCGCTGGCCTGATCGCGCAAGAAGAACCAGGAAAAAACAAAACAGGTTTTCGTTATCCCTAAAAAACACCAATCAATCTCCCCTCTAAAAAATCATTTAGCTCTCTCCTTGGTAAGTGGTAACCCCTCAGAAAATAAAAACATAAATAATCCCTTCAATATTTCGTCTTTAACCAACCGCGATCTTAGATAATTGACTAGAATAAACCCCGTCTTAAAAATTTGAATGGCCTGTGCTGCGTACGTTAAAATATCCAATCAAGTTAGGCTACTGTCACAAGAGGGCGCTTTAGCGATGTCTAAAAACTCGGCCGTTTTCCAAACCAAAAACTCAGCTCTGTTTTGGCGTTGTTCGTGCAGTTTGTCAAAGGCGATGGAGCCGCAACGGCGTTTGCAAGCTGGGGTTTGAAAAATGGCCTCGGCCATCGGATCGATCATGGACTGCAGTATTACAGCGTGTGTTCATTGCTCGATTTGTGTGATCACGGTGCCGTTAAGGGCCCCTTTTTATTTTGGTCCAATTCGAGTCGAAGGTACTTTTATAAGGTAATTAAATACACGTTTATTTTGACTCGCCGGGCGGGCGACTGGGGGAAGGGTTTTTACTCGCCCGCCGCAAGTTTCACTTGCATTTGGCGACCGGGCGACCACTAAGGCATAAAAAAAAAAAATGTTATGTTGGCGTAACCCGACCGACCCTAAAAATACGGCCGACCCTGGATATTTTTTTTTTTCAAGGGACGAAAGTTAATGATTAAAATCTATATAAATCTAGTTATAAATACGTTTGAAACCATTTCTGACCGTTTCTCATTGTTGTGTGTGTGGATTGTGTATATATTGAACCTGGACACGCTATCGTGTATCACTACCGGCTTAAACAATTAGAAAACATATCATTTTCATTGCTGGGGAAAAAAAGAGAATTTTGTTTTTATTTATTTTATTTATTTATTAATTATTTATACTGTGTAGCTCATTCAGTGGAATCCACTGTTCTCCCACGGGGGCCAATGGAGATAAGACACGGAATCAGGCAGGGACTAAAAAACCCAATCCACATTATTTGCCCAGGTACACGTAGGATTTGAACAATTGTCACAGCGGTACAAAGCGAGTAAAGAACTGATACGCCATCCTGACTCCCTGGTAAAATTCCAATTTGGGTCACAGCGGTGGAAGGCAAGGAAAGACTAAGGACTGCTATGAACAGGACGCCTACAGCACAACTGAGGCAAGCAATGCCAGCAGTCTAGACTGAATCAGTAGCTGATCAGGGGGAGGGAGGATATCTTACCGACTTGTAGACAGCGACAAGACTAAGGACTGCTATAAACAGGACGCCTACAGCACAACTGAGGCAAGCAATGCCAGCAGTCTGGACTGAATCAGTAGCTGATCAGGGGGAGGGAGGATATCTTACCGACTTGTAGACAGCGACAAGACTAAGGACTGCTATAAACAGGACGCCTACAGCACAACTGAGGCAAGCAATGCCAGCAGTCTGGACTGAATCAGTAGCTGATCAGGGGGAGGGAGGATATCTTACCGACTTGTAGACAGCGACAAGACTAAGGACTGCTATAAACAGGACACCTACAGCACAACTGAGGCAAGCAATGCCAGCAGTCTGGACTGAATCAGTAGCTGATCAGGGGGAGGGAGGATATCTTACCGACTTGTAGACAGCGACAAGACTAAGGACTGCTATAAACAGGACGCCTACAGCACAACTGAGGCAAGCAATGCCAGCAGTCTAGACTGAATCAGTAGCTGATCAGGGGGAGGGAGGATATCGTACCGACTTGTAGACAGCGACAAGACTAAAGGACTGCTATGAACAGGACGCCTACAGCACAACTGAGGCAAGCAATGCCAGCAGTCTGGACTGAATCAGTAGCTGATCAGGGGGAGGGAGGATATCTTACCGACTTGTAGACAGCGACAAGACTAAGGACTGCTATAAACAGGACGCCTACAGCACAACTGAGGCAAGCAATGCCAGCAGTCTGGACTGAATCAGTAGCTGATCAGGGGGAGGGAGGATATCTTACCAACTTGTAGACAGCGACAAGACTAAGGACTGCTATGAACAGGACGCCTACAGCACAACTGAGGCAAGCAATGCCAGCAGTCTGGACTGAGTCAGTAGCTGATCAGGGGGAGGGAGGATATCTTACCGACTTGTAGACAGCGACAAGACTAAGGACTGCTATAAACAGGACGCTACAGCACAACTTAGGCAAGCAATGCCAGCAGTCTGGACCGAGTAGGTAGCTGATCAGGGGAAGGGAGGATATCTTACCGACTTGTAGACAGCGACAAGACTAAGGACTGCTATAAACAGAACGCCTACAGCACAACTGAGGCAAGCAATGCCAGCAGTCTAGACTGAATCAGTAGCTGATCAGGGGAGGGAGGATATCTTACCGACTTGTAGACAGCGACAAGACTAAGGACTGCTATAAACAGGACGCCTACAGCACAACTGAGGCAAGCAATGCCAGCAGTCTGGACTGAATCAGTAGCTGATCAGGGGGAGGGAGGATATCTTACCGACTTGTAGACAGCGACAAGACTAAGGACTGCTATAAACAGGACGCCTACAGCACAACTGAGGCAAGCAATGCCAGCAGTCTGGACTGAATCAGTAGCTGATCAGGGGGAGGGAGGATATCTTACAAACTTGTAGACAGCGACAAGACTAAGGACTGCTATGAACAGGACGCCTATAGCACAACTGAGGCAAGCAATGCCAGCAGTCTGGACTGAGTCAGTAGCTGATCAGGGGGAGGGAGGATATCTTACCGACTTGTAGACAGCGACAAGACTAAGGACTGCTATAAACAGGACTGCTATAAACAGGACGCCTACAGCACAACGGAGGGAAGCAATGCCAGCAGTCTAGACTGAATCAGTAGCTGATCAGGGGGAGGGAGGATATCTTACCGACTTGTAGACAGCGACAAGACTAAGGACTGCTATAAACAGGACGCCTACAGCACAACGGAGGGAAGCAATGCCAGCAGTCTAGACTGAATCAGTAGCTGATCAGGGGGAGGGAGGATATCTTACCGACTTGTAGACAGCAACAAGACTAAGGACTGCTATAAACAGGACGCCTACAGCACAGCTAAAGTAAGCTATGCCAGCAGTCTGGAACGAGTCGGTAGCTGTGTGATAAGTGAAAGGAAACGATACATAATTCTCATGATGAACAGTTTGCTGATGATCTGGATTAAAATGAAGCCTTCCCCAGCCAGGAGCTAATATGGCAGCATCAAGCTGCGCACTCCCCAGGGAACTGAGAGGGTATTGGCCCAATGATCAAGAAGATTCAAATAAGATGTTTTAAAAAGATCAGTAACCGACTGATTCTGTTTCAGTGCAAGGGCCACCTGATGGTGCTTAAGATATTTCTTTTTTATTTGACATCACAATGATTAAAGACAGGCGAGTACTTACTTGCCAATGTGATGATGCTGATAACTGATACAAAGGTTCCACCAAGACCCTACAGATGATAAGATCAAATAAGTTAGTCAATACAAAACTCAATTGAATTGTTTTTCCCATTGAGTGATTTTTTTAATGTTCTTCACAGGAGGGAATTTTTTATTGATATCTGGAAAATTGCGTTTGTTGTCCCTATACCAAAGACTAACCCTACTGGAATGGATAACTTACATATGTACATGTACATCCGATAGCACTAACTTGTATTTTCGCTAAAATATTCAAAGATTTTGTTACAGATTGGATAATGAAAGACATCAGCACCTCTATTGACAAACAACAATTTCAGATCCTCTATTGTGCAATGGATTGCCAATTTTCTGTCATCTTGTTAACAGTAAGTTCGCTATAACATTTTTTTTTCTAATTGGGAAACTGTAGATGCAGGTGTCCCACAAGGCATGACAATTTGACCTATTGCTTTCTGGTTATGATTAATGATTGTGTAACTAACTCGCCCCAGTTTCCCATTCCAAGTACATGTATGTGGACGATATGCCAAACAATTAGAAATCCTGATAAAACTACAATCATGCAAAAAGAGTTAGATTGTCTTCATCAATGGGCTACAGTTAACAATATGTGACCCGCTCCAGGAAAAGGTGACATAAGTCGCAAAAACGAAAATAGAGTTATGTACATGATTGAAAAGTCCAGGATATAAGCTTTCATTTGGTACACAGTACAGCTTCATAGACCCTCTCGTTTCGGTGATATGACGTTTTTGCATATTAATGGTTCCATGGAATTCAAAATACACAACTGAGAAAACAGGCTTCGAAACGCAACAAAACTAAGACAATACATAGGAAATATGCACCCTTAAAAGGTTTTGTTTCACTTTATTGATCAAATTCCAGCTTTTTGTTAATCAAATCTAAAACTTTGGATATTAAAGATGGCATTTAAGACAAAAAATGCAAATCGAATTATGACCAAAAAAATTACCCTATTAACTTTAACAGGCCATTACTCATAAATGCATAGCGCGACTTATGTCACCTTTTCCTGGAGCGGGTCACATATGAGACTTCACCCATCCAAGTGTCAATCTATTAACATTGTTTTAAGCGCTCTCCACCTGTAGCACCTACATTTAAGATTGATGGTTCATTAATTAATTCCCGGTTTGGTTTGTCATCTGTTTCTTTAGACTTGAACAAGTTTTTGGTCAATTCGGTCAATCACTTCAAACAAATACAGAGACCGCTCTGTATACTAAACAACACCGTTTGGTATGTTTGGACACAAAAGTTGGGAGCGAAGGATCTTGTTCGATGTAGCCAAATATTCAATATGGCCGTGTTCGGTGTAGCGACGTTTCACTGTACATGTTTTTTATTTTTTATTTGTAATTCATTTTAGTATAATAATAAAAAATAATGAATTTTTGTACCATTTTTAATTTTCGTGAATGTTTACGTAATTTATGTGATTATTTAAAACCAATAATAACAGCAGTGAACAATTGTTAAATATCTGAGAAGTTGAACTGATATTGAATTGAATGCACTCATTATACACACCTGGCCAACAATGTAACTCTGGAGGTAGACCCCTGGTAGCTTGGCTGAGAAGGCAAAGATACCCGACTGGTAGACTGCTGCGGCTCCTAGAACACATCAGATAAAAATAATAAGATTAAAAAGACATCAGATAAAAACAGTTGCAAGGCTAACAGAAGGCAAAGATACCCGACTGGTAGACTGCTGCGGCTCCTAGAACACATCAGATAAAAACAGTTGCATGGCTAACAGAAGGCAACGATACCCGACTGGTAGACTGCTGCGGCTCCTAGTACACATCAAATAAAAACAGTTGCATGGCTAACAGAAGGCAAAGATACCCGACTGGTAGACTGCTGCGGCTCCTAGAACACATCAAATAAAAACAGTTGCATGGCTAACAGAAGGCAAAGATACCCGACTGGTAGACTGCTGCGGCTCCTACATGTAGAACGCATCAGATAAAACCAGTTGCATGGCTAACAGAAGGCAAAGATACCCGACTGGTAGACTGCTGCGGCTCCTAGAACACATCAGATAAAAACAGTTACATGGCTAACAGAAGGCAAAGATACCTGACTGGTAGACTGCTGCGGCTCCTAAAACACATCAGATAAAAACAGTTACATGGCTAACAGAAGGCAAAGATACCTGACTGGTAGACTGCTGCGGCTCCTAAAACACATCAGATAAAAACAGTTACATGGCTAACAGAAGACAAAGATACCCGACTGGTAGACTGCTGCGGCTCCTAAAACCCATCAGATAAAAACAGTTACATGGCTAACAGAAGGCAAAGACACCCGACTGGTAGACTGCTGCGGCTCCTAGAACACATCAGATAAAAACAGTTACATGGCTAACAGAAGGCAAAGATACCCGACTGGTAGACTGATGTGGCTCCTAGAACACATCAGATAAAACCAGTTGCAAGGCTAACAGAAGGCAAAGATACCCGACTGGTAGACTGCTGCGGCTCCTAGAACACATCAGATAAAAACAGTTGCATGGCTAACAGAAGGAAAAGATACCCGACTGGTAGACTGCTGCAGCTCCTAGAACACATCAAATAAAAACAGTTGCATGGCTAACAGAAGACAAAGATACCCGACTGGTAGACTGCTGCGGCTCCTAGAACACATCAAATAAAAACAGTTGCATGGCTAACAGAAGGCAAAGATACCCGACTGGTAGACTGCTGCGGCTCCTACATGTAGAACGCATCAGATAAAACCAGTTGCATGGCTAACAGAAGGCAAAGATACCCGACTGGTAGACTGCTGCGGCTCCTAGAACACATCAGATAAAAACAGTTACATGGCTAACAGAAGGCAAAGATACCTGACTGGTAGACTGCTGCGGCTCCTAAAACACATCAGATAAAAACAGTTACATGGCTAACAGAAGGCAAAGATACCTGACTGGTAGACTGCTGCGGCTCCTAAAACACATCAGATAAAAACAGTTACATGGCTAACAGAAGGCAAAGATACCTGACTGGTAGACTGCTGCGGCTCCTAAAACACATCAGATAAAAACAGTTACATGGCTAACAGAAGACAAAGATACCCGACTGGTAGACTGCTGCGGCTCCTAAAACCCATCAGATAAAAACAGTTACATGGCTAACAGAAGGCAAAGACACCCGACTGGTAGACTGCTGCGGCTCCTAGAACACATCAGATAAAAACAGTTACATGGCTAACAGAAGGCAAAGATACCCGACTGGTAGACTGATGTGGCTCCTAGAACACATCAGATAAAACCAGTTGCAAGGCTAACAGAAGGCAAAGATACCCGACTGGTAGACTGCTGCGGCTCCTAGAACACATCAGATAAAAACAGTTGCATGGCTAACAGAAGGAAAAGATACCCGACTGATAGACTGCTGCGGCTCCTAAAACACATCAGATAAAAACAGTTGCATGGCTAACAGAAGGCAAAGATACCCGACTGGTAGACTGCTGCGGCTCCTAAAACACATCAGATAAAAACAGTTGCATGGCTAACAGAAGGCAAAGATACCCGACTGGTAGACTGCTGCGGCTCCTAAAACACATCAGATAAAAACAGTTACATGGCTAACAGAAGGCAAAGATACCCGACTGGTAGACTGCTGCGGATCCTAGAACACATCAAATAAAAACAGTTACATGGCTAACAGAAGGCAACGATACCCGACTGGTAGACTGCTGCAGCTCCTAGAGCACATCAAATAAAAACAGTTACATGGCTAACAGAAGGCAACGATACCCGACTGGTAGACTGCTGCAGCTCCTAGAGCACATCAAATAAAAACAGTTACATGGCTAACAGAAGGCAACGATACCCGACTGGTAGACTGCTGCAGCTCCTAGAGCACATCAGATAAAACCAGTTACATAGCTAACAGAAGGCAAAGATACCCGACTGGTAGACTGCTGCAGCTCCTAGAACACATCAAATAAAAACAGTTGCATGGCTAACAGAAGGCAAAGATACCCGACTGGTACATGTAGACTGTTGTTGCTCCTAAAACACATCAGATAATAGGAGTTACATAGTTATTAACCGAAGGCAAGAAATGTTGAGTTACGGGAGAACATCTTGAATGTCTTGAAGATGATGACGACGCTCACGAAAATATGCTATGACTTTGTGCATTTTGTTAAGAAAATAAGCTGCCCTTCTTTGCACTATAAGCAAGTAAACCATTAGGCGTGCACCGTGTATCCCCTTCTACAGGCTATTAAAACTGGTACAAAAGCGTCCTCTTTCATCCTCTCAAGAGCCAATATTACATTTTTAAGGAAATAGGACAAAAGTAGGACTTTGGAGGACAGAATTCACAATAAAAGTAGGTTTTGTAGATGAGAGTTGAACGATTGTGCTCAATCCTCAACTATAAGCATTAAAGCTCTTAAAAGTACATGCAACTCCAATAAACAAAATTCAAGTACTACATGTACAGTGGAACGCCGCTATAACGAACATCACCGGATCCACAGATTTCGGTCGGTTTATCGATCGTTCGGTAGAGCGATTTTCACCCGCCAGTCCATCAGGACAGATGGCATCTGTCCATTTAAATAGCACCCTCTTTTACATAAACACCAAAGCTTTGACATTCAAAAAAATGGCGTAAATACCTGGTAGCATTCGATGTACATGTATACCCAGTGGATGTCTGTTGACATATTTTTAACAACGTTTGGTACCGGTATGTTTGGACACAAAAATCGGGCGCAAAGGATGATGGATTTTGTTAAATCCATTTACTTTTTGCCAACAATGTTCAGTATTTTTGTACACAAAAATTGGAAGCCAAGAATGGTGTTGGGTATAGCCAAATGTTTGGTATAGTGGTGATCGATATATAGCGGCGTTCCACTGTACAAATCTGCAAAAACCTGAAATTGTGAATAGTATCGGTACATAATAAATAATACACTAATTCTTGTATAGCACCAAATCTGTCAGAAATGGAAGCTTAAGGCGCTAAAATAAATAAAAATAGTTACAATTGTAAACAATCTAAAATTATACAAAAGAAAACCATTAAATGTATGTACATGTACACAGTAAAATGTGCCGGTACACGATCGTACAGGTCACTAACTCCTTTATAAATTTTCAATATTTAAACACTTGTACAATCTAGATTTGAATCTGATATCAGTATCAAACCCTTGCCATGCAAAATTGAAATTTGATTATTTTCATAGTCCAAAGATTACCACTTTGCACGAATAATAAATCGAGTTTGAAGAGAGCAAACAATACACGTTGCTATTAACTCGACTCTCACACTACACTAACCGTGAAGTCAATAAACTCATGACAAAGACGTAATCATTGTACTGAACTCAGCAGCCCTGTCAAATTAATCACCTACATGTAATTATTTGCGCTGCTTTGAACTTGACTGAACAATCCCCATATTGTTTCCAAAGATATTTGTTATTGTGGCAGCATACTTTTAAAACTTAACCTTTGCTTACCGGTACATGCAGCAGGCAATTTCTTTAGTCAGCTATTATTATTTAGTGTTACAAGTCTATCAGACATGACTGATAAACAGAGGGGAACTTTAAATTTAGCACACTTAAAGAAGTCCAATGTGTACTTTATTTCTTGGCAATTCAGTGCTTGGATGAGATTATTCTGTCAGGTGTACATAAGTCAGGGTTTCCACCATTTTATGAAAACAACATTTACAGCGTTTACCCTGATGAATTTGTAAAATTCCAGGATAATTAATTCAAACTTTAGGGCCAATCAAATTCTAGGATTTTCCCCTGATTTGAGTATTTTTTTTCTCCAAATTCCCTGACTTTTCCCAGACTGGAAAAAGCAAAACTAAATTTCCGGGTTTCCAGGATGTGGTGGGAACTCTATAAGCAATTAATTATTGAAGCAAAATGTCAGGTTGCTCTTACTGGTACCAGCACATGTAGCGGACAGGGTGTAGGAGATAAACATCCCCATCCATTTGCCCTGACAAGCAGGGTAAAAATGCAATTAAGACCCAGGAAGCTGTCTTCAAGGTTTGCCTGTGCAGGTTGTTTAATTTGCCAGCCACTTAACAAATCAAGTCAACAAACAGCAAGTCAACCCATGATAGGTTTGATATATCAACCCATCGTCTCGTTTAATTACGCACCATTAAAGATGACTACCGTTGCCATGGTGATTCCAAAGAACGCTCCAGGCCCTGCAAAGAGACAAAAAGAGAGAGAAGATAGATTTAGTTGTTTACGCGGACAGTACATGTACATCAAAGAATTGAATTCCAAGGGTTATTAGTACCTCTGTATAAAGCATCAATAAAATGCTTTTTAACATACGAGATTCGTACCGGTACATGTATACTGGTAGTTACATGTACCTTGATTCAATTTCAAAAACATACATGTACTGTATTGGACCACAGAGGAATTAATGGACCTTTTAAACTTTAAACAAATGACGATCAAAATATAAATGCACACGTTCAAACTGTGAAGCAAGCTTACATTACAGCAAAAAGAATTGAAAAAAAATTGCAACTGTTGGAAATCCAATATAATCCAATATATTTTTTACAAACCGAATACAAATTCTTATCGAGTACTGTATATGTCCAGTTGTGTCGCTGTGTACTCTTTCTCCTCGCTTAACTTCAACATTTTGTGGATGTTTGGGTACATTACCCAGTTCGCACTGGGATTACTTTAACATCACCAAGCTGAGGCGCAAGATTATTTTTGACGAAGCTCAATCCAAGGCGGGTTCAGGCCAATGGGTCTGGGAAAGCACACCCACGCATTTCCGGCCTTGCTCGCTGCTGACAGACATTTTGGGCCTTGCTCGTGACGTGTTCATGCGTCATCAGTTTTTAATCTGGGGAAAACGCTGCGTGTACAGGAATGTCATCATCCGGTGCGAACTGGTTAATACTACCCAGTGTACAAGACTGTCGGTTTGGGGGTCCAGTACCCATCCTAACACATCCCAACAAAACCTGGTATTGGAGATTGACTGGATGAGGATTGTTATGGTTAAGCCATTTTTTAGACTTGAACTTGGCATGAAATTTGCGATATTGAAACAAAATGTATGCACAATCCACTTTAGCGGTACTTCACTAATTTACTAATCCCACATCATTGATTTTTATCCTTGGTATAGATGGAGATGTTAATAGTTTACACCAACTCAGTACAAATAAAGAACTGTTCAATAAACGACATACAATACAAAGGGCAAAGCTTGACAGACCAAAATACATTGTACAATAATAGTATTATGTAAATGTCAAGTTAATTATTAAATTTGTTAACTTTGAACAAGATCCCTAAAATTGATTTCCTATGTGAAATGTTTAATGGAAATCGTATTATATAAACACTAAAAACAATGAACACATCCCTATACGGTATCATGCAGCCTGTAGTTAAGGACATGGATGCCAAAACAATACACATCATGTACCGGTACTACATGTACATCACCTGACTGCACAGAGAAAAAAATGCCCTAGGCGACAGAATGTTGGCAAAAACATTTTAATAACGGTGCTAATAAACTAAGTGTTGGCATCTTGTAGTAGTTGCATTATCAAAACAGAAATATTTTACTAAATAAAAAAATCCAATAATCCCGCCAGTGGTCTTGGTACATGTAACTTGAAAATAAACCCGGCGCGAACTGGTTAACGATAGTAAACTGTAGTGGAGCAGCGAACGAGCAGACAAAGTTTCTGAGTTTATTTAGTTTGCGTGATTAATGTTACTACAGTAAAATACTAGAACGTTTCGTATCTTCAGTCCTCATAAATGTCTGCCGAATTCAAAACAGACTGGTAGTACCGGTATAACAAAACAAGGACACGGAGCAACCTCGGTTACGCCTCGGGTGCTACTGTACATGTATGTGTCCCAGAGGGTCTTCCAAACATCATACAGTATATCCCACATCACAGCAGTCAACAATTGTTCTTCTCGGTACCATCGGCCTAATCCCGCCTCGAATCAAATTTTGTTAAAATTAATCCCACGCCTCGGCTCAGTGATGTTAAAATATTCTTAGCGCGAATTGGTTGAAGTAGTTTACTGACTTGACTTTAAATCTAAAAAATAAACATTGAACAAAATATGTAATTTTTGTACCGGTAGCTATAGTATTATGTCGAGTGATGTGAATTATCTTTGGGCGTTTTCGAATCCCTGGCTCTGTCTTCGTCTTTAGGCAATTATAGGTTTTCCAACTACGAAAACTCCAGCTATATTCTGGTGCGTGTTGTGCTTCAGAATCGGTCAAACCATTGACATGAACCCAGAAGTTCAATTGTTTTTAATTTGCTTCAATTTCTATTTGCTTTTTAAAGATACTTACACCGGAGGCGAAGCTGAAAGCGATTAGTTATACCCACAAATGTCCATGGGCAACTCATACCGTGGGCAACTCGTACCTTGGGCAACTCATGTATGTACCTTGGGCAACTCGTACCTTCAGTTAAGACAACTTGTACCACGAGTACCCCGCAACCCAAGCTTCGCGTGGTTGCTCTGAACCATGTTGTAAGGAATGGCCGTCGTTTACAGACGAAAATGCAAAGTTATTATGCAAACGAATGCCGTTTATATTGCTTTCCATTGTAAAACTTCGGAATACAACTTCCCAAATCCACTTATTCCTGATAATTCAAGCAATTACCAATGGTGTATCCTACCTTTAATTGCCGACACAGGCATTGAAACCTTTAAGCGAGACGCATCCGACTTTGGATCTTTAAAAGCCTTTTAAAGATTTTTGTAAGGAATTTGAAAAATTCATGCACTCATTGTAATTGTTTTATTCTGTTGAGGAACATTAATTCTCTCATATTTGATAATTTTCTCATCAATATAAAACTGTTTCATTTTTACCTTTGATGCATCGGTATAAGTATTACCATTCAACAAAGTCCAAACCCGAAACTTTTCCTATATTAAAACTAATAACTGTAATTAATGAACAGCAAAAATTGATAAGACAAAAAGTTTAATTTCTATATAATTTACAATATCGTGGTGCTCGTCTACATAATACGTCTAAAATAAAGTACACAAGACGTAATAAAAAGGACATTAGTATACGAAATATAAAAATACAAAATTTGTCCCATATTTTACCCTAACAACCATTTCTGGGCACACGATTTACACGTGTTCAATATTACAATCAAGTAAACCCTAAAATTATTGTATATCAAACTCGTAAATTGTTTTATTTAAGAACAATATTCACTACAATCAGTAATGCCCTAGTCGATCCAGCCGGCTTCAGACATTGACAGTACGACTTGACTTATGCGTGGTGGTATGAGTTGTCTTAACTGAAGGTACGACTTGGCAAAGGTACGAGTTGTCCAAGGTACGAGTTGGCTTAATGATGCAGAGTTGAAGGTACGAAATGACAAAGGTACAAGTTGTCGAAGGTACAAGTTGCCGAAGGTACAAGTTGCCGAAGGTACGAGTTGCCGAAGGTACGAGTTGCCGAAGGTATGAGTTGCCGAAGTTACGAGTTGACCTGTTATCGCATGTACATGTACCACTGCCAAGCAGTGATCTTTCCTCATAGAGGAAGGGTAAACGAAAAACATCAAAAACAAAGAAGGCACTTATGTACTGGTAGGATCTAACATGAAACATATTTGAAGTAGGCTCCTACATGTACTGTATGTACCGGGTGTACCGTACAAAAAGTATACACATGTACATGCACGCATTCGCATTTTTGTATCACTGTGGAGACATGGCTTTGTTCTCGTGTACAAAATGGTTAGAAAGTCGAGCACGTTTTTCAAAATGCTCCCATTTTAACCATAATTTTTTTCCGGGGTTGAAATTTCGACCCAATATACCCTATATTATACCCTAACCCAAACACTAACCCTAACCCACATCCTAATCCTAGTTTTTGAGTAATTTAATCAAAATCCAAAAATCTAATTCGTGAAATTCCCAATGGAGACCTATTCATCTATAGAAATTTACCCTCCGGAGACGTTTTGTCTCCATTGTACACATTGTGTTCATGTCTCCAGAGGGTACCGTATTTCGCACCACATGTACCAAAACTAAAAAGCACTTGCTCAATGCATGAGCAGTACATGTACAGTACATGTACCGGTACATTGTACACTGGATCACAGACTAATCAATGATAAGGGAATACAATATGGAGTAAACTTGTTCCAATAATACTACTTGTTTGTAAGATCTTTTTTCCCCTCTTTACATTTGGCGTTTTTAATATGATGGGTGCCAGCTTCAATTTCTGCCCAGCTGTCGTTCATGCACTTGAGAATTTGTAATAGTCTGCAACCCGAGAACACTGTGGGTGATTAGATAACAGACTTCAAACAAGCTTGTAGTGAGCTGAGATTATCATGGTTGCTCTATGGTTGCAAGTATGGATGCTAGTATTAGAATCAGATTAGGAGAGGTCAAGCATGGGTATTCAGAGTATCACACTGAGCACAGAATTCTGCAAAAATGTTTGTTATATCAGAATGATGTATAAAGTAGAGTCCGGGCCCCATTCACTGAACAAAAATGTACAGTTCAGACCAAGGCTTTATATTTTCTAATAACCAGAATTGATTGTATTAATCCTACCGGGTATAATCCCCATTCAGTCAAACTCCAACACCAGGATTTGTTGGGATCTGTTAGGATGGGTACTGGTACTGGGGTTAATCATTTCTAGAATGAGTTTTGTACGAGTCCAGTTAATACTTACACCCAGAGGAGTCAATGACGGCCATGACTGTAGTAAGAAAAAAGAGTGTCAGCATGATATTCAAAGCAACCATGTTGGCCAAACGGGAAGACCTGTAGACAAAAAAATAATTCAAATCAGAGTTATTTAATAGCTGAATTCTCTCACGGTCTTTCCATATTATGAAATCTTCCAAGGTCACTCTTTTCACATTAGACCAATCTTAGGGTTGACATACAACATGCAGCGTTTCACATGTTTACATGTTCAAACCTGCGTCAACACCAAGACTGATTTCAACTGATTTTCAACCCAGGTTGAACTTAACCATGCTCCATACCTGCACCCGTTTTACAACGAACACATCAAACTTCCTTGACAACGGTTTAGAGCACGTCGTAAGTCACGACGTAAGTCACGACGTAAGTCACGACGTAAGTCACGACGTAAGTCACGACGTAAGTCACGACGTAAGTCACGAAGTGTCTTTGGATCAATGTAAAAAAAAGATCCGTTTTACAGTTTTTACAGATCTGTTTTTGGTTTTACGCAAGGTTTAAGCAATAAACAAGACTAAAATACCGAGACAATGTGTGGGAAGTTGTAAATGGAACATTCATTGTTGGAACATTCAACCTTTTGTACTTGACATTTCAAATTAGCATTTCAAATGGACATTTCAAAAGTCCACAGCAAGCTTTCGATTTATGTTTTGTAAACTTCCAAGAAGAGATTCGACGACTATTTACTGTGAATTGAATAAGTACATAACAGTCGACGTTTTGTGCTATAAATACACTATAAATACTACGATGCGTCGTGTGTACGAAGTGTTTCGTGAAATGAATTTTAGGGATACAATGATTTTTATGAAATCGGGCCTAGGGTTGAGATTTTCAACCTCGGTTGAACCCAACCCTGCTTCAGATCATATGGAATGACTCTCAGTTTGACAAGCATGAGTGTGTTGCTCAGAAAAAATGTACTAGTACTATATATCCTTACCCTAATTCAGTGGTTTTGTACAAAGTCTATGGAGAGTCGAACAAATTGGAAATGTTTTTTCAGTCCCAGATTCATGTCTTTTTGCACTGACATGGATTTCTTTTAATTGTTGTTATTGTTATTATTATTGTGATTGACCTTCATCGAGATGATATACATGTAGGAAGATAAAAAATGTGTCGTCAGGTTGGAACAGTCTTTCCTGTTGATGTTGCTGTAACAACAATCTGCAAACTTTCAAGTGAAGAAAGAAATTGTGTACATGATCCATAAACTTACTTGGGAGGGACGAATAAACTGACAGCCAGGAAGAAGACGTTGGGAATAAATCCTGCAATGCCGATGTAACTGACAAACTTGTCCTTGTATTCGGCATTGTCACTGACATTGCCAAACTTATGATCTGTGAAATACTGGAGACAAATAAGACCAAGAGAATTGCATGAGAATTGGTCATCATTAGTGAGTGACGCTAGAAAAGGACATGATGTGATTAATACCGTAGCCTTCAAAGCAGACACGGTCCTTAGCAGGATGTGATTTCAACAAAAGATGTCTAAATCACATTTAAATGCTCCAATTCACATCCTCAGTCCAAATTCACATTCTGGGTTAAATGGATGTGAATCCAGTGGACGTGAATTTAAATCTTAACAATTATGTTAATTTGGACCAAAGATGAGAATTGGAGCATTTAGATGTGATATTAAAAATACTTTGTTGAAATCACATCCTTCTAAGGATTTTTTCCGCTTTGAAGGCTAAATCCCATAATGCCTTTTTTGTGTGTGAATCTAACCAATCAAAAAAGCAGTTGTTCTAATTTGAAAATCACAGGCGTGTGAAAAAAGGCACACCTCCATTTTTCTAAGGTGGTCCAAGCTGGAATTAAACAATAATGGCATTTAAAAAATAATATTCATCTTGGTTCATTACAGTAAAGCCATTTTCTCTTCAGCAACATACATTTGTACTTTTTTTTCACAAAATATTAAGTACATGTATACATGTAATTATGCTGTAAATGTATACCGAGGTGCGCGGTACAGTGGGATTCAGGTGTAAGATTATTAGCACTTATTAGGAAGCTTTTAGGCATGTGATGGGTCGGAGTGCGATCGCATGCCTGAAAATCAGATGTACTGAAAAAACAGGAAAATGTTACAGTTAAAATGGGTGAATTTGACTAGATAAATAATCAAGCTAAAATATCTGTGACAAAGGTGAAATACATGTAATAGTCCATGAGGCTTTGTATGGCAGATTGATGAGAGCATTGTAGTAAACACCAAGTGATAAGGCCGTTTATACAAAAAATATTATACTTCCGATTAAATGTCTTTTAAAAACAGGGTCGGTACATTTAACAATTGTTGCCTGCTGTGACATGGTCCATGGCGTTTTGTACACCCGAGGGGGAAAATGGCACCCGAGGCGAAGCCGAGGGTGCCATTTGCCCCCGAGGGTGTACAAAACGCCATGGACCATATCACAGCAGGCAACAATTGTTTTGTTATACCACGGTAATAGATTACAGCAGGCAAGAATTGTTTGTTATGGGTCCGTTCCCGTTGCGGTGCAAAATTGCCGAAGTAGTCGCACTGAATGTTCCGTGTTTTTCTTCGTACTGGCGCTGTCCTGCTCGAAAATCAAATTTCTGATCTCCTCTTTTGAACGAGACAGAAATCGCTTCTTTGGAGGTGACTTAATGCTGTCGTCTGCCGACATTACGGAGAAAATAAGGCAAAATTGGAACAGAAAAAAAGCAGACGAACAGCATAAACGAAAGCCGGTGTAAACAACAATGGCGGTCGTAAGTCGTTGCCGAAAGTGCTAACTTCACTGTTCCCTTGTTTACATCGCACAGGAACATACATCAATTTACGTAGTACCAGCTAATATAACACAGCGTTGCTAGACTCTAATATCAGTCGCTTCCATGGTATTTATCACAGAAATGGCCGGCCAGGCTATGCGCTAGCGTGTAAAAAAAGATTCCGCGGCCTGGAAAAAGAAAGTTCATGTACCCCGTGGGGTACATGAACTCATGTACCACGCGTACTCGGCGTACATCACTCATACCATGCTCATACATCGGCACACTCGGATACATGCGTTTTTGTTGCATGTCACGTGAACGCTTCTCGACCAATAAAAATTCACAATCTATTGCCGTGGTATAACAAGTACACTTGTAGGTTGGAAAGTGGTTTATTTGTTTTGCCTTATCTATGAATGATAGGAAGCATGTTACGTAATAAAAATATGCAAAATGTACATTGTACTGTAGGTACTGGTACATGTACATACACAGTACACAAGTATTCACATAGGAATTTGTTTTACTAATTGAAAACAAATTAAAAATTACATTTCTTTACATCTACATGTAAGATATACGGTAGACGTATGTTGTACGGTATGTTTCAATAATGGTACTTTTGTACACCTTGTCCTCCTACAGGTATAACAAACCTTTCTCTGGTACATGTATGTCCAAATAGGTACATGTACACAACTGGGTATCATACATGTACATGTACTGGTATTCATGTGTACAAAACAGTATATCAGTAATAGTAATATACAGTACAATGTTCATATACATGTACATACTGTACAATGTATATGTCCCCCAGATGGCATCCAACTGAGATATGTTTTAAACAAGTGCAGTACATCTACATTCTCTTTGGAACCTTTTGACCTACACAGCAGTACAGCACTATGAAGTCCTGCATGGCTGACCTTTTGACCTTGAATTTCTTATTCTTAGTACACATAGGTACGTAGGGAAGTTGACAAGTACTGAAAACAATCAAAAGCAATTACCATCAGAGTATAAACTACACTAGGCACACGATGTGACTTTAAAGTAAATACATGCAAGTGCCCAGGTTCAATGTTCATGTACAATTGTATGTACTGGTACTGGTACTATACTGTACGTATGGACAATTGTAAAATACAATATTTACTCTCTAGAGAATGTATGAGCCAGGGTCTTTAACCAGTTCGTGCCAGAGGCCGATATACACGCAAAGTTTTTCCCAGATTCAAAACGTCACAAGCAAGGCCGGAAATGTCTGTAAGCAGCGAGCAAGGCTGGAAATGCGTGGGTGTGCTTCCTTGTACCCACGGCCTAAACCCGCCTCGGATCGAGTTTCGTTAAAAATAATCTCGCGCCTCGGCTCGGTGATGTTAGAATAATTTCGGCGCAAACTGGTTAAACCAGGGAAAATCCTACATTAACCCTAACCCTACCTAATGCTACTTTTTACTACTAGTAGTAAAAAGTAGTATGCAGTACTCTCACTGCCTTGTGTGCAATGCCTGTAGTAATTTTTAGTATTTGGTACTTCACCCCTTATTGCACTCGTAGTACTTTTTAGCATTGTGTCCCTCTGCTTGCTGAGTGTGCATGGCCTGTGTAAGGTGTTCTAAACTCTATAGCAAAAATTGTCACTTGGGACACATTGGGTCAAGGCTGGACTACTGCATTTTTTGCCAGGTAAGTATTACTGACCTGTATTGCCACTATTAGTACCAGGGGGGGGGCGGAGGGGGGGCCCAAGAAAGTGCGCCACCAACGTTGAAATGTATCTCATTCGTTCTTCCACGCTCATGAGCCACACATCTCACACAGT
The DNA here is from genome assembly GCA_037893245.1 of Crossaster papposus. Lineage (NCBI taxonomy): Eukaryota > Metazoa > Echinodermata > Asteroidea > Velatida > Solasteridae > Crossaster > Crossaster papposus. Next base: position 998,419 of record JBAIAA010000794.1, on the reverse strand, counting down.
AAATACGTATAGATCGCTACCGAAGCGCACCATTGAAACACGTACAGATTTGCTCCGTGTATCGCTCTCCGCATTTAGTGATTCATACAACGTCCGCAAAGCCAGGTACACAGGCACGATCTACACGGATTTTGTTTGGGGCGATGTCATTTTCTGCCATTTTCGTTCGAAAACAACACGATAAAACGCAAGGGGGTCACAGGCAGATTTTTTTTTAAATTCAGTATATCACTGCTACATCCTTTTTTAATGTATCCATGGAAAAAAATGAGTGGGGTCAAAGCACGATTTTTCACAATTTATCGATTATTATTGCCCTTTTTAGGGGAGGTATTTGTTAACGTCGTTTGAGTATTTGTGCACAATCTCCACGCGCATCAACGGTACGTCAACGCTTAATTTTTTCGACTGCTTTTTTCATTTTCAATACAATTGTTGTCATTGGATGATAAACATTAAGGTAAATAACAACCTTGTACAACTACAAAAGACAAGATGTTAAGATTGGATGACAAAAACTCTTTATTTTTCAAGTGAGAAAATTGTTCCCCCTATTTTGAGAATGGACGGTACCACAGCGTTTCGCAATCACAGCCTCGAAGGGCCCCCCTCCGCCCCCCCTGATTAGTACTTTATTTGTAGTTGGCAGTATCTGTACTCTGTCAGTACACACCCAATCATCAGTCACAGAGAGACCTAATGCTACAAAATACTAAGTAGTATTCTGTAGTACTCAGTTCTTTAGCCCAAAGTAAGGCCTAGGGGGTTAGGGTTAACGGCTACTGTACAAATAAGATTCACTCATAAATGATATAGACCAATGTTGATTGCAACAGAAAAAAAATCAGAATGATAACAATCTGAAAAGGCTTTATGTTTTTTGAATTGCACCGTTACAAGTATCCACTTGCATATTATGTAAAACTTCAAATCTCACTGCATATTTTATTAATATTCTGGTAATGAAGATGTATACAGAGAGGTTGGGGGAGCAAGGGTTGGGGGAGCAAGGGTTGGGGGAGCAAGGGTTGGGGGAGCAAGGGTTGGGGGAGCAAGGGTTGGGGGAGCAAGGGTTGGGGGAGCAAGGGTTGGGGGAGCAAGGGTTGGGGGAGCAAGGGTTGGGGGAGCAAGGGTTGGGGGAGCAAGGGTTGGGGGAGCAAGGGTTGGGGGAGCAAGGGTTGGGGGAGCAAGGGTTGGGGGAGCAAGGGTTGGGGGAGCAAGGGTTGGGGGAGCAAGGGTTGGGGGAGCAAGGGTTGGGGGAGCAAGGGTTGGGGGAGCAAGGGTTGGGGGAGCAAGGGTTGGGGGAGCAAGGGTTGGGGGAGCAAGGGTGGGGGGAGCAAGGGTGGGGGGAGCAAGGGTGGGGGGAGCAAGGGTGGGAGGAGCAAGGGTGGGAGGAGCAAGGGTGGGAGGAGCAAGGGTGGGGGAGCAAGGGTGGGGGGGGGGGGGGAACAAGGGTGGGGGGGAGGGGGAGGGTGGGGGGAGAAAGAGGGTGGGGGAGAAAGAGGGTGGGGGAGAAAGAGGGTGGGGGGAGAAAGAGGGTGAGGGAGGAGACTTGCTAGTGACTTACTGCATCTGCTGTGATAAACATGTTCCAGGGAAGCAGTGTGGCAATACCATGGATTGACATCAGAATGAAGATGAACTTGAACCTAAATACACAAACAAATTATTTAAATAAATGTTAATCTGTGCATCTTTAACCTGGGTAGAAAAGACCTGGGTAGCTCCTACAACTACAGTATTACAGTATAACCCATTATAACCCTTTGAAAAATGTTGGAACCTTGAGGCTGAATAACAAAAAGTGGAAGATGTGTATGTAACTGGCTTTACATGCCAATGATGACCACACCGATGCTTTCGTTGGGGACAAATTATCTTGTTTTTGTTCGAATTAGGTCAAATAAATACTTCTGCATTGCATCATTTCATCATTTATTAAACAATGAAAAACAATTTGTTAATTGACACAAATGAAAAAAACAACATACATACATTGTACATGTACATATAATTACAGCCAGTATGGTTTGGCTTTGAGCCTTTCACATTCTTTGGAGAAAGTATTACATTGTAAACTTGTACACTCGCTACACCTTCATCCCTACACTTAAATCTCCACTAAAATTTGGAGGATTCTGAGAGATTACATACATGTATAGGAAAGTTACAACATGTATTACAATGTGATCAAGTGTGAAGAATGGACTACCAAATGAGATATAGAGAGTATTTGGGAAGACTTGTACGGCAAGAGGAGTTCAGGTTAACCCTAACTCCCTACACAACAAAGGAAGTTGGAGGATTTTGAAGGAATTGTATTGTTTAATAACAATGGTGAGGGAGTTAGGGTTAAAGTACTTTTTAAAAGAGCAAAGAGCTGGGAAGTACCGGTAACACTTCTTCACCAATATGAATGCAGGAAGTATTACACGGTACCATCGGTACATGTACATTATGTGGCCATCTACCACAAAGGGGCTTTAAACTCAAAACTAAATTTAGGTTGATGTAAATTTGGAAGTCTTTTCAAAATTACTGGTACATGTACCTTACTGGCAAATCACCCTAGAAGCATCAATCAAGTAAAACAACAGGCTGAAGCAACAACCAGTATTGTCCATGGATACTGGTGGTACAGTAATCAGCAACTGTCATTCAACATCATTTCCTTTAAGACTGTCAACAGGAAAAGGTCTTACGTGGGAAAGTCCAGATGTACACATACCATACTGGAATACAATGTACATGTATGCGGGGGGGTTCAATTCCGCTGACCAAATGCCAGGAAAAACAGTAGTGGACTTGTCCAAACAATCCCCAAATGTTAATAATCACTCATCAAACATGCAAGCAAACTAGTAAAAATGCCAACGGACTACATGCTCATGGAACCATGCATTTGTTACCTAATTGAAACAGAAAATAAAATGCTAATGAAATTACGATGAAATTGTGTACACACACGACGTTATGTAAAGCTGTGATCTACACAACAAGTACAGTAATATACCGTACCCTGTGACATTCAAATACAAATGTAGTGGCAATAGGACTGAATACATGTACATGTACGTCTCCGTAGAGTACATGTATTTCTAAAGATGAATACATGTACAGGTACTGTAGGTCTCCACAAGAGTTTCACAAAATACTAGTGTATGGATTTTACCCAAAAAAATAGGGTTAGTGTTAGGGCTAGGGTATAATATACCGTACGATAAACCAATAGAGTTTATTTTGTCCAAATTTCTACCCAGTAAAGTAATTGTGGTTCAAGTAGAAGCATTTGAACAAACTTTTTGACAGTCAACAGATTGTATCATGTACATGTACATGAGAACAAGGCCATGTCTCCACAGTGATACAAATTCACAATCGTGACTATAATTTACACTTGGAAACTATTTTAAAATGGAGGGGAGGGGTTGATTGGCTGATCCATCAAGTCGGACATACTGCACTGACATGTACGTATGATGATGACATTACACGTTGATGCTGATCGCGGAACGGCAACCAGATGAAAGCGCCCTTTGCTAAGGCCATTGTGAACAAAGCATGCACCTTGCGGCCGTATGAAGGAAGCAAAGTAAGTCCATAGAGGTAGTCTTACTCCATGGTAAGTCCAACTTGGGTCAAGCCTACCCAAACTCCAACATTTTTACAAGTCTCATGCCTTACTGCCCTGAACCTCAATAATTCAACAGGGTCTCCCTGGGCCTTTGGTACCGAGTCAAACAAAGTACAACAAATTTGTTACCAAACCTAGCAAAACCTGCAGTGGGAGTTTGATGGGCTTGGGCCTTGGCTTGGGGTAGTTAGGGTTATAAGGACCTAAGTTTTCCGTTATCTAAAATCATAATTCTGTTTTCTTAATGTCACAGGTCCTTCCTGATCGGAAGTCCTTATGTTTATTATACCGGTCCGCGGTAGACAAAATTAAATTTAAAGTTATAAAGAATTACAGGTCGATGGGACAATCGCACAAGAACAAATATTAATATGGACAACAAAATATAACAGTTGGATTAACAAGAATTGACAATATCACAGATGAATACAGATCAACACTTATTATAAAACAGCAAAATAAAAGGATATAGATGAATTTATCCGACACGCGAGCGAATAGTTCACATATAAAACGCGACACGCGAACGAATAGTTCAGTTCAGAATGACGACAAATGGAGAAGAAGACACAGGATCTGGATGAAGAAGAAGACACGAAATGTAGACTGAAGTGGGGGTTGAACTGGCAAAGATGAACTGGGGAAAAGATGTCGAAGAGATGAACTGGGGGAAACTGATGTACTGCAAAATACTGGAACGGGATGGTGAAATAGTGGAAAGCGACACTCCTACAGCACGCACGGTGATGAGGGAATCCAATCACTACGGGATGCCGTGCTGGAATTCGTCCTCTCGTGAGTCTCGAGTCTTGAGTCTTGTCAACTGCATATGGGGTCACACCTATTTCAGTAGAAATAGTGGAAACAAGGCTCATGTAGGAGGCAAGGTGGCATTGATCCTGACTGGTCGCAGGCTGAAGTCAGAATACACACTAATTATAACTAAACCTACATGTGTAAATCAATAAAGAATAAACTAAACCAGAACAATAATCAAACACTAAAGGTTATAAACAAAAAGCTAAAATATTCACTAAGTCTTAAGAAAAACTAAAACCTTACAGAATTATATTATTTTCAGAGGAAAATAATATAAAAGTAAACACTATAGCCCTTGATCTAGGGTTCAAATAAAAGTCACTCCAAGCTAAATCAATAAAAAGTCAACTGAAGTTAATAGGATCTATAAACCAAAAGCAATTCACAGGTGGTTCAAATATCTCAAAGCCAAAACTTGAAAAGACCAACAACTCAAAGAAATTCTTAACCACTAAGTGTTTCAACAAAAATAAAGTAAATCGAATCAATCATTAAACCATAACTTCAGAATAAGGCCAAAGTCAAGAAAACTAAAGTGAAGGTAATTTCACATAAACCTTGAATGGTTCAACCCTCTTGAAGTGGTTAATAGCTTTTAGGCGAAATTGATGGTCCCTGATGACCACAGGCCAGGCCCAGTGGCTTAGAGGTCACTCACACTAGTCCTTTGTTTTACTAAATAGCAATTTACTAAGGGAAAGCATATTTGTACTGTACAGCATGGTCGCAAACCAAACCATAGACTTGTGTTGATAATTCTCTCATGTACGGAATATTATCACTCAAATGGAATAATTGTACTGAAGAATTTCTAACAACATTGTGAAAACCTAAACACAACGAAAAGTCCTCGAGTAATAAACCAGTCTCATATAATTAATGGTGACTCTTCGGAAGCGAAAACCTAAATAAACACCCTACAACTACAAAACTCAAGTGAAGAATAATAACTAGAATCAATAAGAAAATCAAAAGTAATCAACGAATAACTATAACGAATTGTCAAACAAAATGGAAAATAACTACTTTGTATCTAAGCGATAATACTAATACACAACTTCAAAAAGAAATGCAAATCCTTCCAAATCACTGAAAGTACATGTACATGTACTAGGATACATGCCAATATCAGATACTAATTTACCATGAGGGCAAATTAATAAAACATCAATAACACTATTATTATGTACATTATAAAGAACAAAAGTGAATTCGGGGACTCACCTATTTCAGTAGAAATAGTGGAAACAAGGCTCATGTAGGAGGCAAGGTGGCATTGATCCTGACTGGTCGCAGGCTGAAGTCAGAATGACCCAAACCACATACATGAGGCCTCGCCCCGAACCTGACTTGTCAAGCAGCTAGTTCATGTCCGAGACAGGTCGTAAATAACAGTTGGGCACCATTAAGAACACAATTAAAGGGGTTCAGTGGCCTAAACAACAAAACCTTGTCCAACCCAAAAAGTGGATTTTTGGGGGGTGTGACACTCTCCCCTTCTAAAATCATGGCGTCCCGACATGGCTATAATATAACTTGACAGAAACTAATGCTTCTACATGTATTTGGACACAAGGCAAGATTGAAGCAGTGTGAGACTTTGCTTCTGGATTGCTAAGTGTTCTTCAATAAGTTTAGTCTCAGAAGGTCTCAATCGGCTATACCCAAGTCGCTCAGGTGCTCTCCTGTTGCGGGCTGGATATCTACGTCTGGCTAGGGCCGTGGGACTATCTGGAGTTGACTCGTCTGACGAAGAAGTATTCGGCTCTGAGGAACTTGTTGTCTCTTGGAGGGAGACAGGTTCCGACGTAGAGGAAGCTCCGGAGGGGGCACTGCCAGCCTCATCCACTGGGTCGATGTCCCGTGGGGCTACTTCAGCTGGAACAAACTCTGGTGCTTCGGGATCAAGGGGGGTTGCTGGTGGATCTTCATCACTGGTGGCGTATGGAAGCAGCATCCGTGGGGCTGGTACAGGCCGTGTTTTGGGTTCAATCAGTACTCCAGACTCACTCTCGGTACTTGGATGTCCAGGAGGTGAAGTGTGATTTATTAATCTCCCTGGCTGGTTGCATTTACTTCTTGATTGGCGTAGTGAGACTCTTGGGGCTGGCTTTGGACGGACAGTAGTTAACGGCTTTACCGGGGCTTCGGGAAGAAACCCACAAGGGAGTAACATATTGCGATGGAGAGTCCTGTCCGGCCCATCACCATTCTCAGGTCTCACCACGTAAACCGGCATATCGTCGGCTACACGGTCTATCACCTTGTATCTAGAAGTGGTCCATCGGTCAGCCAGCTTATGTTTCCCATGGATGCCCACGTTGCGCACCAGAACCAAGTCGTCCACCACTAAGGCATGGTCTCGAACCTTCTTATCATACCTCTCCTTGCTGTAAGCGGCAGCTTTACCTGCTTTGGCTGCGGCTATCTGATGGGCACGTTGGAGACGATTCCTCAAATCTTGTGCATAAGTCCTGTGGGAAATTGCCTTCTTGGCTGGGGATAGAAGGCCGAATTGTAAGTCAACTGGTAGGCGGGGTTCCCGACCAAACATCAGGTAGTAGGGTGTCATGCCTGTAGCATTATTCTTCGTGCAGTTGTAGGCATGCACCAGTGGCCGGACGTGCAGACGCCATTTGCTCTTCTTCTCTGCATCCAGGGTCCCGAGCATGCTGATGAGGGTCTGGTTAAACCGCTCAACCTGCCCGTTTCCCTGGGGGTGGTATGGCGTCGTGCGTGACTTTCTGATGCCCGCCAGCTCACACAGCTCTTTTATCAATGCCGACTCAAAATCTCGCCCTTGGTCGGAATGGAGGCGTTCTGGGAAGCCGTAATGGACAAAGAACTCTTCCCAAAGCACCTTGGCTACTGTCTTCGCCTTCTGATCCTTTGTGGGGAATGCCTGAGCATACCTTGTGAAGTGGTCTGTCAGGACAAGGATGTTTGTAGTATTCCTATCATCAGGCTCAAGGGATAAGAAGTCCATGCAGACTAGCTCCATCGGATGAGTTGTACTGATGGAGACCAAGGGTGCCATCTTGAGCATCTTCTTCTTGCGACGAAGACACCGAGGACAGATTCGACACATCTCTTCAATGTCGTCGGCCATCTTGGGCCAATAGAAACGAGCCCGCGCCAGATCCAAGGTCCTCTCTAACCCCAAGTGACCCACTTGGTCGTGCACTCCATCAAAGGCTAGGTATTTGTAGCTCTTGGGCAGGACAAGCTGCTGGCGTAGGGACTCGCCTGAACTGCTACCCATTCTGAACAACACGCCGTCCTTGAAGACCAGATGTTTTATCTGCCGAAGCAGAATCTTCTTCTCATCTGTCAGGACTAAACGCTCTTTAGCAGTCGGCTGTTTCCCTGTCTGCAAGCACTGGATGATGTATCGGATGCTCTCATCGGCTTGCTGGAGATCCACCCAGTCCTGGCTACTTATGCTTGGGATAGAATCCTGGCCTTGACATCCTGTGCCATCTAAGTCGTCAGGCACAGCACTCGCCGAGTCGGTGATGGTCTCCAAAAGGGTACAGGTGGGACCTAGCTCTACACTTTGGCACAGAGCAGCCACTGTCGACTCCTCCAACTTAACATCACTCCCGCCAAGGATTCTGTTCTTTAGCTGTTGGAACCGCTCGTAGTTTCCATCAAAGTCCTCGTCTGCGGGTTGAGTCGCTTGGGGCCGTCGTGACAGGCCGTCAGCATCCGCGTTACTTTTTCCTGGCCGATACTGGATGCGGAAGTCATAATTTGCTAGGGCAGCCAACCATCGTTGCCCAGTCGCATCGAGCTTGGCCGATGTCAGAACATAGGTCAGTGGATTATTATCCGTTAGTACGGTGAATCGCCCACCATACAAATAATCATGGAATTTTTCCGTCACTGACCACTTGAGGGCCAGGAACTCGAGCTTATGAGCAGGATAGTTGGCTTCACTGCGCGACAGGCCCCTACTGGCATATGCAATGACCTTCAACTTCCCATCTTGTTCCTGGTACAACGCAGCACCAAGTCCTGTCAAGCTGGCATCAGTGTGAAGGAAAAATGGAGAGCCATAGTCAACAAATCCAAGAACCGGTGCCGAGGTTAGCCTTTCAATGAGTGTATCGAAGGCTGTTTGACAGGCTGGTGTCCATCTATCACCAAAGGGCTCACTGGCACTGCGGACCAAAGCCTTCCGTTTTCTCCCCTTCTTAAACTTCTTTGTCATGTCGCAGCCCGCCGTCAACTGGTGGAGTGGTCGTGCAATGGCCGAGTATCCTCCCACAAACCTCCGGTAATACCCAGTAAATCCAAGGAAGGACTTTAGCTCCCTGGCATTAGATGGCGTTGGCCAAGATTGAACCGCATTGATCTTGTCTGGATCGGTACCAACTCCATCCCTGGACACCACATGCCCCAGGCACTTGACGGACGTCTGAAAGAAGTGGCACTTTGCAGAGTTCAGTTTGAGACCAAACTCCTGCAGTCGATCGAGGACTTTCATCAACCTCTCTTCGTGCTCCTCCAGGGTTTTGGAAAAGATCAGCAGATCATCCAAGTAGACCATGACATCCATCAGGTTGAGGTCTCCCATACACTTCTCCATAAGCCTTTGGAAGGTCGCTGGGGCGTTAGTAATGCCCTGTGGCATCCGGTTAAATTCGAAGAACCCAAGCGGACACCAGAAGGCTGTTTTGGGCTTGTCAGCTTCCTCTAGCTCTATCTGGTAATACCCGGACTTGAGATCCAGGCATGTAAACCATTGGGCACCATTTAGAGCATGGAGGGTCTCCTCGATTTTAGGTATTGTGTACTGATCGCGGATGGTTCTTGCGTTTAGTTTTCTGTAGTCAATACACAGTCTGACGTCCCCATTCTTCTTTCTCACCACTACTATTGGCGAAGCGAATTGGCTTCCTGATGGACGAATGATGTCCCGGTCCATTAGCTCCCTCAGATGTTTTCGCACATCTTGGTAATCTGCTGGAGCTATATTCCGGGACCTCACTCGAAAGGGCGAATCATCGGACAGGTGGATGTGGTGTTTTACCGACGAGGTGCAGCCAATGTCCAAATCTCCTCTCGAAAAGACTGGTGATCGCTCCTGTAACTGTCGGATGATCTGCTCCTTCATCCTGTCTGGCATAGGCGAGCCTTCAAAGTTAAACTCCAGGGGTTGTTCCTCCCTAACATCCATCTCCTGGTTCTGGACGTGCTGGTCAAGTCGTGTAGGTGTAGCTACCTCATCCTCGAAAGGATGCACAACCTCGACAGAAAACACTTCAGCCACCTTAGCACCCTCTGGAAGGAAGATGTCGTGCTGGGATTTATTCATGGCCATCACTGACACTTTAGCCTTGGGAGCAGCCGTAAGTGTGTCTACAGTGCGTCTTATGACAAGACCACCAGGGGAGAGACATCCTTCTGCTGCTTCGACCATAACAAGGAATTCAGTCTGACCTCTATTGTCAACCGGGCACTCTAGCTCCACATGGCCTCCACAGGGGACAGTAACTGGATGAGGTAGACGTACATCAGAAACCTTTCCTTCAGGTGTTGCCATGGAGCTCTTATCCACTCGACGATATGCGGCAGCCCATGCACTGTTGACTTCCAATTTCTGAAGAAAGTGGGGTCCAGCTTTCTGCTTGCAACTCGCCAGCATCCGTCTAACTATATTGGTATTCGTACCAAGAAGGAGAGGGGCTTGGTTCTTTGCATCTCGACTAGGCGTTACTAATGCTAAGGTCTCTGTTGTCATATCCACGCCCGCCTTCTCCTTGGTGAAACTCACTGACATTTCTACAAACCCGATGTATGGCACGCTCTGCCCACTAGCTCCTATCACCATAAGATTCGTGAGGGGTTCTAGTGGGCGGTTGCACAGATTCTGACGATAGAAAGCCTCGGATATGCATGACACCTGTGAGCCGGTGTCCAAAAGGCATGGGACCTCATGTCCGTCTACAACAGCGCTGACGATGGACGGGTTGCCCACCAGGTTATGTGGTACTCCTTGGAGGGGTGTACTTTTCACGCTGTTGCAGGCGACACGATTTCCTGTGTTGCTATTTTGCCTTAAGGGACTCTTCTGTTGATTGGCCGCTGGTTGTCCCCCTACTGGCGGCCGCCGTCGTTTCCCGAGTTAGTTGGGGGTTGGCAACGGGCCATCATTTGCCGCTGGACCTGTTCTGCATTTCGGGGATTGGTGCAGCCTTCCATCCTGTGCCCTATTTGGCCACAGTTGAAGCACACCATAGGTCTCCGTCGTGGGGCTCCCATAGGACGTGGAGCAGGTCTAGGGGTGACACTTGGAGGGGCTGCAGATAACTGTTGCTGGAGCTGTGTGACAATCTCCTCTAAGTGCTTCACTCGATGGTCATTGTGCACAGCAGGCGTCTGAGCAGTCGTCTGAGCTAACACTGTGGCCCGCTTAGTCGCTGGTACTTCCTTTGTATCGGTCTTCCTCCGATCCTTCTTCTCAGATGCCCGTTGTTCTTCCTGCCGGACTTCACTGAGCAGATCGACGAAGATTGGGGCCAGGGTTCGTCGTTTCAGATCTAGTTTCATCAGTAGCTCCTCGTTGTAAAGGCAGCCACGGCAGAATTGCCGCACCCGCACATTGTCCACTCTTTGGTAGGCGACACCTCCGGCCTCCATAACCCGGGTAAGCTGCTGTTGAAGTCTGGTGAGATAGTTGGAGGCTGTCTCACCTTCTGCCTGAAAGCATTCGCTAAAACGCAGGAACAACTCATCGCCGTCCACTGTCGCTCCGTAGGCCTTGTCTAGCCCATCCAAGCACTCCGCAGCTGTAACTGAGTTTCCCAGGGCCCATATAATGTTACTGGCTGGCGGAAGGAGGGATTCAACAATCCGGCTTAACTTCTCCACTTCTGTGATGCTATCATCTTCTAGCAGTAAGCGGGCTGGCCTTTTCCAACTCTCATAATCCAGTTCCCCGCTTGGGACAGGGACCTTGCCGGAAAAGAGGCGCAGTCGTCGGCAATGTGAAGATAGGATATGCTTTACCGGATGTTCAGCAGCGACTGTAGGTATAGCCGATGGGTTTGATGGGGGCGACTGTATGTCTTTGAGGGACTTGCCATGTTGTTGTAAGAATTCACCTAATGCCTCCTTAAAATCACTACTGAGCTCAGCCTTACCCTCTGTCTCGGACATGACTTAACAAGTGTATAACAACAATACAATATCTATAATACAATTAAATATCAGGGGACAATGGAATATCAACAATTATCCAAGCAAATATTAATATTGGATCTTGTGCTTTATAGTTTGACTGTGGGTCGCTAATAAATATTCTGTATTAGCGATTCGACCCAATCCGGGCGGTGCCTCCAAATTTTGTCACAGGTCCTTCCTGATCGGAAGTCCTTATGTTTATTATACCGGTCCGCGGTAGACAAAATTAAATTTAAAGTTATAAAGAATTACAGGTCGATGGGACAATCGCACAAGAACAAATATTAATATGGACAACAAAATATAACAGTTGGATTAACAAGAATTGACAATATCACAGATGAATACAGATCAACACTTATTATAAAACAGCAAAATAAAAGGATATAGATGAATTTATCCGACACGCGAGCGAATAGTTCACATATAAAACGCGACACGCGAACGAATAGTTCAGTTCAGAATGACGACAAATGGAGAAGAAGACACAGGATCTGGATGAAGAAGAAGACACGAAATGTAGACTGAAGTGGGGGTTGAACTGGCAAAGATGAACTGGGGAAAAGATGTCGAAGAGATGAACTGGGGGAAACTGATGTACTGCAAAATACTGGAACAGGATGGTGAAATAGTGGAAAGCGACACTCCTACAGCACGCACGGTGATGAGGGAATCCAATCACTACGGGATGCCGTGCTGGAATTCGTCCTCTCGTGAGTCTCGAGTCTTGAGTCTTGTCAACTGCATATGGGGTCACACCTATTTCAGTAGAAATAGTGGAAACAAGGCTCATGTAGGAGGCAAGGTGGCATTGATCCTGACTGGTCGCAGGCTGAAGTCAGAATACACACTAATTATAACTAAACCTACATGTGTAAATCAATAAAGAATAAACTAAACCAGAACAATAATCAAACACTAAAGGTTATAAACAAAAAGCTAAAATATTCACTAAGTCTTAAGAAAAACTAAAACCTTACAGAATTATATTATTTTCAGAGGAAAATAATATAAAAGTAAACACTATAGCCCTTGATCTAGGGTTCAAATAAAAGTCACTCCAAGCTAAATCAATAAAAAGTCAACTGAAGTTAATAGGATCTATAAACCAAAAGCAATTCACAGGTGGTTCAAATATCTCAAAGCCAAAACTTGAAAAGACCAACAACTCAAAGAAATTCTTAACCACAAAGTGTTTCAACAAAAATAAAGTAAATCGAATCAATCATTAAACCATAACTTCAGAATAAGGCCAAAGTCAAGAAAACTAAAGTGAAGGTAATTTCACATAAACCTTGAATGGTTCAACCCTCTTGAAGTGGTTAATAGCTTTTAGGCGAAATTGATGGTCCCTGATGACCACAGGCCAGGCCCAGTGGCTTAGAGGTCACTCACACTAGTCCTTTGTTTTACTAAATAGCAATTTACTAAGGGAAAGCATATTTGTACTGTACAGCATGGTCGCAAACCAAACCATAGACTTGTGTTGATAATTCTCTCATGTACGGAATATTATCACTCAAATGGAATAATTGTACTGAAGAATTTCTAACAACATTGTGAAAACCTAAACACAACGAAAAGTCCTCGAGTAATAAACCAGTCTCATATAATTAATGGTGACTCTTCGGAAGCGAAAACCTAAATAAACACCCTACAACTACAAAACTCAAGTGAAGAATAATAACTAGAATCAATAAGAAAATCAAAAGTAATCAACGAATAACTATAACGAATTGTCAAACAAAATGGAAAATAACTACTTTGTATCTAAGCGATAATACTAATACACAACTTCAAAAAGAAATGCAAATCCTTCCAAATCACTGAAAGTACATGTACATGTACTAGGATACATGCCAATATCAGATACTAATTTACCATGAGGGCAAATTAATAAAACATCAATAACACTATTATTATGTACATTATAAAGAACAAAAGTGAATTTGGGGACTCACCTATTTCAGTAGAAATAGTGGAAACAAGGCTCATGTAGGAGGCAAGGTGGCATTGATCCTGACTGGTCGCAGGCTGAAGTCAGAATGACCCAAACCACATACATGAGGCCTCGCCCCGAACCTGACTTGTCAAGCAGCTAGTTCATGTCCGAGACAGGTCGTAAATAACAGTTGGGCACCATTAAGAACACAATTAAAGGGGTTCAGTGGCCTAAACAACAAAACCTTGTCCAACCCAAAAAGTGGATTTTTGGGGGGTGTGACATTAAAAATGACAATACGTTTTCTTTTGGCTTCTTTAACCCTAACTCCTTACACAACAAAGGAAATTGGAGGATTTTGAAGGAATTGTATTGTTCAATAACAATGGTGAGGGAGTTTCAGGCTTTCGGTTTCATGTTGATGTTGGCAATAAATTTCAAATTTTACAGTCGCTTGGTATGGACTAAGGCTGCAACGGTTACACGGTTACACGGGGGGGGGTTACACGGTTAACCGACCGTTCAAACGGTTACACGGTTACATTTTTCCGGTTCGGTTAATTTTTTTTTTAATTTTTGATTTTTTTTAAATATTTGTTGTTTTTTTTTGGTTTTTTTTTGGTTTTTTTTGTTTTTTTTTTAATAAAAAAAAACCTACAAATTGTCAACTTTGTCCGAGTTTCGTTTGAGCTTTGGTTGGGAAAAGGGATGGTTTCGTTGGAGCAGGTCACAAATAGTACAACTGATTAAATTGTGTATTGACTGATAGCTTATCTAACATATACATGTAGTCGGCCTACATTACACAAATTTATGCAGTTAGCAATCGCAGAACTGCTCAAATTAGCAGCGCTAATTAGATACATGTATGCATTACAGGCCCGTGCATTTTTGTTAATTTTTTTTAAATTTTTTTAAAAAATATATTGCTACGGTTACGGTTAACCGTAACCGTAAAACGAACAGTTACACGGATAATTTAATAACCGCAAACTGACAGGCTTAGTATGGACTTCAGTCCAGTTTTCTCTTTTGTCTGTCAGCAAATGTGGGCATTCAGAAATACTTGTATGCGTTCCAGAGTCACGCCAAACCAGTCAATCTTTTGCCATCTAGCGCACCTAGTCCCTCCTAATTATTTCAGAATGTTGAACTTTTGACGGACTTTCGATCCGGCACAACTCTATAACGCCCGTCTGAACCAGTTGTTACAGTCGACTCTCGTTAATACAAAACACTGTTAATACAAATTCTGGTTATAGCAAATAAAACGCCCATTTCCCAACTCTGCATTTATGGGCAAAATGAATAGGACTTTCACTTCTTAACCAGTTCGCGCCGGAGGCCTGAACCCGCCTCGGATCGGGTTTTGTTTAAAAAAAATACCGTGCATCGGCTCGTGATGTTAAAATAATCCCGGCGCGAACTGGTTAATACAAAATTATAATATAACAAACATTTTTTGTCCGGCCGAGATGGTACTAACGAGAGTCGATGGTAATTAGTTCCTGAATACTTACTTATCTTTTGGTGCCTGTCTCCCTTGGATTTTCTGCTCTGCGCGCATGTCAGCAATATCTTCCCTTGAAGCCGACAGTCGAATTGATGAAATTGATCCTCCCCATTTGTGAGCTTGGGACAACCCCAAGGGTTCATAAGCTCCAGATTTGTCAGGCGACGCACCCGGAACGTGAAGATGCCCATTACTTCCCTTGCCTTTCCGTGACGTGACCGGGGTTCCCCAGGGGCTTCCAGTTGGAGACCCAGTCGCAACGTTGCCGTTGCCGTTGACTAGGGGTTCCTGGATTTCTGTTTCTTGTTCATCTGGTTCTTGTGGATCATGAACTATGATCTGTGGGAAGCCAGCTTCTGTGAGCTCAATGTTTGTTTCCTTCATGTTGACAAGCCGGTGATTTTGTTTTGTTCCAAGTGGGTTTACTGAGGTTGTTTCTACACAAATGAGACATAAGTACATAAATACAAAAGTACATAGAATGTTCTCAGTTCAATGGTATAAGGTTCAATATGTCATAAAGATGCCAGTTATGCATTAACATGAATAGGTGGTCATGTGAATTGTGAAGGGCACAGCTCGTAAAATTTGTCAGGTTAAGTGTACCCAAAAAAATGGATTAGAAAAAAAAAGATTCACACCCTGTCATCACTTTATAATTTGTCCTTGCCTGATCTTTGTCACTCAAGTAAAAACAACTTGCGACAGTGCTGATTTTAGTACCTTTCATAACTGTCTTGTTTGTTCAGTCATCCATGGCAATGACATATTGAACCTTATACCATTAGACAGAGGATATTCTACCCTTTCCAAAAAAAATTCTGAAATATTCAGTGGTTTTGAAATAATATGAATTGGAAAATGAGTATACTTTTGTTTTTAGGGACACCCTGTATAGTTGTTGTGTTAACTGTTAATTAACCCTTGAACCAACCCTCCAGGGTATTTTGGCTAAAAACCCTGCCAAACGCATCAGATTGCATCATTTGTCAAAGTGACATGACTGCAGAGTGCAGTGAGATCTACATGTATCAGGTCAGAAGTCTCTAGGTCAAACTGCTTCAGAGTCTGTGGTCACAGAACGCAGCAGGATCCATCTCTGTCATTGTTTAATGGGGATAAGCTTTCATAGTCTTGTGCAAGATTTTGCCGACCTCATTTTATTTATTTATTACATAATTTCCTAATCCAGGGGGTGCCCAAACAGTTTAAAAACGGGTTTCCTTTCGCGCCCTGCATACACCATTAAATAAAATTGAATAAACAAATTACATCAAAAGTAATCAACAAAACAACCTATAATAAAAAAAACATTAAACAAACAATACAAACAATATTTACAGACCAGACGTACAACAAGGATATTTACAGGAATACCAAACATTGATACATTGTACTTACATTAACTTTTAGAACAGTCCCTTTTAACCAGTTCGCGCCGGGATTATTTTAACATCGCCGAGCCGAGGGGCGGGATTATTTTTAACGAAACTCGATCCGAAGCGGGTTCAGGCGGATAGTGCCGGGAAGCACACCCACGCATTTCCGGCCTTGCTCGCTGCTGACATACATTTCTGAACTTGAACTTGGCGTGTTTATGCGTCATCAGTTTTAAATCTGGGGAAATTTGTGCGTTTATATACGTCATCCGGCGCGAACTGGTTAAGGCCAAAGCGCTGTCTTTGTCAATGTGCCTTTATTTTTTTAATGTTGAAAACAAAAACCTGCTTAACTGCTTTGGACTTTTTTTTTTACAATATATATTTCTCTGCTAAATATTATTTAGCAGAGAGACAAATATTGGGATTTTGTCGGTTTTGTTTATTCTTTACTTTTTGTTTTGTTCTTCGTGTTTGTTTGTTTGTGTGGTTTATTTGTGTAGTACTACTACTAGTGTACATACGGTACGTGTAAAACAGCGCGTCATATCCACACAGAGCGCGCCGTTGCACAAAAGAAGATAATTCCAACTTCCAAAAATGATCGAGCATTAAATCCCCCGATGTCACAGAGAGATGACCTCTCGTCACGTGACAGTCAGTCGCAGTTATTATAGCTCTCAATCTCCGTGGCGCATTCCGCTAGTTGGTGAATAAAACTAGCCAGCAAAATCATGCTACTGCGCATCCCAAATTTGCCACGAAAAATTTTGTTTTCGCCTTTCTTCTGGGGTTAGCGCAAAGCATGATGGGAAAGCATCGTTGATACAGATGCCATATTGGATATCACCGATTGCTGCATTAAAATAAAAAAACAATATCGACTGAAATTTACTCCCAAAACACTGATTTTCGGGTAAGAAAAGTGAAAAAATGACATTTGAGGGTAGGGGGATTGAGGAATATCAATGAATATGCTTTAAATCGAAAAATCGGTACTAATATAATAATACAACTTGGTAAAAAAGTCGGGGAATAAATATATTGCGACGCTTTCGAACGCATTGAGTTTTTATTCCACACATGCGGTATGGGCCCATACAAAAATGGGTAGGGATTAAAATTTACAAAGCCATCTGATTTCACGTGAATAATTACAATGCACACTATAGGGGGTGTCCAACATTCGGATTTCGGCTGTTCCATTAATTGAACATTCTGTCTTTAAAAACGAAGCTGGCAATGAGAATTATTTTAATCAATCTCTGGATTAATAATAGTCCGAGTAACTTAACTTGGACCCCAAAATAACCTTTTTTAACATTTGGACATGGTCGGGTGATATTAGGGTCCAAGCAAGACCCATAAGGTCTATTGCTGATCGCGATAGCGCAAAGCATGATGGGTAGAAAAGGGAGCAGTTTTGCACTAAACCAAGCTTTTCGGCCCGGTATGCCTTCTCAGCAAGCTCTTTGTTATTTTCATTATTTACTACAACACCTTTGGCCCTCAAATACGATGAGAGTTGGTCTTCTTTTTAGATTTAGGAATTTTGTGACGACATATTTTCGAGTGGTTCACCGTGCGCGCGATGCTCCCTTTCTTGCGTAGCGCGGGGCACCACCTGTTGAAATCAACCGATCGACAATAGACCTTATAAAGGGGTTGCATTGACGTCACGCGCGCTACGCGTACGCGCTAATCGCACGTACAACCATGCGGAGCGGTGAGGTCAAACAAAGTGTGTTTGACCTCACCGCTCCGCCCGGTTGTACGTGCGATTAGCGCGTACGCGTAGCGCGTGTGACATCACATGCATTAACTTTATTGGAAACGTTGTACGAAATGTCTGCACATCGATCCCCATGTGACCTCCTAAACTTATCCCCAAAAATGTGACGGAAAACGGCCAATTACAAAAATGCTGCTAGTCCCCATTAGGCACTAAGGACCAAGGAAGACACTAACACTATCGGTGTGTTCTTATCTTTTACAAAAGTGAGAAAATCGGGCCTCAAAATGTGGAGCAATGTTCGCCGATTCAAATGCACGTAGACATTGTTGAGCAAAGTCAACGGCTCTTACCTGTTCCGTGCTCTGTTCCAGCGCTTCTTTGTAAGGCACACGCTTTTGTATGTGTTTATTTACAATCATGCAATTATTGATGATCGACAATGGTAATGCCAATGGGCGACAGTGCAGTGTCATCATTACAACTGAAGACTCGAACAAAAATACTACAAAGTAGGCCTACAACTATTCGACACCTACCGTCCTCTTGAAGATCAAACAAAGAACAGCGTCAAATGGATGGGAAATCTTACCAAACTGCAGTGCAACTGCAAGTTTTCCGTTGCAACGGCCGGCCGTACAAATCCTGTACTGCACATGGCGGGCGCCGGTGCGCGCGCGGAGTGTACACACAGGTATCGATTAGTTCTACAAGTAGATAATTATGTATTCGCTTATTATGCTTCAGTTTATCGATACTGGTCGCTGGAAATGGGGTTTTCTACTTTTCATGCCAACTCCATATACGTACATGTACATGTCATCCTGAGCCACGCAGAGTTTAACGGGCTAGCTCTTGAATTGTCGCCTCAACCCCTGCGGACATCATTGAACAGGTTGGCCAATACATGATATGAACGTCCACCCCTGGTAAAATGACAATTTCTACCACTATATTTAATTTTATTTTGTATAATATATAATAGCAAGGCTTTATTTCACGTTCTGTATACGTTAATTTCTACAATTTTTCCGATTAATTTTAATTTTTACGTGGGAGGATGAACTCCAGCTTTGTCTTCGTCTCAGGTTTCATTCTTACAGTTTAGCAATAGGCTGTAGCCGGAACGAATCCAAAGCCAGGGTTTAGGAAATGGCCTTGGTCTGTTTGTAACGGAGGCTCTGATTGGGCGCATGATTTTGGGGGCTAATAACCACGGATCTGGCCGAATGTCCGCAGGGGGTTTGAGCAGACTTCTAACGGGAGGAACGTGCAACCCTCCCCACAGAGGAGTATAAACAAAACAAAAACAAACAAACAACATCCTGGCAAGGGATTAATGTGAAACAGAATGACAATAGAAGAAAAATAACTACTACGGTGTAAATAACCAGAAATATCATGTTTCCTATTTACAGGACGATTTTTATCATTTTCCCCCCATATTTTACAGAACGATTTAAACAATATTGATACCTGGGGTGCGTTCCGCTCAAGCGAACGTTGCCAACGTTGGCCAATGTTAGCGTTGTTTGCGTGAGTGGAACGCAATGTGCGCCAATTAGTGTTGGCAAACGTTAGCGAAAACGGCGAACGACATTTCGAGCTGTTCGCTGTTGGCCAGTGACGTATTTTAAAGATGGCGGAGAAGTTAGCAACCGACTGTTTTCTTTTTACGGTTTTGATTTACGTTTCATATTTTTCGTTATAAACGGTGGATTGTTTTGAGCAGTCACAGGGATCTTTTAAAGAAAAATAATGAGTTGGACAAAAAGCAGCCAACCAAACGACGTCACTGTCGCCGGGCGCCGCCATTTTGAAAACGTAATTTTTAAAATATCGTTTCACTTCAACTTAACTATAACGCCAACTCAAAACGCAGCTGGCGAACGTTCGCGCAAACAGTTCGCGTAAGTGGAACGCACCCCTGGTGTACCCGTAATCGAATGAAGCTCAATGTTGACAAATGTAAACTTATGACGATTACTCGTTCCAGAAACCCATGTAGACCCATCTATCAGGTAGATTCTCGAAATTTAGATTTGGTCGACCATTACAAATATCTTCGGGTTGGTTATTTCCAGAGATCTTTCTTGGAATCATTAAATCATAGGCATCCCCAGTTTGGTGTCCAAGTTCTTCTTCCCAACTATTATCTTTGGAAGGAGTTCAAAGAAGATTTACTCGTTCCTGCTGGGGTCTCCCAAGAAATTATAGGCTAAATTCTGACGGAGATAATGTGGAGTATTTGGACCGTTGTTGTAAGCTGGGGCTGCCATACATAACTAATAGGCTTAACTTGTTGGCTGTTGTTTTTATAGTGAAATGCATTTACAACAAATTTGATATCGACTACATCAATTTTAATGATAGACACCTTGATGAATTGAAGTTTACCCATCATTATTCTAGAACTAATGCTCTGCATTATTCACGTTTTATTAGATTCCCTCGTTTATGGGACACCTTACCTGCGGATGTTACAGATTGTCTGATATTTACTTTAAAACTCATTTATTATCAAACTAGTAACTTAGACATCACTGGCTGACTCCGATCCTGGGGTGAACCGATTATAAGACTTCAGGTATCGATACTATTCATGATCGCTATGAGTATTTGGTTGCTGATTGCCTAATCACACTTGGTGGCTACTACGTACATGTACATCCGGTACTACTGCACGTGTGTGCGTCGTGCGTGACGTGAACTGTACTGGTCAAACATTGATCTCCATTATAATATATACAATGCAGTCTAACCTTTGTGTGTGGTTTGTTGTGTCTGCTTATTAATTGCATAGCGCCCTCAGTTGTCAGGAAAAAGGAACGCGATGTTCGGGACGACATGGACAGTTTGAAATAACACGAGTTGGAATGTTACGAAGAAAGTGTGATTTAGTCCTTTCTTTACTCGCACATTTCGGGTGAAATATACAACATATTTTGGCGACGAGAATATGGCCCACTTGCATCCACCTCCCCCGTTCCTGAATTCACCAGGAACGCCGCCTTTGCCGTGGAAACAGTGGCGTGGGTTGTTCGAAACTTACATCATCGCGAGCGGGGCGGAGAAGTACACCGACGACCGTAAACGTGCTATGCTTTTGCACTGTTTGGGGCCTGAAGGTCAGCGGATTTTCGGGACTTTGCCTACAGTTTCGGCTCCAAGTTCGCCGTCATCCAGCGTGGCTGGAGCCGCTGCAACCCAATCGACATACGCGGACACTCTTGCTCGGTTACAGGCTCATTTTCTGCCGACGGTGAATGTGGTCGCCGAGCGATACCGATTTCGGCAGCGGGCTCAACGGACGGATGAGCCTGTGGAACAGTATGTCATTGCTTTACGTCAGCTAGCAGCGACATGCGACTTCGGATTACTTGCTGATGAGATGATTCGTGATCAGTTGGTGGAGAAGACATGCTCCTCAAGAATCCGCGAGAGATTGCTGCTGGAACCTAAATTAACTTTGTCTTCTGCATTGACGCTGAGCCAACAAATGGAATCGGCTTTTCGCGAATCCAAGTCCATTTCCAATACTAGTGCTGCAGGCTTCGAATCTCACCAAGCTTCGAGCACTACCGTGCACGCCACACACTTCAAACAACGATCAAGTGCTACTATTACAAAGCCCCGTCGTCAACCACATACTTCACATGGACGCGGTACTACTCCAACTACACTTCGCACACCGCCGGTACAATGCTATCGTTGTGGAAGTCCAGACCACAAGGCTAACTTTCCTAACTGTAAAGCTAAGAATTCGGAGTGTTCCAAATGCAATAAAAAGGGGCACTTTGCACGGGTGTGTAAATCTTCAGGACAAGTTAGGCAGCTTGGTTTGGAGGATAACGGTGACACTGAACTACATGTACTTACCGTGAGTAGCGTTGGTAAATCTCAGGCAAGTAACATTACATGTACACTCACTTTGGGTCGTGACATCAAGGTACCAATGATTTTCGATACTGGCTCCCCAGTTTCCATCCTCCCACTGGCCACATTCGACAAATACTTTCTACGCGATGTTCTCCTACCCCCTCGGGCTAAGCTCACGACCTACTCCCATGAGCCAATAGCCATCAAAGGATGTTTTCGCACTTCAGTCTGCACTGGCGACAGTTACCGTGTACCAGCAGAATTTTACGTGGCAGAATCGGGAGAACCAATCCTTGGACTGGACATTATTCGCAGTCTTTCGCTTACGCTCAAGGAAGACAAGGTGGTACATGCTCCAGTCAATAAGGTGTCACGTACGCCTACACCTACGCCTACGCCTACGCCTACGCCTACGCCTACACCTACACCTACGACTACACCTACACCTACACCTACACATACCAGCCAACCCTCTGCACACTCAACACAGTACACGCAATCCATTCACGATTCATTTCCGGCCCTACTTCAAGGGAAAGTAGGTTTGGCTCGAGGTTTTGTGCATCGGGTCAAGACGCGACCTGATGTGACCCCGACTCAACAAAGGTTGAGACGACTTCCCTTCGCAGTTCGTGACCAAGTCAAAGCAGAATTAAAGCGGTTGGAATCGGAGGACATAATTGAACGAATTGATGCGAGCGAATGGGTGTCTCCCATTATCGTCTCTTACAAAAAGTCGGGTGGAATTCGCTTGTGTGTGGACTTAAGGCAAGTCAACAAGGCCGTTGTCATCGACAAATTTCCCTTGCCAGACATACAGGAACTTTTCTCCGAACTAAGGGGTGCTACAATTTTCAGTACCCTTGACCTTAACTCTGCCTACCACCAGCTGCTACTGGCAGAGGAATCACGTGACTTGACTGCATTCATCACAGCGGAAGGA
This sequence comes from Crossaster papposus, assembly GCA_037893245.1. Classification (NCBI taxonomy): domain Eukaryota; kingdom Metazoa; phylum Echinodermata; class Asteroidea; order Velatida; family Solasteridae; genus Crossaster; species Crossaster papposus. Next base: position 975,390 of record JBAIAA010000794.1, on the reverse strand, counting down.
CTTTTCCGGTTCAAGCGGGTTTGCTTTGGGCTTGCATCGGCACCTGCAGCCTTTCAGAAACTCATGAGCACTGCATTAGCTGGGCTGCCAGGGGTTCAGTGTTACCTGGATGATGTGGTATGCTATGGTCGTGACCAGGCAGAACACGATAAGAGCCTCACTGCAGTCCTACAACGTCTAAAAGACATTGGTCTGACACTGAATTCACATAAGTGCCAGTTCAACCTTGCTTCACTCCGATTCCTTGGACACGTTGTGTCAGGTAATGGACTACAGCCTGACTCTTCCCATGTTGAAGCAATTCGACACGCGCCCTGCCCCACTGACGTCGCTCCACTACGCTCATTCCTGGGGCTGGCGTCGTACTATGCTCGATTCGTGCCGAACTACTCCACAGTCATCGAGCCCTTACGCGCACTTACTCGAAAGGACGTGCCATTTTCCTGGACGCCTAATGTGCAACACAGTTTTGACACGGTGAAGGAACTGATCGCTAACTGTGTCACACTACGATTGTTCAATCCTGATTTGCCAGTGATCGTATCTACCGACGCTTCTGCTTACGGTCTGGGGGCCGTACTACTTCAGCTGAAAGGAAACTACGAATCACCGATCGCATTTGCATCGCGAACACTTACCGCGGCCGAACGGAATTATTCGGTTGGTGAAAAGGAGGCCTTGGCCTGTGTTTGGGCCTGCGAGAAGTGGTTCCAGTATCTGTGGGGCCGCCATTTCACTCTGCGGACTGATCATCAGTCACTTACTACGCTCCTGTCGACACGCGGATCTGGGCGTCAGTCCATGAGAATCGCTCGCTGGGCTGCTCGCTTATTGCGATTTAATTACACTACCGAGTACCAGCCGGGTATTCACAACAAAGTAGCCGACGCACTTTCGCGCCTTCCCCTACATACTACTACTGCAGTTCCAGATGATGACGAGGAAGTTATCATACAATCCATCGATGTGCTGCTGCTGAACACTACTGTACACAAAACTGACCTGCAACAAGCGGTTTCAGCAGATGCTACCCTCCAGCGGGTAATTTCATACATCATCCATGGCTGGCCTAACAGGAAAGCTATCGGTGAGTCACTTCAACCGTACTCAATGATTCGCGATGAACTATCAGTTGTAGATAACTGTCTCATGCGCGGAGATCGTTTCGTGATACCAGAGAGTTTGCAGAGCAATCTCATCTCACTTGCCCACGAGGCGCATCAGGGAATGGTGCGCTGTAAACAACGACTACGTGACTGTTATTGGTGGCCTTGCATGGACCGTATGGTCGAGGAGGCCATACGCAGCTGTTTCAGCTGCCAATCCAGTGACAAAACTGCCCGACCTCGGACTGCTCCACTTCAACCTGTGCCGTTGCCAGACGGACCTTGGCAAAAACTGGCGATTGATATCACTGGACCCTTTGAAAGGGGCTCACAGGACTGTAGATACGCTATAGTTCTGATAGATTACTATAGCAAATGGCCCGAAGTTGCATTTGCTCCAACTGTAACTTCCCGGACAGTCATTTCGATGCTTTCCTCCATTTTTGCCCGGGAAGGCCTTCCTGCTGAAATTGTTACAGACAACGGAGTCCAGTTTACTTCTACTGAGTTTGAGAACTTTCTACACAACTGTGGAATCAAGCACTACAAGTCATCACTCTACTACCCAAGGGCAAATGGGGAAGTAGAACGTTGGAATAGAGTGCTCAAACAGACACTGCACATTGCCTCGCAGGAGAGGAGAGGGTGGAAAGAGGCAGTGCTAGAGTTACTCACTGCCTATCGTTCAACGAATCACCAGACAACAGGAAAGTCACCATCGGAACTTCTGCATAACCGGAAGTTGAGCACGCGTATGAACATTCGACATGACAAACCACAACAGCAGGATGATGCTGAACTTCGTAGTCGTGTTGCACAGAAGCAGGAACAATCACGCAAGTACACTGATGAAAAGCGTGGTGCAGTGAATCCAAAGTTTAAACCAGGGGACTATGTACGTGTGAAACGACCAAACAAGGGGACAAACAAATTCTCTACTCCACAGAAGATAATCAAATCAAAGGGACCATTCACTTATGTGTTAGAGGATGGACGAGTCTGGAACGCTTCCAAATTGAGTCTCTGCCCAGTAGAATTAATGGCTCATGGTTCGAAGGTGCAAAGTTCAAATGGCATTCAGAATCCCATAACCGAAAACATACTTGTGGCAGGAGACAACCAAGCCCGTCATTCTTCTAGACCTCGAAATCCTCCAGTGTGGTCTAAAGATTACGAGATGTAGTTCGAAAACCATTCAGTCATTCAGTTATGCACTTGAATGTCAAAATTCAAGACAATAGGGTTTATGTAATTGGGGACACTTTAAATTAACCATATGTCCACTGCAGAGACTGTGAACTTTTGTTAAATTCTTTGTGCTTAATAGTAAGGGTTAAGTCTTGCAAGTTGCAAGAAGGAAACAAAACAAAGTTTTACTTTACTTGTTAGTTACTTCGAATTACCCTATGTTTTCTCTTAAAGAAGAGGGGAGATGTTGTGTCTGCTTATTAATTGCATAGCGCCCTCAGTTGTCAGGAAAAAGGAACGCGATGTTCGGGACGACATGGACAGTTTGAAATAACACGAGTTGGAATGTTACGAAGAAAGTGTGATTTAGTCCTTTCTTTACTCGCACATTTCGGGTGAAATATACAACAGGTTGTGTTTATTTTATGTTATATTTGGGAAAAAAATATTTGGGAAAATTTGGTCAAACCACTCCGCCCCTTAAAGGGAAGCCTCATTAACATAAAACTTCGCGAGGGGTATGACGAAAATCGAGGCAGAGACTCGCCGCGCTGCTACCCGGCCTATACTGGCTGCGCGCATTGCAACAAGTGTCGGTCTTTACATGGTTTTTCATTCTGAATCAGGGTAAAATACAACTCAGTTTTCGGTCATGCCGACTAGGTGTGTAGCTACTAGGTGTAGCAAAACTACTAAGGGTGGAGTAAGCCTTTATTTGTTTCCGGATGATCCTAAATATCGGAGGATTTGGACAGCCAAAGTAAAGCTTACCAGAGCGAAGTGGTCCGGGCCTAGTGATTTTCGGCCCTCTGCAGCAATCATTTTGAGCAATCGTGCTTCCCCCTAGAGCGTCTAGAGGGACCCCATCTTTATCCTCGCTCGAGTCCGTGTCTGAATAAGAAATACTGTGATTCGAATCAGACGAATCAGTACTGTTTTTGTCGGATTCACCAAAAACCGAGGAAGAACTTCCACGATCATCCATGTGAAATTCAATTATACCGTGCACAAAGCGTACGCGATTTGTACACTATGGGTACATCAACACAAAACAATATGGCCACGCGAACCCGTCTCGTACCTAGACGTCGCGTATACCGACTATCGAGAATTTGTCCGGGTTCTGCCTCGGTTTACGTCACTCATTTTGAGTGGCCGCGAAATTTAAAAAGAGGGGGTCAATTTTTGGACGGCAAATTACCACACTAAACGTACACTAGAACCAGTTTTGCTTTTTATTCACATTTTAATACACATAAATTGAATTATTTTAAAACAAAAATTGCGTAATGAAAAGGTTAGACTGCATGTTTCCTTTAAGCAGGTAGTAGGCTAGTCTTGCACCAAGACCGAGTTGTTCATTTGTTCCGGGCGCGCCGTCTGTCTATGCAGTTCATCAATCACCAGTCATTCGGATGGGACGTAAAGCTGGAGGTCCCGTGTGTTGTGTAATGCACGTAAAAGAACCCAGAAAAACTTATCGCTAAGAGAAGGGGTTTGTCCCTGTGTTTCTGGAGGATCAAGACAGCTACCTTCTTGTGGTGATCCGGCTAAGAGAAAAAAAAAGACCTCTCGAACTAAAGCTGTCAATCCGGACTTCGGTCCATACCACAACAACAACACCAATCACCAATACTCCGAAAATGGGCTTATTGCGGGCGCCCTTGCTTATCACGAGATTTGTTTCACAGCTCGGTCTTGACGCAAGGGTCACGTGAACCCGTAAAATTCCGAGGACATTCCAAGCATAGCTCAAATAACTACTCGCCCCCGCATGCGCGCTGAGTCGTTTTCATTTAATGTAGTTTAAATCTCAGCTCTGCCCCTCGCTTCAGTTTAGGTTCGTCTTCTTTCTCCCGTACCACTAGCCTACATCAATCATTCTGATTCCAAATGGTTTGAGCACATTGACCGCAGCCAGCTGCAGCTCAGTGGCAATACGATTTGGACGTCTTACAGTTACACGCACAAGTCACCGCTAATAGCCGTTTTTCCTGAGGAAATTAGAGGAAAATAACTCAAAATTAATCAAACAATATAGGCCTACGCATATTGGTTATTTACTTATTAGGTAGGCCTATCGTTAGGCCTAAATAACAGGCTAGTTTTACAAAGGTGCAATTTAAAAAAAAAAAATTCAACGGACTCTCTGCAATTGAAACAACATAAACCTCGATTTGTCGCCGTACTCTGAAGCTACGGGAAATAATAAAGCGTCCGCGAGTGTGTATACACTAGTAGAGCTAACATTTACGTAACATCAAACATAGGCCTACGCCTATAGCAGTAGCATCAAGAACGACTTAGGCCTACTTGTAAAATAATATTCCATTAATTCCCGACTCAATTAGACATCCTTCTCCGGGCACTTCACTGCTGCGCAGACCATATCCATTGTTTTTATCTATTTTAAGCCATTCGGGTGCAAAATGACGAATTGAAGAAAACAAGTCTTCCACTTTAAAAAAAAAATTCCACAGGTCGTGCACAAACGCGGTCGTGTCACGTTCGTTCGTTACCCTTTCGAAAAGCACACGCGCGCGCTAGCCATTTAGACGCGATGGCCTATCCAGTCTATATAATGGAGATCAATGTGGTCAAAGACGACACCGTTTTGTAAGAAAGGGTATTTACAAAGTAAATTCGGCATTAAACGCATAAAACACTTTTTACAATCTAAACGATTTAATAGTCAAGAAATGAGTGAAATGCAAACTATTGATAACTAAAATCGATGGTCAGTAAAGACTACATCATACATGTACAATGAATAATGTGACTATGTATGAAATTGACTTCCCTCTCAACAAATATAATGTGTCGTTCGTTTAACAACAAAGAGCGAGTTCGTTCGGGCGCAAACTATAGTTAACCATAGTTCGACTAACGTCACTCAAACGCAGGATGGTTAGACTATCGAATATTTGGAGCCTGACCCCGGTTCACGGTTGCCGCTGGTTGACAATAGCCTGTTTTAATTTTAAAAAAACATGGAGAGAACCAGTGACGTAAAAAAAATGCAGTCGCGGACGTAGGGAAAGCCAGTAACGTCAAGTGAAAATCTGGCAGGTCTAATTTTTTGGACCAACATGACTAACGTTATGACTTATCCTACTTATATGCGTGGGAGAATAGTGCCAATACCCATCTCATTCATTTAGCAAATGTATACAAAGCGGTTGCCATCTTTTTAACAATAGTTCGACTGGAGCCGTTCGAGCGAACCGCATTTGAGCATGCGCATTGGTAAAGCAGAGACTGACTAATGGTTGAATATAGTTCGCGCCCAAAGTTGCTCAAAGATTTGCGTTGGCTAGCGTGCTTAAAGTGGCCCTCAAGGCCCTGTCACACCAGGGCCCAATTTCATGGCTCTGTTAACCACAGAATTCCTCGCTTACGGTCACCATTTTCCGCTAACCGCGCTAGCAGAATTTTTTTTGCTTACCCGGTAACAGGGGGGGGGGGGGGGGGGGGGGCGGAGGGGGGGCCCTTCGAGACAAAAATTGTATTGAAAATAAAAAAAAGCAGTCGAAAAAATTAAGCGTTGACGTACCGTTGATGCACGTAGAGATTGTGCACAAATACTAAAACGACGTTGACAAATACCTCCCCTAAAAAGGGCAATAATAATCGATAAATTGTGAAAAATCGTGCTTCGAACCCACTCACTTTTTTCCATGGATACGTTTAAAAAGGATGTAGCAATGATATACTGAATTTTTTTAAAAAATATGCCTGTGAACCCCTTGCGTTTTATCGTGTTGTTTTCGAACGAAAATGGCAGAAAATGACATCGCCCCAAAACAAATTCGTGTAGATCGTGCCTGTGTACCTGGCTTTGCGGACGTTATATGAATCACTGAATTCGGAGAGCGAGCGCGGACCAAATTTGTACGTGTTTCAACGGTGCGCTTCGCGGTAGCGATGTATACGTATTTACTGTGTGAGATGTGTGGCTCATGAGCGTGGAAGAACGAATGAGATACATTTCAACGTTGGTGGCGCACTTTGTTGGGCCCCCCTCCGCCCCCCCTGCCCGGTAAGCACAGAATCCTTAGTTACGGGATGTACGCATGCTCAGAGACCAACATTTCTCGCTAACGCGTGAAATACGTTTACCGTAAGCACCGAATTTTCTGCTATAGTAAGCAGGGATTTTTCGCTAACGGTAAGCAGAGCCAAGAAATTGGGCCCAGAACGTTTTAGGCCAACGCGTGAGTGGCGCGTTAAAAATAGTTGATACGCTGGCAAACGCTGAACTTCCACAGAAAAAGTCAACTGGAAGCGTGATTTCAGCGTGTCCATAACGCGTTGATAACGGGTTCATAGCGTTCGCCAGTGCGTGAATATCGCGTTAGTAACGTGCTCGACGACTGATGAACGACTGCCCAGCGCGTGAGTAGCGCGATCCAACGCGCGCCAGCGTACGGCAACGACCACATGATTAGTTGTAAAAAGACGACGCGCTACTACAGTAATGGCCCTGTCACACCAGAACGTGTTGGAATTTCGGCAACACGCGGGTAAACGTTACCCACACGCTGGAACACGCTGTCACACGCTGAGGCAAAAATACATTTTTCAACATACCTAACAAAATTCAGCGTTTGCCAGCGTGTGACTGCACACGCTGGCGGAGCGCAGAAAGGCCGTTACTCACGCGTCGAACGCGCTAGACGTTCGTTACCAAGCCGCTACTCACACGCTGGCGACCCGCTGTCGTATTTTTACTATAAATCAGTGATGCGTTCCTTACACGCTGAGCGCGTTCCTCACACGCTACTCACGCGCTGGCATACGCCATGAACCTGTTATCAACATGTATGGACACGCTGAAATCACGGTTCCACTTGACTTTTTCTGTGAAAGTTCAGCAATTGCCAGCGTATCAACTATTTTTAACGCGCTACTCATGCATTGGCCTAAAACGTTCTGGTGTGGCAGGGCCATAACCAGCGTATCGCAAGCGTACGCCAGCGTGTGAGTAGCGGGTTGATAACGATCGTCTAGCGTGTTCGACGCGTGAGTAACAAACCTCCAACGCTCCGCCAGCGTGTGCAGTCACACGCTGGCAAACGCTGGAAATTGTATGTATGTTGAAAAAAATATGTTTTCCTCAGCGTGTGACAGCATGTCCCAGCGCGTGAGTAACGCGCTCAGCGTGTTGCTAACGCTGGCCTAGCGTTGGTCAGCGTTTGCCAGCGTGTTGCCAAAATTACAACACGTTACTTACGCGTTGGCCTAAAATGTTCTGGTGTGACAGGGCCATCACACCGGCCTTACAGGGTCGTTACGACGTTCACGGCGGCGTTATGGTGAAAGTATCATGCACAACCGGGAGCATTCCTTGTAGCACCTGGGACATCCCAAACGCTTCCTGGAGCATTCGTATGAATCCTTAAGTGTCCGGGAGGGGCCCTAATTTCTTACGAGAGTTTTGGTTCAGACCAAAACTCTCGTAAGAAAATTACGGCGGTGCTACGGAAATCTAGACCGCAACGCTTCCTCAACGCCTTCTCAACGCTTCCGCAACTGCCGTAACACCACCGTAAGACTAGTCCGTAAGGTCATTCTAGCCATCCGCAAGGATTCGTAACAATTCTCCCTCTCCCGGTACACTACGGCTGCGTAACGATTCCTGAAGGAAGCCCAAGTTACGTTTCATTACGTTTCCTAAACGTACTAAACCAACGTACTAAACCGTAATTAACCGCTGTGAATCAGGGATATTCTCAACACCATCGTATTTCCTCCGTAGGGTTCCGGAAGGAACCCGCACGCTGGTACGCAATCGCGAGGGTCCGTGGGGAATCGGGAGGTGAACCGTCACGCTACCGTCACGTCTCCGTTATGCAGCCGTAAGAAGTCGTAAGAACCCTTTGTACCAACGTAATCACAAAATCCTCCTCCGGGTGTTCACGATTTTGTTCAAAAAATTACAACGCTGCCGTAGAAAATGTGTGTGTGAAGTGGCCTTAATATACATGTAAATGTACTTTGTATCGGAGAGCGGCGCTTTGTGGTCTTTGCTTTGTTTGTTCCCACGGCGAGATTGAATATTTTGATTAATAAGATTTATTAATGCTACTAACTGCAACTCTTTGGTGGGCAGAGTGTAAGATTTGAGAAAGACTTTCGTAATACCGCTCTCTGTTGTTATGCTGTTTCTTTGAGACCCTAGTCTGGTAGTGTAAATTGTTTGCATAACTCATTGGTTTTGTAAAGGTCACTCGACCACTTGCCACATGTACCATTTATCACACATTCCATTGCTAGAACAATCAGACTTTGATACAATAGGGAAGAGATAGTTTCACTAATTATTTCACTGAGAATCTTTGAAGAGAATAGATCGAATTAGAACTGGACGAACAACACCTCCAGAAAAGTCATGTTCTTTTTCTGGAGCTTCCGTCGTTTGAGATTCCTGTGTTTTGATTCATTTATTTCGGACGCACAACAGTGTAAGTGGAGTTTATTTTCATGTAATTTTTTTAAGTTTACACTGATTATATAGATTTAAAGTGCAGAGTTTTGGGCAGTGGAAATGAGCGAAAAGGTAAAATAGAATGTTACATGGATCCCCGACGGAGGTAGCCTTGGTCAAGGCGTTCATCGTTACCCGTCCGTACGTACAGCGCAGCGGTAATCGGAGCTCAAACTACATGTACGACCTCACGAGGCCACTATTATGCAAACTAACTGAGGATACTCGAACGCCTTGGATCATTAGGTTTTTGGGGCGGTGCTCATTATGCTAATAGATTAAGCTGACCTTTATAGTCGTTTTCTTATTGGTCGATCGTTGCGTAGAAACTGCATAATTTGAGCTAGCGGTGAAAGGTCATAGCTAGCTCGCAAGTGTTTACGAACACCGCCATCGTTGACATATTTTATCGGAGAAAGTGATTTTTACGAAGGCTTGTAGGAATACACATGAAGATTTGAACTGTCTTGCTTGATTGGTGAGGGTCGCAGTTATTTTCGCTCGTTTTGCTGGGTATTTTCTTGAATGTTGACAATGTTATGGTCAAAACTAGTTGTGTTTAGCTGCTTAGTTTTGAGTTTTCAACCGCGGTGACTGGAGAAGGCCGCGACTCTATTGAAACGTGTCGAACTCGGCCCTACATTATGTCGCACACATCTAATCCAGCTGATCTGAAAACCGTGGCTCGGTAAAACGCGGAACTCTGATAATAAAATGCCTTGCCGGCTGAATTTTCCCAAGAAAATAATCTGAGGAGTTATTGGGGATATAAGACACTTGTCCCTGTTTAAATTACGATATTTCGAACACTTTGAAGGTTGGTTCTGCAGCCGTAAACATGCCCCCTCCCCACACAGCGTTGGACCATGCTTGGACCATACAATGTGGCGATAACGCACAGACCAGCATGCCTGGGTATAATGCCGATTATGCGGCGATAAGAAACTGACCAAACACGCTGAAAAACGCTGAGTACCTGGCCGTACGTGCGAGCTCCGAGCAAAATGGGGCTGCCTCAAAAATGACGAAGAAAGGATTCTAAGGCCTTTCACTGCTCGGGTCTAAAATCTTCGAGGGGTAGTATTTTCGCTGCAGAATTCAAACAACACGACAGATCTTCGGACGACAGACGACGCTGAATATCCGCCATAAGTAACTGCATCAAATTTGATGACGTCGGAATTCAACCGCGTTGTGATTGGACACTTCACATCTTAGCCCCGCCTATACTTATCTGTATTCGCATACGAGGTCATGCGCCACAAATGTGGCGCAAAATATAGGAAAAACATAAGATTTCAAAAACCCAATGATCCAAGGCGAAAAAGTAGCCTCAGTAGATTTGCATAAATAGTGGCCGTATGAGGTAGCTGTTCGCGCTGTATCTTTGCATGGGGCGCAAGCACTGATCTCTATAACTGGATAGGTCGAGCGGCTTTGCACGTGAAGCCATCAGCGGCCATATTGGGATATTCAAAACATTGCAGGCGTACACACGATAGCGCACGACCGAGAAAACTCATTTAATATCACAGGAAACGAAGTTAACGTCGTAAAAACGATCCAGTTTGATCAGGAAAATCAAGTTAAACATAATAACACCCAAGAATTACCTGTATACGCCAAGTTTCAATGTTAAATAGGCCTATTTTTTGGAAAAGATATGAGACATTCGTGTGAGATGATGCAATGCAGTGCAAAGTCTATGGGATATGTCGGACAAGTATTTTCAAGAATTTCCAACTTCTAAATTATTTTTTTTGTGGTTTTTTTTTTGGGGGGGAGGTGGGGGGAAGAAATCCACATCATAACCTTATGCACAAACCGGAACAAGGAAAAGGCAAAACGAGTTTTTTTGGATTAAGGAAATTCTTGAAATTGTTGGTTTAATTTTATATCCAGACACTAAAAAGTGCATTTTATAATAAAATAAAAAAATGTTGAAAAAATTGAACAAATGTCAGTGTGTTTCAGGAAAATTTAATTAGCACATCACGGTTTGTTCGTGGGGTTTTAAGGCAGTGTCCAGATTTGGAATCAACCTAATGTTTAGTAAATTTTTTAGAAAGGGTCCCAAAAATTCTTGCTGGACAAGTGGACAGAAAAAATTAATTATGTGGTTTTGAGCTTAAACCATAGAGCTGTATAATAAAGATACACCTCTATGGCTTAAACTATGAACTTGAGAAACTTGAAATAAATCACAATTAAAAATATCAATCACTTGTGTAAATAATGACATAAGTCACACAATGGATTCAATTTTGCTTTATGCTTTTATTTTACATTGATACACTACATATAACATGTAATAACTACTGCCATAGTAACAATATGCTTATTATGTATTGTTTACTGATGTTATAAAACCAAATAAAAAACAATTAACCCCGGACTGTTTATGAATTTAAAACCAAAACAAAACTTGCGATGTCATTTTAGAATAATAATTGTTGATACTATGCAAAGATACATTTGGCAGCATTCTTCACAGGCCAAATTTTAATAGGACACCCTTGTACGGCTTTAACTTTGAATTGTGAGTGTTTCTAGATATTTGTGCGATATGAACACAATATTAAAGATTTGTACACCACAATTGTTGTTTTGTAAGAAAGCAAAATAAAACCATGATTGAAAAGCAAAATTTGACAGGGCGGCATAACATTTTAACAGGGCAGCATACAAATATGACAGAACAGCGTAACATGTAGGCCTACACAGGGCGGCCGCTACCCAGTGATTGTGGAGAACACTGACTGGGTAAATCCATGTCATTTTAACATCTGTATAATTTGCTTTGAATATTAACAATACAATTTTAACCAGATTTGTCAGTTTTCATAAAACACATGTTCAATATATTTCCATGTTACAAAGATAGGTTTGTGACTGTTGCGACTGTTTTATTATCTGTACTTATATTGTTAAAAAATGAAATGCCAAGATGCAGAGTTCTGCAATATATTTGCAGCACATCTAAGAAATGTGGAACACCGAGATAGCTTATCTTGGAAAACGTAGTTGGTCAATTAAGCTACCGTATTTACTGATGGTTAAACAAAATAAGTTTTGACATTCGCTGTCATCTGTTGTCCCTCTGTCATAATGGGAGCAGTTCGTCCTATGACTTGTCCAGCCGTAATAAGCTGTACAGACTGACATCTTAGTAGCAAGAAGTGGACTTGGGTAAACCAATTAGCTGTAGTGTACAAAGAAAAAAAATATACAGGTATAAATTAAATGCCAAGGAAAGAATGTTGTAACATGACGCTATTTTAAAAACACAAAATTCTCAATTTATTTGGCATACCCATTTCTTCAGAGAGTGAAATTTAATTTGAGCACTGCAAGGAATGTCATCAGGACTACGTTTTTAAGAGAGATTTGTGGGCGAAAATGAGTTGTTCTGAAGTATTGGAAATACGTGTCTACATCCTAAGTTCCACCATGATAGCCTTGGCCTACACCATGCATTTAATAATACTATTATTATTATTAATAGGTGGCTCTACACTTCCAGAATTGTGAGATAAAAAACTGTGATCATTGCGATATAGGGATAATTCTACAGAACATTAAATTTATGCACGTCAAATAGTTCATGACACAATATGTTGTGTACGAATGTGTACACAAATTACCACCATGAACTGTTTGACGTGCAAGTCAACGGGACAGTCTTCATAGAATGGGTACAAAATTGGTCTGAAAATACCTGTATTGTGGAATTCAATCATATTGTAAGGGTATCCTAGACCAACTGATTCTATAAATCTACTGTTCTTTCGAAATATCCCAGTTTTTCTTTCAGATAAAATGATGGATAGGACCACAATATGAAACTAGAGATATGTCTGTTCAAGGAACAGAGCATATGGCTTTTTCGCATTTTTTTTTGGTATTGTTCATTACATTTATGATTTCATTTAATAAATTTCTTTATTTAATTTTTTCAAAAATGCAAATTTTAAATTATTAATTGGATTATATCTCTCGCGGTTAATTTTTAGAAATGTTTAAAGGTCTTTTAATTGTAATTTCCGGTCTAGTGACGTCATATTATTTTGTTTTTATCCGCCAACTTGTTCCTAACAAGATGCTGATTATAAATACCAATTATAAAGCGATTTGAGCAAACTGATCGCCACGAAAATGAACTGATTATTCATTTTAAACATTTTTCAACCTGCCACTAGAGGGCGTTATAACAATTTATGACGTCACCGGTAACTTTGTTTGTAGAGTGCAGGCTACCTAGAGACTATCATCGTTGAAAGTAAATTCATATCATTTTCAACTTTCAAATTATAAGGCACTTCCGGTTTGGACCGGACGGAAGGGTCAAGTCATTTTGCATGTAATACGAATATGAAGACCCTGGATTATTCTATCAATTCCCGTTAAAATCTAAATCAGATCTGTTACATTTGATTTGATATTGATTTTCAAAGATTAAATCTACAAATCATTAGTTGCTTGCAATCTGATACTTGATGACGTCATCGTGACGTCATTAACATACAGCTCGAGAGCTGTCTGAACTTGTCTATTTAAAGCAAAAAAAAAGAATTATATCTATCGCGTTGATTTTTCAGCAATTATTTAAGGTTTAAAGGTCTTTTCATTGTAACTTTTGGTCTAGTGACGTCATATTTTTTTGTCTTCGCCAACTTGTTCCTAACAAGATGTTGATTATATAAACCAGTTATACAGTGATTTGAGCAAACTTCGCAAAACAAATCAACTGGTTATTCATTGTTAACAGTTTTCAAACTGCCGCTAGAGGGCGCTGTAACATGTTATGGCGTTACCGGTATTTTTGTGTGAAAAGCACTACTAGCCAGAGACTAACATCGTTGAAACTATAAGTTCACATTATGGTCCACTTTTAAATTATAAGCCACTTCCGGTTTCGACCGGAAAGAAGGGTCACGGGATTTCACGCACACGAGATAAAATGAAGATCATGGATTTAATATTATATCAATTCCCACAAACTTCAAGTTCCGATCATACGCGGTTGATTTTTTTATTAATTTTCAAACATTAAATCTATTGCACGTTTAAGACGACGTCACGTGACCCATGGTGACGTCATCACGACGCCTGTCCGCAAGGCACGAGTGCACTATAGAGTATTTACGGAGGTTAAGTTTGATGGGAATACCAATTTGTTTTCTGTTAAAAGTACTTGTGCAAACGTTCGCGTACATCTATTATATGGTACAGTCAGTCCGCAGCGCACTGAAAAGCCGTTTCTTTTATGTGCGATTTATGCATGGCACTTTGTGCGTGACCTCGTTTTTGAATACTTAATGAGCTGGCGAGAACGCCTGGAATTTGGTCCGAAACATCCGTTTTATTCACTGGCTGTCAATATTATGTATATTTTCTTTTGGATAAGGAAACATTTTGTTATATTATCAAATCAGATTGGAATTTATATGACATTTAGAGGGTAAAATTTATAACGTAAAAAAAGCTCCCGAACCAACAAATTGACCTTTAAAAAAAGACGAATTTTGTCCATCTTCTGGCAGCGGCCACAACCCAATTTCACACTTAGTCCAGTCAGGGCGCAGAAAATTATAACGTTCTCAATAAATTAACAAACGGAACATCCCGCCATGACAGTCCATAGTCTTCCTGCGCCCTCATTGGTCGAAAATGACTTCATTGAAAAAGGCTTCGTGGTAACGTGTAGTTCATGCACATTTCAATACGCAGTTGTTTTTTGTGTATTTTTTTAATTGTAAGCTCGAGCGAAAAGGATTTATCTGCTATTCAGGTTTTTTTTCTTTTTAACAGTGAACTGATTAAAAAATAATAATATTGCCTGCATAATACAATGTATACAGCCAAATAAACAAAAAACAAGCGACAAATGAAGTCGTTGTTTAAAATGTATTGACAACAATAACATTGAGAAATACAAATGTTTACAACAATTTATATCAGTTTCTGTATTGTGAGGTTGGTTTATAAAGGAAACTGCACTTTTTATCTGAAACTTGAATTTTATCGCTTACATTAACATACCCTGTTGATGTTATATGGCTTGAATAAAATTGTTAAATTAAACCCTGAAATTGTTAAAACTTATTCATCTTTGGCATAATGTTCAATGTGCAAACCATTGAGATTTATTATAAAAGTAAATAAAGCTTGTTTTATCTTTGCTTGATGTTTTTGGCATAGTTTCTTTGGCATTAAATTATTGTAAATATTAAATTACAATGTATGCCCGCTTCTAACATTGCAAAAACAAAATATTTTAAATAAGACATAAATTTTGCTAATATAAGTGTTAATGCACATAAATTATATCACTGATAATAGAAATAATACAATCTGCATTAATAAAGTTATATGCCGTTTGTGTCAAATTTACATTGTAGCTCAAAACTTTGTTGGCATAGTTTGGGGCATTATTCCTAGATGTTTTGACAAACTCACCCGACTCGGCCACACTCGGTTTTGATCTGTTTTAGCTGCATTGCGTTTGCACAACACTGACACAAAGTCATGTATATTATTTAAAACACTAAAATACAAAACCTTTAAATATACATGTACAAAGCACGTGCTGCATATCCACCAGTACATTTAAATCTTCAACTATTTTCAACACTTCTTTGGAAACCCAACTCTAGATCATTTGTCCCAACATGAATCATTACAAATACAATGTCAGGCCATGGAGGAATAAGAGCAGATGTCATGCTGATGAAGCAGATACTTTCTAAGGTCAGAAAATGTAGTACCGCGATGAGTCACTACCTGCAAATCAACCAACTTTAGTAGTGATGTTCTCTTTGAGATACTTTGTGAGAGAATATCCAAGGAGAAGAGTTGCCTTTGGCCTTCTGTAGAGGCTCCCGACATGCTGGCAATGGCTGCGATGGCTGCGGTGGGCATGGTGGTGGGCATGGCCATGGTGGTGGACGAGTGCTACCTAGTATAAGAAACATATTGGAAGACAGAAATAGGAACTATGAAGTTTAGCACAATAATAGTAGTAACTAAATTTATTATTATTAAACAATTTGTTATAATTTTGAACAAAAACATAGGCCTTTTTATACATGAAAGAAACCTAACTTTATCATATAAATAAGGCTACTGTGCAATCACCATCGCATCTAGTGCATATCCAGCACATGTAGTGATGTACACATGTGCTTGTGTGCATAATGAAATACACGTTCTGCGTATGTAAAGCCGAAAGACATGGCCGAAAAAGTTGAAATCGCGCGCACGAAAATCGTCGCAAAATACATGAACAAAATGTCGCCACAGGCTAAATTGTATATCAAACGAAATATCATTGCTTCTTTTATCAATGTGTAGTGATCAGTTTTGGTAATATTTGTTAGTCCAGTCAGGGCGCAGAAACTAAACACACGACAAAAACATTTCTTGAAATTATACTCTAACTTCGAGTGAACAAAATTCTGCCAAAAACACACTGAATCTCGTCATATTTTATATCATTCGATTCAGAAAATCGTTCGCTTTCCACTTACCACGCCATCTTGGAAAATCACTGCTTCGTTTGCAACGTGTAGCTCGTGAAAACAAAGCGGTCGAACTCCTGCAATTACTCGCGTAAATCTCGTGGCCGATTTGCGACGCCGGCCCTTCAAATAAAGTTCGGGATATGACCTTATTAACGCGTGCGCTGCGGACTGACTGTGGTACGTGTATAATTCACGCGTAGTTCTGCGTTGCCGAAGGCACGTTTACCTACCTGCCATAAGCGGCGCCCTTCCTCGTGGCCTATGTTGATGACTCTCGTGTTTCACATGTCACCGTACAAATGGATACCAGTGTCCCGCCTTCCCTTCTCTATTGTACAATGTATGGAGCGTACTGACATCGTACGTGCAAGTACGCTTAATACAATGTACACGTATACTGGGGCCTTGCAATCAAGGACAAAAAACATGAAATTTCAAGGGTGTCTCAGGGTATGTCCAAGTTCGCCTTTTGCTACAAAACACAGGGAAGTCTGAGAAGTACTTTTACATTAACCTTTAGAGCAAAAAACAAGATTATATCTGTCTGGGTTAATTTTTTAGGAATTGTTTAAGGAAAAGAGGTAATTTCATTATAACTTCCGGTCTGGTGACGTCATATTTTTTTCTTTCCGTCAACCTGTTCCTATCATGAAGCTGATTATATACATCAGTTATAAAGTGATTTGAACAAACTTCGCCACACACATCAACAGATTGTTCATTTCAAACATTTTTCAACCTGCCGCTAGAGGGCGCTAAAACAATTTATGATGTCACCGATCACTTTTTTGTAGAGCGCAGCCTAGCTAGAGACTAACATCGTTGAAAGTAAGTTCAAATCATTTTCCACTTTTAAATTATAAGCCACTTCCGGTTTGGACCGGAAGGAAGGGTCACGTGATTTTACGCACACGAGATAAAATGAAGACCCTTAATTATTCTATCGATTCCCACAAACATCTAGTTTCGGTCTTTCGCGGTTGATTTTGTATTGATTTTCAAAGATTAAATTATTAAAACTTTAAGATGACGTCACATGTCACGTGGTGACGTCATGATGACATCCGAGTTTTAGGCACTAGCTCAGTATGAGTTCCGAGTATGTGCAAAGTTTCAATGACATTGAAGTCTGTTTAATGACAAAAGTGACCGCCAGAATGAAACGTGTACAAAGTCTATGCGATTTATGGCACAAGAACAAGAAGAAGAAGAAGAAGAAGAAACTAGAACTACGTCTGTTCGAGGAACAGAACATAGGGCTTTTTCGCATTCGCAATTTTTTAGATTAAATTTTTCAAAAATTGAACTTTTATACCATCAAAACAATTTAAAATTATTGAAAACGAATTTAAGTTAATTTAAACAGATTAAAATGAATCCAAACTGATTAAAACGATGACGTCACACGTTTGTGAACTATTTGTGAAACTATCCATCAACTAACAATACAAACATATGTGTTATGTTACCACGTTCCGTTGCTGAGATATGGCTTAAAGGTCTTAAAACGTAATAATTTAAATATAATCGTAATATGACGTAACATTTGTCAACATGACGCTAGAGGGCGCTTTAACATTTTATGAAGTCACTGTTAACTTGTTTGTTACTTACAACCTAGCCAGCGCCTAACATCGTTGAAAGTAAGTTAGCATCGTTTTCCACTTTTAAATTATAAGGCACTTCCGGTTTGGACCGGAAGGAAGTGTCAGGTCTTTTTGCATGTAATACAAATTATGAAGACCATGGATTAATCTATCAATTTCCTTAAAAATCTAAATCAGATCTCTTACAGTTGATTTTATATTGATTTTCAAAGATTAAATTTAGAAATATTTGGTTGCTTGTAATCTGACACTTGATGACGTCATTGTGACGTAATTAACAGAAACTCGAGATCAGTCTTAACTTTGCTATTTGAAGCAAAAATCTGGATATATCTATAGCGGTTGATTTTTAAGCGACTTTTTACAGTTTAAAGGATTTTTTATTGTAACTTCCGGTTTGGTGACGTCATAAATATTTCTCCTTCCCAATATGGTCTAAGCATGAAGCTGATTATAAACACCAGTTATAAAGTTATTTCAGCAAACTTCGCAACACACATCAACAGATTAATCATTTTAACCATTTTCAACCTGCCGCTAGAGGGCGCTATAACATGTTATGACGTCGCCGGAATTTTTTTGAATAGTTTATTCTAGCCAGACAATAACATCGTTAAAAGTAAGTTCATATCATTTTTCACTTTCAAATTATAAGGCACTTCCGGTTTTGACCGGAAGGAAGGGTCACGTGATTTCACGCACACGAGATAAAATGAAGATCCTGGATTATTCTATTAATTGCCACAAAATTCAAGTTTCAGTCAATTGCGGTTGATGTTTTATTGATTTTCAAAGATTAAATCAATTGAACCTTTAAGATGACGTCACGTGACTCCTGATGACGTCATCATGACGTCTGTCTGCGAGACACCAGTTCACTATTGGGTCTTCACCTGGGTCAAGTTTATGGGAATACGACTTTGTTTTTCCGTTAAAAGTGCTTTGAATTGTGCAAGCAACGTTTACAAAGTCTACGGGGTTGGATTCTGCGTAGCCGAAAGCGTGTTTACCTACCTGTCGTACGCGGCGCCCTTCCCCATGGGCAATTTGATGACGTCATCCTGTTTCACAGGTTGGCGGCTAGTGTCCTCTTGGGTGAGCGTACATGTGCTTGCACGAACGATGTCAGTGGTGATACATTCGCTCAATACATAATGCACTATCAGTGTATACGTACATGTACTAGCATGTATATTATACGTGTGCCATGCACACGTAAGGGGTCAATGCTTTTTGCACCTAGGCCAAAACGATTACATTTCAATGGTGCCGCAGGGTATGTTCCAGTTCGTTTTTTGCCCCAAAACACAGGGAAGTTCGAGAACTACTTTTACATTAACCTTTAGAGCAAAAATCAAGATTGTATCTGTCAAGTTTAATTTTTTAGGAATTTTCAAAGGAAAAGGAGTCTTTTCATTCTAACTTCCGGTCTGGTGACGTCATAATTTTTTCTTCCCGTCAACTTGTTCCTAGCATGAAGCTGATTAAATACACCGGTTATAAAGTGATTTCAGCAAACTTCGCCACACACATCAACAGATTATTCATTTTAACAATTTTTCAAACTGCCGCTAGAGGGCGCTATAACATGTTATGACGTCACCAATATTTTTTTTGAAAAATACATTGTAGCCAGACACTAACATCGTTGAAAGTAAGTTCATATCATTTTTCACTTTCAAATTATGAGGCACTTCCGGTTTAGACCGGAAGGAAGGGTCACGTGATTTCACGCACACGAGATAAAATTAAGATCCTGGGTTATTCTATCTATTGCCACAAAAATTTAGTTTCGGTCTTTTGCGGTTGATTTGTTATTGAATTTCAAAGATTAAATCAATTACACCTTTAAGATGACGTCACGTGACCCCTGATGACGTCACCATGACGTATTTCTGGGAGACACGAGTTCACTATAGGGTCTTCACCTGGGTTAAGTTTTATGGAAATACGACTTTGTTTTCTGGTAAAAGTACTTGTGCAAAAAAACGTGTACAAAGTCTATGGGGTTTAGGTTACTAAAAGAAAAAAAAAAGAAGAAGAAGAAGAAGAAAAACTAGAACTACGTCTGTTCGAGGAACAGAACATAGGGCTTTTTCGCATTCGCAATTTTTTAGATTACATTTTTCAAAAATTAAACTTTTATACCCTCAAAACAATTAAACATTATTGAAAACGAATTTAAGTTAATTTAAACAGATTAAAATTATTTCAAACTAATTAAAACGATGACGTCACACATTTGTGAACTTTGTTTGCAACTATCTATCACCTAACAATACAACAAGATGTGTTATGTTAGCACGTTCGGTTGCTGAGATATGGCTTAAAGGTCTAAAAACGTAGTAATTCAAATATAATCGTAATATGACGTCACATTTGTCAACATGCCGCTAGAGGGCGCTAGATTAGTCTATCAATTCCCTTAAAAATCTAAATCAGATCTCTTACAGTTGATTTTATATTGATTTTCAAAGATTATATCTAGAAATATTTGGTTGATTGTAATTTGACACTTGATGACGTCTTCGTGACGTAATTAACAGAAAGCTCGAGAGCTGTCTTAACTTTGCTATTTGAAACAAAAACCTGGATTATATATATCCCGGTTGATTTTTAAGCGATTTTTAAAGGTTTAAGGGATTTTTCATTGTAACTTCCGGTTTGGTGACGTCATAAATATTTTCCCTTCCCAATATGGTCTTAGCATGAAGCTGATTATATACACTGGTTATAAAGTTATTTCAGCAAACTTCGCCACACACATCAACCGAATATTCATTTTAATCACTTTTCAACCTGCCGCTAGAGGGCGCTATAACATGTTATGACGTCGCCGGTATATTGTTTGAAAAATACAATCTAGCCAGACACTAACATCGTTGAAAGTAAGTTCATATCATTTATCACTTTTAAATTATAAGGCACTTCCGGTTTAGACCGGAAGGAAGGGTCACGTGATTTTACGCACACGAGATAAAATGAAGATCCTGGATTATTCTATCTGTTGCCACAAAAATCAAGTTTCGGTCTTTTGCGGTTGATTTTGTATTGATTTTCAAAAATTAAATCAATTACACCTTTAAGATGACGTCACGTGACCCCTGATGACGTCACCATGTCGTATGTCGGCTAGGCACGAGCTTACTATAGGTTCTTCACTTTGGTTAAGTTTTATGGAAATACGACTTTGTTCTCTGGTAAAAGTACTTGTGCAAAAAAACGTGTACAAAGTCTATGGGGTTTAGGTTACTAAAAGAAAAAAAAGAAAAACTAGAACTACGTCTGTTCGAGGAACAGAACATAGGGCTTTTTCGCATTCGCAATTTTTTAGATTAATTTTTTTTTTAATTTAAATTTTATACCATCAAAATAATTTAAAATCATCGAAAACGAATTTAAGTTAATTTAAACAGATTAAAATGAATCCAAACTGATTAAAACGATGACGTCAAACGTTTGTGAACATTTTGTGCAACTATCTATCACCTAACAATACAAACGTATGTTATGTTAGCACGTTCCGTTGCTGAGATATGACTTAAAGGTCGAAAAACGTAATAATTCAAATATAATCGTAATATGATGTAACATTTGTCAACATGCCGCTAGATGGCGCTATAACATTTTAAGAAGTCACCGTTAACTTGTTTGTTACTTACAACCTAGCCAGCGCCTAACATCGTTGAAAGTAAGTTCACATCGTTTTCCACTTTTAAATTATTATGCACTTCCGGTTTGGACCGGAAGAAAGGGTCATTTTTGTGTGCATGTAATACAAATTATGAAGACCATGGATTAATCTATCAATTTCCTTATAAAATTTAAATCAGATCTTTTACAGTTGATTTTATATTGATTTTCAAAGATTAAATCTAGAAATATTTGGTTGCTTGTAATCTGACATTTGATGACGTCATCGTGACGTAATTAACAGAAAGCTCGAGAGCTGTCTTTACTTTGCTATCTGATGCAAAAATCTGGATTATATCTATAGCGGTTGATTTTTAAGCGATTGTTTAAGGTTTAAAGGATTTTTCATTGTAACTTCCGGTTTGGTGACGTCATAAATATTTCTCCTTCCCAATATGGTCTAAGCACGAAGCTGATTATATACACCGGTTATAAAGTGGTTTCAGCAAACTTCGCCACACACATCAACAGATTATTCATTTTAACAATTTTTCAACCTGCCGCTAGAGGGCGCTATAACATATTATGACGTCGCCTGATTTTTTTTGGGAAAAGTTTATTCTAGCCTGACACTAACATCGTTGAAAGTAAGTTCATATCATTTTTCACTTTCAAATTATGAGGCACTTCCGGTTTGGACCGGAAGGAAGGGTCACGTGATTTTAAGCACACGAGATAAAATGAAGATTCTGGATTATTCTATCTGTTGCCACAAAAATCAAGTTTCGGTCTTTTGTGGTTGATCTGTTATTGATTTTTTTAAAGATTAAATCTATTACACCTTTAAGATAACGTCACGTGACCCTGATGACGTCTTCATCATGGCGTCTGTCGGCGAGACTGGAGTTCACTATAGGGTCTTCACCTGGGTCAAGTTTTATGGCAATGCGACTTTGTTTTTCCGTTAAAAGTGCTTGGAATTGAGCAAACAACGTTTACACAGTCTATGGGGTTGGATTGTGCGTAACCGAAAGCGTGTTTACCTACCTGTCGTACGCGGCGCCCTTCCCCTTGGGCAATTTGATGACGTCATCCTGTTTCACAGGTTGGCGGCGAGTGTCCTCTCTAGTGAGCTTACATGTGCATGTACATGTACGTACAATGTCAGTAGTGATACATGCGCTCAATACATAATACACTATCCCTGTATACGTACATGTACAAACATGTACATGTACATGTATATTATACGTGTGCCATGCACACATAAGGGGGCAATGCTTTTTGCACCTAGGCCAAAACGATTCAATTTCAAGGGTGCCGCAGGGTATGTCCAAGTTCGTCTTTTGCCAAAAAACACAGGGAAGTTCGAGAACTACCTTTACACTAACCTTTAGAGCAAAAATCAAGATTATATCTGTCAGGTTTATTTTTTTAGGAATTTTCATATGAAAAGAAGTTTTTTCATTGTAACTTCCGGTCTGGTGACGTCATCATTTTTTCTTCTCGTCGACTTGTTCCTAGCCTGAAGCTGATTAAATACACCGGTTATAAAGTGATTTCAGCAAACTTCGCCACACACATCAACAGATTATTCATTTTAACAATTTTTCAACCTGCCGCTAGAGGGCGCTATAACATGTTATGACGTCACCAGTATTTTTTTTGAAAAATACAATCTAGCCAGACACTAACAACGTTGAAAGTAAGTTCATATCATTTTTCAGTTTTAAATTATAAGGCACTTCCGGTTTAGACCGGAAGGAAGGGTCACGTGACTTCACGCACACGAGATAAATTTAAGATCTTGGGTCATTCTATCTATTGCCACAAAAATCAAGTTTCGGTCTTTTGCGGTTGATTTGTTATTGATTTTCAAAGATTAAATTAATTGCACCTTTAAGATGACGTCACGTGACCCCTGATGACGTCACCATGACGTATGTCTGTTAGGACCGAGCTCACCATAGGGTCTTCACTTGGGTAAAGTTTTGTTTGGATACGAATTTGTTGTCTATGAGAAGTGCTTGTGCAAAAAAACGTGTACAAAGTCTATGGGGTTTAGGTTACTAAAAGAAAAAAGAAAAAAGAAAAAAAAAAATCAGAACAAAAACAAAGGCTTTTTCGCAAAATTTGCGAAAAAGCCAAAAAAGAAAAAAAAAAATCAGAACAAAAACAAAGGCTTTTTCGCATTTGCGAAAAAGCCAAAAATCAGAACAAAAACAAAGGCTTTTTCGCAAAATTGCGAAAAAGCCAACTAGAACTACGTCTGTTCGAGGAACAGAACATAGGGCTTTTTCGCATTCACAATTTGTTTTTATTAAATATTTAAAAAATTGAACTTTTAAACCATCAAAACAATTTAAAATCATTGAAAACTAATTTAAGTTAATTTAAACAGAGTAAAATAAATTTAAAACTGATTAAAACGATGACGTCACACGTTTGTGAACTTTGTGTGCAACTATCTATCACCTAACAACACAAAATGAGGTGTTATGTTAACACGATCCGTTGCTGAGATATGCCTTCAACGTCTAAAAACGTAATAATTCAAATATAATCGTAATATGACGTAACATTTGTCAACATGACGCTAGAGGGCGCTTTAACATTTTATGAAGTCACTGTTAACTGTTTTGTTAATTACAACCTAGCCAGCGCCTAACATCGTTGAGAGTAAGTTAGCATCGTTTTCCACTTTTAAATTATATGGCACTTCCGGTTTGGACCGGAAGGAAGTGTCAAGTCTTTTTGCATGTAATACAAATTATGAAGACCATGGATTAATCTATCAATTTCCTTAAAAATCTAAATCAGATCTCTTACAGTTGATTTTATATTGATTTTCAAAGATTAAATTTAGAAATATTTGGTTGCTTGTAATCTGACACTTGGTGACGTCATTGTGACGTAATTAACAGAAACTCGAGATCAGTCTTAACTTTGCTATTTAAAGCAAACATCTGGATTATATCTATAGCGGTTGATTTTTAAGCGACTTTTTAAAGTTTAAAGGATTTTTTTATTGTAACTTCCGGTTTGGTGACGTCATAAATATTTCTCCTTCCCAATATGGTCTAAGCATGAAGCTGATTATATACACCGGTTATAAAGTTATTTCAGCAAACTTCGCAACACACATCAACCGATTAATCTTTTTAATCATTTTCAACCTGCCGCTAGAGGGCGCTATAACATGTTATGACTTCGCCGGAATTTTTTTGAAAAGTTTATTCTAGCCAGACAATAACATCCTTAAAAGTAAGTTCATATCATTTTTCACTTTCAAATTATAAGGCACTTCCGGTTTTGACCGGAAGGAAGGGTCACGTGATTTCACGCACGGGAGATAAAATGAAGATCCTGGATTATTCTATTAATTGCCACAAAATTCAAGTTTCGGTCTTTTGCGGTTGATGTTTTATTGATTTCCAAAGATTAAATCAATTGCACCTTTAAGATAAGGTCACGTGGCCCTGATGACGTTTTCCTCGTGGTGTCTGTCGGCGAGACTGGAGTTCACTATTGGGTCTTCACCTGGGTCAAGTTTATGGGAATACGACTTTGTTTTTCCGTTAAAAGTGCTTTGAATTGTGCAAGCAACGTTTACAAAGTCTACGGGGTTGGATTCTGCGTAGCCGAAAGCGTGTTTACCTACCTGTCGTACGCGGCGCCCTTCCCCATGGGCAATTTGATGACGTCATCCTGTTTCACAGGTTGGCGGCTAGTGTCCTCTTGGGTGAGCGTACATGTGCTTGCACGAACGATGTCAGTGGTGATACATTCGCTCAATACATAATACACTATCAGTGTATACGTACATGTACTAGCATGTACATGTATATTATACGTGTGCCACGCGCACGTAAGGGGTCAATGCTTTTTGCACCTAGGCCAAAACGATTACATTTCAAGGATGCCGCAGGGTATGTTCAAGTTTGTTTTTTGCCCCAAAACACAGGGAAGTTCGAGAACTACTTTTACATTAACCTTTAGAGCAAAAATCAAGATTGTATCTGTCAGGTTAAATTTTTTAGGAATTTTCAAAGGAAAAGGAGTCTTTTCATTCTAACTTCCGGTCTGGTGACGTCATAATTTTTCTTCCCGTCAACTTGTTCCT
Source organism: Crossaster papposus (assembly GCA_037893245.1). Lineage (NCBI taxonomy): Eukaryota > Metazoa > Echinodermata > Asteroidea > Velatida > Solasteridae > Crossaster > Crossaster papposus. The sequence goes on along the minus strand of JBAIAA010000794.1, from coordinate 949,723 downwards.
AGCATGAAGCTGATTAAATACACCGGTTATAAAGTGATTTCAGCAAACTTCGCCACACACATCAACAGATTATTCATTTTAACAATTTTTCAAACTGCCGCTAGAGGGCGCTATAACATGTTATGACGTCACCAATATTTTTTTTGAAAAATACATTGTAGCCAGACACTAACATCGTTGAAAGTAAGTTCATATCATTTTTCACTTTTAAATTATGAGGCACTTCCGGTTTAGACCGGAAGGAAGGGTCACGTGATTTCACGCACACGAGATAAAATTAAGGTCCTGGATTATTCTATCTACTGCCACAACAATTTAGTTTCGGTCGTTTGCGGTTGATTTGTTATTGAATTTCAAAGATTAAATCAATTACACCTTTAAGATGACGTCACGTGACCCCTGATGACGTCACCATGACGTATTTCTGCGAGACACGAGTTCACTCTAGGGTCTTCACCTGGGTTAAGTTTTATGTAAATACGACTTTGTTTTCGATTAAAAGTGACGGGCAGAAAAAACGTGTACAAAGTCTATGGGGTTTAGGTTACTAAAAGAAAAGAAAAACTAGAACTACGTCTGTTCGAGGAACAGAACATAGGGCTTTTTCGCATGTACATTTTGTTTAGATTTAGTTTTCAAGAAATTAAACTATTATACCTTAAAAAACATTCAAAACGAATTTAACTGAATTGAAACAGATTAAAATGAATTTAAACAGATTAAATCAAATTTAAATGATTTTGAACGAATTTAAACTATTAAAAACATTTTTCAAGAATTGAAAATAAAATAAAACGAATATAAACGCATGTAAACAAAATCAAAGTTCATGACGTCACATGCCCCCTGATGACGTCACCACGACAATACGTGTCAATTCACATATTGTCACTATGATATTGGTCTGTGCCAAGTCTGCAGTCAATCTGATCAAAGGAAGTGTGAATTTTTTAAGTGGAATAAAATTAGAAAGAAAGAAAAATTCATTAAAAATGAATTGATAACGTCAGTAATACGTCACTTCGGTTTTGCGTACCAATGATCGTATCTAACTTCTCAAGTTTCATGACGATCGGACCTATTCTTTTGTTTATTTTTTAAAGTTATGTTTTTGATGACGTCATTACGAAGTCACACACGTCCAAGGATCAAATAAAGGATACAAATAGGCGTACAGCTCAAAAACTTATTGGAAATAAATTGGAATTTTTTTGAAATAAATTGTTTTAATGAAAGTATATGATTGACACCCCTTGGTATATAGCTGTAGTGGTGGCGTAACTACGGAGGACGTCCTTCCTTCCCGTTGGAGATATATGTGCGCCCCTGGGTACTACCCCGACCCCCATTTGAAATGTATAATTACTACACACAAGTTCCTGTATTCAGTACGTGCTCCTCTGGAAAATTGGTGCACGGCTTTAAGATATTCAGCTCTAGGCCGCTGCTTGTTGTATTGCACTTCCGGTTTGGACCGGAAGGAAGGGCCAAGTGATTTTACGCCCGGGCGATAAAATAAAGATCCTGAATTATTCTATCAATTGCCACTAAAATTTAGTTTCGGTCTTTTGCGGTTGATTTGTTATTGAATTTCAAAAATTAAATCTATTGCACCTTTAAGATGACGTCACGTGACCCCTGATGACGTCATAATGGCGTCCTTCTGCGAGACATGAGTTCACAAATATGAAGGCGCTCGATTATGCTATAAAATCGCGTAAAATTCGAACTCAGATCTTTCATAGTTGATTTTATAAAGATTTTAAAAGATTAAATATAGAAATCATTTTCAACCTGCCGCTAGAGGGCGCTATAACATGTTATGACGTCGCCGGAATTTTTTTGAAAAGTTTATTCTAGCCAGACAATAACATCGTTGAAAGTAAGTTCATATCATTTTTCACTTTCAAATTATGAGGCACTTCCGGTTTAGACCGGAAGGAAGGGCCACGTGATTTCACGCACACGAGATAAAATGAAGATCCTGGATTTTTTTCTATTAATTGCCACAAAATTCAAGTTTCGGTCTTTTGCGGTTGATGTTTTATTGATTTTCAAAGATTAAATCAATTGCACCTTTAAGATAAGGTCACGTGGCCCTGATGACGTCTTTCTCGTGGTGTCTGTCGGCGAGACTGGAGTTCACTATTGGGTCTTCACCTGGGTCAAGTTTATGGGAATACGACTTTGTTTTTCCGTTAAAAGTGCTTTGAATTGTGCAAGCAACGTTTACAAAGTCTACGGGGTTGGATTCTGCGTAGCCGAAAGCGTGTTTACCTACCTGTCGTACGCGGCGCCCTTCCCCATGGGCAATTTGATGGTGCGAAATACCGTACCCTCTGGAGACATGAACACAATGTGTACAATGGAGACAAAACGTCTCCGGAGGGTAAATTTCTATAGATGAATAGGTCTCCATTGGGAATTTCACGAATTAGATTTTTTGATTTTACTTAAATTACTCAAAAACTAGGATTAGGATGTGGGTTAGGGTTAGTGTTTGGGTTAGGGTATAATATAGGGTATATTGGGTCGAAATTTCAACCCAGGAAAAAAATTATGGTTAAAATGGGAGCATTTTGAAAAACGTGCTCGACTTTCTAACCATTTTGTACACGAGAACAAAGCCATGTCTCCACAGTGATACAAAAATGCGAACATTTTGACGTCATCTTGTTTCACAGGTTGGCGGCTAGTGTCCGCTTGGGTGAGCGTACATGTGCTTGCACGAACGATGTCAGTGGTGATACATTCGCTCAATGCATAATACACTATCAGTGTATACGTACATGTACTAGCATGTATATTATACGTGTGCCATGCACACGTAAGGGGTCAATGCTTTTTGCACCTAGGCCAAAACGATTACATTTCAAGGGTGCCGCAGGGTATGTTCAAGTTCGTTTTTTGCCCCAAAATACAGGGAAGTTCGAGAACTACTTTTACATTAACCTTTAGAACAAAAATCAAGATTGTATCTGTCAGGTTTAATTTTTTTGGAATTTTCAAAGGAAAAGGAGTCTTTTCATTCTAACTTCCGGTCTGGTGACGTCATAATTTGTTCTTCCCGTCACCTTGTTCCTAGCATGAAACTGATTAAATACACCGGTTATAAAGTGATTTCAGCAAACTTCGCCACACACATCAACAGATTATTCATTTTAACAATTTTTCAAACTGCCGCTAGAGGGCGCTATAACATGTTATGACGTCACCAATATTTTTTTTGAAAAATACATTGTAGCCAGACACTAACATCGTTGAAAGTAAGTTCATATCATTTTTCACTTTCAAATTATGAGGCACTTCCGGTTTAGACCGGAAGGAAGGGTCACGTGATTTCACGCACACGAGATAAAATTAAGATCCTGGATTATTCTATCTATTGCCACTAAAATTTAGTTTCGGTCTTTTGCGGTTGATTTGTTATTGAATTTCAAAGATTAAATCAATAACACCTTTAAGATGACGTCACGTGACCCCTGATGACGTCACCATGACGTATTTCTGCGAGACACGAGTTCACTATGGGGTCTTCACCTGGGTTAAGTTTTATGTAAATACGACTTTGTTTTCGATTAAAAGTGACGGGCAGAAAAAACGTGTACAAAGTCTATGGGGTTTAGGTTACTAAAAGAAAAGAAAAAAAAACTAGAACTAGAACTACGTCTGTTCGAGGAACAGAACATAGGGCTTTTTCGCATTCGCAATTTTTTAGATTACATTTTTCAAAAATTGAACTTTTATACCATCAAAACAATTTAAAATTATTGAAAACGAATTTAAGTTAATTTAAACAGATTAAAATGAATCCAAACTGATTAAAACGATGACGTCACACGTTTGTGAACTATTTGTGAAACTATCCATCAACTAACAATACAAACATATGTGTTATGTTACCACGTTCCGTTGCTGAGATATGGCTTAAAGGTCTTAAACCGTAATAATTTCAATCTGGATTATATCTATCCCGGTTGATTTTTAAGCGATTTTTAAAGATTTAAAGGATTTTTCATTGTAACTTCCGGTTTGGTGACGTCATAAATATTTCCCCTTCCCAATATGGTCTTAGCATGAAGCTGATTATATACACTGGTTATAAAGTTATTTCAGCAAACTTCGCTACACACATCAACCGAATATTCATTTTAACCATTTTTCAACCTGCCGCTAGAGGGCGCTATAACATGTTATGACGTCGCCGGTATTTTTTTTGAAAAATACAATCTAGCCAGACACTAACATCGTTGAAAGTAAGTTTATATCATTTATCAATTTTAAATTATAAGGCACTTCCGGTTTAGACCGGAAGGAAGGGTCACGTGATTTTACGCACATGAGATAAAATGAAGATCCTGGATTATTCCATCTGTTGCCACAAAAATCAAGTTTCGGTCTTTTGCGGTTGATTTGTTATTGATTTTCAAAGATTAAATCAATTGCACCTTTAAGATGACGTCACGTGACCCCTGATGACGTCACCATGTCGTATGTCGGCTAGGCACGAGCTTACTATAGGGTCTTCACTTGGGTTAAGTTTCATGGAAATACGACTTTGTTCTCTGGTAAAAGTACTTGTGCAAAAAAACGTGTACAAAGTCTATGGGGTTTAGGTTACTAAAAGAAAAAAAAAGAAGAAAAAAAAGAAAAAAATTATTACATATTTTAAAAATTGAACTTTTAAACCATCAAAACAATTTAAAATCATTGAAAACTAATTTAAGTTAATTTAAACAGAGTAAAATGAATTAAAACTGTTTTAAACGATGACGTCACACGTTTGTGAACTTTTTGTGCAACTATCTATCACCTAACAACACAAAATGAGGTGTTATGTTAACACGATTCGTTGCTGAGATATGCCTTCAACGTCTAAAAACGTAATAATTCAAATATAATCGTAATATGACGTAACATTTGTCAACATGACGCTAGAGGGCGCTTTAACATTTTATGAAGTCACTGTTAACTTTTTTGTTACTTACAACCTAGCCAGCGCCTAACATCGTTGAAAGTAAGTTAGCATCGTTTTCCACTTTTAAATTATAAGGCACTTCCGGTTTGGACCGGAAGGAAGTGTCAAGTCTTTTTGCATGTAATACAAATTATGAAGACCATGGATTAATCTATCAATTTCCTTAAAAATCTAAATCAGATCTCTTACAGTTGATTTTATATTGATTTTCAAAGATTAAATTTAGAAATATTTGGTTGCTTGTAATCTGACACTTGATGACGTCATTGTGACGTAATTAACAGAAACTCGAGATCAGTCTTAACTTTGCTATTTGAAGCAAACATCTGGATTATATCTATAGCGGTTGATTTTTAAGCGACTTTTTAAAGTTTAAAGGATTTTTTTATTGTAACTTCCGGTTTGGTGACGTCATAAATATTTCTCCTTCCCAATATGCTCTATAATAAAGTTATTTCAGCAAACTTTGCAACACACAGCAACAGATTAATCATTTTAACCATTTTCAACCTGCCGCTAGAGGGCGCTATAACATGTTATGACGTCGCCGGAATTTTTTTGAAAAGTTTATTCTAGCCAGACAATAACATCCTTAAAAGTAAGTTCATATCATTTTTCACATTCAAATTATAAGGCACTTCCGGTTTTGACCGGAAGGAAAGGTCACGTGATTTCACGCACATGAGATAAAATGAAGATCCTGGATTATTCGATTAATTGCCACAAAATTCAAGTTTCGGTCTTTTGCGGTTGATGTTTTATTGATTTTCCAAGATTAAATCAATTGCACCTTTAAGATAAGGTCACGTGGGCCTGATGACGTATTCCTCGTGGTGTCTGTCGGCGAGACTGGAGTTCACTATTGGGTCTTCACCTGGGTCGAGTTTATGGAAATACGACTTTGTTTTTCCGTTAAAAGTGCTTTGAATTGTGCAAGCAACGTTTACAAAGTCTACGGGGTTGGATTCTGCGTAGCCGAAAGCGTGTTTACCTACCTGTCGTACGCGGCGCCCTTCCTCATGGGCAACTTGATGACGTCATCCTGTTTCACAGGTTGGCGGCTAGTGCCATCTTGGGTGAGCGTAAATGTGCTTGCACGAACGATGTCAGTGGTGATACATTCGCTCAATACATAATGCACTATCGGTGTATACGTACATGTACTAGCATGTATATTATACGTGTGGCACGCACACGTAAGGGGTCAATGCTTTTTGCACCTAGGCCAAAACGATTACATTTCAAGGGTGCCGCAGGGTATGTTCAAGTTCGTTTTTTGCCCCAAAACACAGGGAAGTTCGAGAACTACTTTTACATTAACCTTTACAGCAAAAATCAAGATTGTATCTGTCAAGTTTAATTTTTTAGGAATTTTCAAAGGAAAAAGAGTCTTTTCATTCTAACTTGTTCCTAGCATGAAGCTGATTAAATACACCGGTTATAAAGTGATTTCAGCAAACTTCGCCACACACATCAACAGATTATTCATTTTAACCATTATTCAAACTGCCGCTAGAGGGCGCTATAACATGTTATGACGTCACCAATTTTTTTTTGAAAAATATATTGTAGCCAGACACTAACATCGTTGAAAGTAAGTTCATATCATTTTTCCCTTTCAAATTATGAGGCACTTCCGGTTTAGACCGGAAGGAAGGGTCACGTGATTTCACGCACGCGAGATAAAATCAAGATCCTGGATTATTCTATCTATTGCCACAAAAATTAAGTTTCGGTCTTTTGCGGTTGATTTGTTATTGAATTTCAAAGATTAAATCAATAACACCTTTAAGATGACGTCACGTGACCCCTGATGACGTCACCATGACGTATTTCTGCGAGACACGAGTTCACTATGGGGTCTTCACCTGGGTTAAGTTTTATGTAAATACGACTTTGTTTTCGATTAAAAGTGACGGGCAGAAAAAACGTGTACAAAGTCTATGGGGTTTAGGTTACTAAAAGAAAAGAAAAAAAAAAAAAAGAAAAAAAAAAATCAGAACAAAAACAAAGGCTTTTTCGCAAAATTGCGAAAAAGCCAAAAAATCAGAACAAAAACAAAGGCTTTTTCGCAAAATTTGCGAAAAAGCCAACTACGTCTGTTCGAGGAACAGAACATAGGGCTTTTTCGCATTCGCAATTTTTTAGATTACATTTTTCAAAAATTGAACTTTTATACCATCAAAACAATTTAAAATTATTGAAAACGAATTTAAGTTAATTTAAACAGATTAAAATGAATCCAAACTGATTAAAACGATGACGTCACACGTTTGTGAACTATTTGTGAAACTATCCATCAACTAACAATACAAACATATGTGTTATGTTACCACGTTCCGTTGCTGAGATATGGCTTAAAGGTCTTAAACCGTAATAATTTCAATCTGGATTATATCTATCCCGGTTGATTTTTAAGCGATTTTTAAAGATTTAAAGGATTTTTCATTGTAACTTCCGGTTTGGTGACGTCATAAATATTTCCCCTTCCCAATATGGTCTTAGCATGAAGCTGATTATATACACTGGTTATAAAGTTATTTCAGCAAACTTCGCTACACACATCAACCGAATATTCATTTTAACCATTTTTCAACCTGCCGCTAGAGGGCGCTATAACATGTTATGACGTCGCCGGTATTTTTTTTGAAAAATACAATCTAGCCAGACACTAACATCGTTGAAAGTAAGTTTATATCATTTATCAATTTTAAATTATAAGGCACTTCCGGTTTAGACCGGAAGGAAGGGTCACGTGATTTTACGCACATGAGATAAAATGAAGATCCTGGATTATTCCATCTGTTGCCACAAAAATCAAGTTTCGGTCTTTTGCGGTTGATTTGTTATTGATTTTCAAAGATTAAATCAATTGCACCTTTAAGATGACGTCACGTGACCCCTGATGACGTCACCATGTCGTATGTCGGCTAGGCACGAGCTTACTATAGGGTCTTCACTTGGGTTAAGTTTCATGGAAATACGACTTTGTTCTCTGGTAAAAGTACTTGTGCAAAAAAACGTGTACAAAGTCTATGGGGTTTAGGTTACTAAAAGAAAAAAAAAGAAGAAAAAAAAGAAACTAGAACTACGTCTGTTCGAGGAACAGAACATAGGGCTTTTTCGCATTCGCAATTTTTTAGATTACATTTTTCAAAAATTGAACTTTTATACCATCAAAACAATTTAAAATTATTGAAAACGAATTTAAGTTAATTTAAACAGATTAAAATGAATCCAAACTGATTAAAACGATGACGTCACACGTTTGTGAACTATTTGTGAAACTATCCATCAACTAACAATACAAACATATGTGTTATGTTACCACGTTCCGTTGCTGAGATATGGCTTAAAGGTCTTAAACCGTAATAATTTCAATCTGGATTATATCTATCCCGGTTGATTTTTAAGCGATTTTTAAAGATTTAAAGGATTTTTCATTGTAACTTCCGGTTTGGTGACGTCATAAATATTTCCCCTTCCCAATATGGTCTTAGCATGAAGCTGATTATATACACTGGTTATAAAGTTATTTCAGCAAACTTCGCTACACACATCAACCGAATATTCATTTTAACCATTTTTCAACCTGCCGCTAGAGGGCGCTATAACATGTTATGACGTCGCCGGTATTTTTTTTGAAAAATACAATCTAGCCAGACACTAACATCGTTGAAAGTAAGTTTATATCATTTATCAATTTTAAATTATAAGGCACTTCGGTTTAGACCGGAAGGAAGGGTCACGTGATTTTACGCACATGAGATAAAATGAAGATCCTGGATTATTCCATCTGTTGCCACAAAAATCAAGTTTCGGTCTTTTGCGGTTGATTTGTTATTGATTTTCAAAGATTAAATCAATTGCACCTTTAAGATGACGTCACGTGACCCCTGATGACGTCACCATGTCGTATGTCGGCTAGGCACGAGCTTACTATAGGGTCTTCACTTGGGTTAAGTTTCATGGAAATACGACTTTGTTCTCTGGTAAAAGTACTTGTGCAAAAAAACGTGTACAAAGTCTATGGGGTTTAGGTTACTAAAAGAAAAAAAAAGAAGAAAAAAAAAAAAAAAAAAAATCAGAACAAAAACAAAGGCTTTTTCGCAAAATTTGCGAAAAAGCCAAAAACTAGAACTACGTCTGTTCGAGGAACAGAACATAGGGCTTTTTCGCATTCGCAATTTTTTAGATTACATTTTTCAAAAATTGAACTTTTATACCATCAAAACAATTTAAAATTATTGAAAACGAATTTAAGTTAATTTAAACAGATTAAAATGAATCCAAACTGATTAAAACGATGACGTCACACGTTTGTGAACTATTTGTGAAACTATCCATCAACTAACAATACAAACATATGTGTTATGTTACCACGTTCCGTTGCTGAGATATGGCTTAAAGGTCTTAAACCGTAATAATTTCAATCTGGATTATATCTATCCCGGTTGATTTGTAAGCGATTTTTAAAGATTTAAAGGATTTTTCATTGTAACTTCCGGTTTGGTGACGTCATAAATATTTCCCCTTCCCAATATGGTCTTAGCATGAAGCTGATTATATACACTGGTTATAAAGTTATTTCAGCAAACTTCGCTACACACATCAACCGAATATTCATTTTAACCATTTTTCAACCTGCCGCTAGAGGGCGCTATAACATGTTATGACGTCGCCGGTATATTTTTTGAAAAATACAATCTAGCCAGACACTAACATCGTTGAAAGTAAGTTTATATCATTTATCAATTTTAAATTATAAGGCACTTCCGGTTTAGACCGGAAGGAAGGGTCACGTGATTTTACGCACATGAGATAAAATGAAGATCCTGGATTATTCCATCTGTTGCCACAAAAATCAGGTTTCGGTCTTTTGCGGTTGATTTGTTATTGATTTTCAAAGATTAAATCAATTGCACCTTTAAGATGACGTCACGTGACCCCTGATGACGTCACCATGTCGTATGTCGGCTAGGCACGAGCTTACTATAGGGTCTTCACTTGGGTTAAGTTTCATGGAAATACGACTTTGTTCTCTGGTAAAAGTACTTGTGCAAAAAAACGTGTACAAAGTCTATGGGGTTTAGGTTACTAAAAGAAAAAAAAAGAAGAAAAAAAAGAAAAAAAAAATCAGAACAAAAACAAAGGCTTTTTCGCAAAATTTGCGAAAAAGCCAAAAAAATCAGAACAAAAACAAAGGCTTTTTCGCAAAATTTGCGAAAAAGCCAAAAAAAGAAGAAGAAGAAAAAAAAAAATCAGAACAAAAACAAAGGCTTTTTCGCAAAATTGCGAAAAAGCCAAAAAAAAAAGAAGAAGAAAAAAAAAAATCAGAACAAAAACAAAGGCTTTTTCGCAAAATTGCGAAAAAGCCAAAAATCCCGCTGGAATTCATGTGGAAACGAAAATATCGTTTTCGCCCAACAATGTTCTCCTAAAAACCGTAGTCCTGACATTTTTTACAAAGATAGATACTGATCGCACAGTCTGCAAGTTTATTTAATAAATTTACTTATTTACAAAGGATTTTAATGCATTTTTACCCACCATCGCTGCTGCCACTGTCTCACTCTCGACGTGTCTACGCGTCTTTTGCATGCACGAAGGCAATGTTTTGAATATCCCATCATGGCCGCCGGTGACTTCACGGCTCGCTATCCCATCAATGTACGCTCGACCTATCCAGTTATAGAGATCAGTGGGCGCCCTCCAGCAGCATATATGCGGGGCGCGCGCACAGTGTATTTCTGGACGGATAACGACGGACGGATAACGACGAACTCGCCTTGACCAAGGCTACGACGGAGGCTGGTTTTACGACACCACGGGATAAAGCAGTAAATATTTGGGTTTATAACACCTCACCCACAGATTCTGCTTGATTTTAAAATGTTATCATAATTTTTTTTCAATCTAAATAGAGTTAAAATTAACTGATATTTCAATACAAAATTAGAGGAACATTTATTTGCTTTTTTCCAAACCATCTCTTTACGAAATGTTTGAACCCTATCTCTGCAGTGCTGGCTCTTTGCAAAAATACGCGCTACTGTCGACCAAAGCGCACATTCGCATGCATCTGCACCTTAGAGCTTAATGCCCCCTATTAAATTTAATGTAAAATAGCTCCATATGATTTGGGCCCAATTTCACGGAGCTGCTAAGCACAACAATTTGCTTAGCACAAAAAAGTCTTGCTCATTAAAAAAAAGTTATCAGCCAAAATTCTACGCTTTTTTCATGCTAAGCAAAAAACCAGCTGATTATCAATCAAAAATAATAAACCTTGTTTTTACCAAGGACAAATTTTCATGCTAAGCAAATTTGTGTGCTTAGCGATCGGTGTTTTAAGCGTCAATCGAATAACGCGCATCGGCTGTGCCGTATTTCGAACAAATTTTGAGGAACAAGCGCGCGTGTTTTGAACATTTTCCACACTGCGCAATGCGTGCTTGATTACGTGCAGTTGCCGTTCTCCTAGTATAGGTAGATAGCTGCTTGTAAGTGAGATCTTTAGACCATTTCGGCGGCAATCATTTTCTGCAGTGGCACTAGGCTCGCGCGTGTTGGGAGAATTCACGTATAGTACTGTGGTGGCTAATGGATGTAGTGTTTTACTTTGGGTATGTAGTACTTTGGGCCGTGCACAGGAAGATAGCAAAAACTGAAAATTGACTCGCTCTCGGCTAATCAAGACACAGAATCTGTGAGTGATGTGTTATAAATTATACTATCCATACATACAACACAACACAAAATTAATGACATAAATGCCATGGTCTCGACCAATCACATGAGAGAACTGAACCAGGTGTAGTGAAGCGTACGTATATAGCAATGTTCCGCTGCAAGTCCATAATTCGAGGTTGAGATACGCCATACACCCAACAACATTCCGCAGCTTTTCACAGACATCCTCACATTCTGTCTGCGGTTATCACTTTGCCTCAGACATTCAGCAATCATGAACAGTACGTCAAGCTTTGTCTCACAACCAGCGAGCATTATTAACGCGACAAGTGACGGGTCGCTAACGGGCGGGCCTGATGTCGGTATGACCATCAATGCCATTCTCAAGCTCATCTTTTATGCCGCCGTCATGATTCTAGGCATTTTAGGGAACAGCTTGATCTTAAAAGTCTACTGGTCCAAGCCCCAAAAAACCAATACCTACGTGTTGATCATGGGCCTAGCGTTGGTTGATCTCATGGTGTGTATCTGTCGCGTCTACAGTTTGGCGTTCTTCATCTGTGTTCTCCTTGGGCGAAAACTCCCAAGTGTCTTCACCGCAATTCGCATCTTTAACGTCTTCAATGTTGGTGCATCTATAACTGTGACAGGTGCCATTGCTCTAGAGCGATACGACTGCGTGTGTAGATCAGGTAAAAGGCTACTCAATCATCACTTGACCAAGCTTATGTATCTCGGTTCGTACCTCGCTGCCACTGCAGTGTGTATACCATTCACTATCGACGTACTATCTCCCTCCATGACCACCCGTAACGTCTCACTGGCGTTCCAGTTGGTTCTCTATCTAGCCGCAGTATTCATGATCGTGATTTGCTACGGGAAGGTCTACCAAGTCATACGCAAACACGTAAAAGTTAACGCACTGAGCCGACATGTCCCAGGGTCCATTTGGTCTACAGCTGTTGAGACCGAGAACAGACGACACGTTGCCTTCGTCGTTACGGGGGTCAGTATCTCGCCAGCTTTGCCTCCCTTGGGAGAACCGCTGACACCAGAGCTATCCGAACCAAGGGTTGTTTTTGTTGTCTCAGCCTCGCAAGCTGGACCCTCTACAAATCCCACAGCTTCACGGGGACATCTCGACGACGTCTCCCCATCAACTGGGACACAGCAGGCACCGCCGAACCCCCAGGATGACCGCGACCCGAGGACCTCTAATCCCCTGACCAGAGACAACCCGACCGGTACGACGATGACACTACAACGAAAGACCACACGCATGCTCTTTCTTACCAGTGTGGTGTTTCTTGTCACCTGGTTACCCTATTGGCTTTATGTCGCAGTCGTTTTTCACCAGTCTAATGGCAGTGACATTCACGACAACGTGCTGTTGGTCGTGTACAACTGTGGGCTATTTCTTTACGTCAATAGTGTGGTCAACCCTTTCATCTATGGACTCGCCAATAGGCGCTTTAGAAAAGACTGCTTTGATTTACTAAAAAAATGTATGCATTGTTGTACGATTTAGTGTTCTTTTACGCAAATTAAATGCTTTTATTTTTTGCTTAAACTTCCTAGCATTTGCTAGTTTTTATTTATACAGCACAATATATTGTTTTACAAATTAAAAACTGAAAAGGAATTTAATTCCCACATTAGAGTATATTAATGTTGCACTGTACAAATTGGCCTAGGGTAGCCTAATTTGTTTATTTGTTTACTGGAAAACAAATACAGTTTACTCTTTGTGGAATTTGAAGTTTATACGCTCAGTTATAAGCGCAGTTTTGGTTAGGAAAACGCGGAGAGACATATTTTATTATATTATAGACAAAATGACACCCCATTGTAACTAAACCATATCTTCAACACGTGAGTAAATTCCCGTCATCTGATTGGTGGAACGTTGACCACGTGTCATTAAACTATTTATTCCAAGGCACGGCGCAGCCGCGTCGCCAAAATAAGTAATATTAAATGATCAATCAGATGACGCGAATGTATTTAGGTACTTTTCTTCACGTTAATGCAATGAAATAAATAATTTCATTTGATGACCAAAGCAATGTCTCATCCCACCCAGCTTCGCGTGGTTGAATATCATGTACATGTTCATCATTTTATCTGTGTGTGTATATATAATACATCATTTATTTAACACCTAATTAAATAGCATTGAATAATTTCCCCCATTAAATTCAACAATATTGCATTGTATAATTACGTCATACGTCGTGTAATTGGTTATATTGCCGTGCATTTTTGTTCCATTCGTTTCGTTTCTATCCGTTTCACGCATGCGCAGGCCTCGATATCAATGGCGGAGCTGGTAGTATGACGTTGACATAACCTGTGGCATAATAATAGAGCTATATAGAGCGCTAGCTAGATGTACAAAGTGATGCCTGCTGGGCGCATCCATGTCTGTGCACAAACTTATGAAAAACTCGAAACTTTGTACGGCTTGTGTGCGGCTATTTGCATATCTGCGTTTGTATTCTATACAGTTAGTTACCGAAGCCGATACGCCCAAAACTGAAACGCACAATCAGCAAATGAGCGTTTCAATTTTTTCTTTCTGCGCAAACGGCGCAAATCATCCGCGTGCGCGCACGTACGTATCCGCTGTGGATGATTTTGCCGTAACTTTTTTAACTGGCAAGATATTACCGTGAAACACCTTATTCGATGCGTCCGTTTTTTGATCGGCATTACAATAGTGTGGGTTCGGAACATATGAACTCTGAATACATACGGTTATCGATCGGAATCGGAGGCCTGTTCCGTACTCTTCCATACCTATTCCGCATTGCAACTAATAGTAATATATACAGTGTATATTCCGTGCATTCCCTGCATATTCCGCGTGTATACCGGATACTGTCCGTATTGAGGTTGCCGCGACAATTCGGAAAAATTATTAAACAGGTTCAATAATTTCTCTGAGTTCCTTAGTGCACCACCGAACGTACATGGGTATATAGCGTTGGGAAACCGAGGGAAACCGAGGGAAATCCGTTTGAGTTCAGTTCAAACCGATTAAACACCGATTCCATAATTTGTTACTCGGAACATGAATGGAGTGACGATTCGGACAAGTGTGACAGGGGCTTAAGTTGTTTGCGTCTGTTCTACTTGCATGCGCGTTGCATTTAGAGTAAACTGTCAAAATTCAATCCATCTATTTGTTTTATGTTCCACATCACGCACATAAATTCAAAATGTCTGCGTACAGGGTGGATTCAAAGTATCTCCGCGGTCTCTAGTAATCTAAGTAATTTAAGCGCTTTAGTAATTTAACATAGCTCTATGGGCATAACCGACCACACTGTGTCGATCGCAACTTTTGAAATGAAGTCATTACATATTAATTGACAAAGAGATTCAGTTGGGCGTTACATAAAAATATAAAAAATTGTCACGAGGTGAACAATTGACTGTTTGACTCTGGTGCGCCTCGTTGAATGGAACATTCAACTATTCTAGTATTCACCTTATGAAAATAATATTCCTTCCATTGCACTCATAAACATTAATTATTTATTTAATTCCATCTGTAACATTCATTATTTGTACATTATGTAAAATGTTCTAATCGGCCACAAATAAAAGTCGTCTTTCCGGATAGGATATTTTAATAGTTTTTAGGGTTGTTTTCTTGGCTGTTGATGCGACTTTTTGATTTTGGTTTTGAAGATTTCATATAAATCAACAAAATATTCCAAATTCAGTATTTTCCTATAAGCCGTGCAAAACATAGAATTCATAAAACATGGGCTTCAAAAAACATGGAATCAAAATTATTTTTTAAAAATCGTAAAACATATGCTTTTATAAATCCTGTTTGAAACTCACACATTCATTATTATACTGAGTACCCGTTGCAATTGCAAAATACACGCATATAACACGTATTTGGGCCCATCAAAGCTAACCCCATAGCCTAAATTAAATTGTAACAAACTTGTATAATGTAAACAAGTCAAATAGTATTTATCGTATAAACTATTAATTTAGTTAAATGTTTCATGTCACAAATCGATATTAGCCCCGTGGTTTTGCACTTTGAGGGTGTGAAATAAGTTGAAGGAAATTTTTTTGTGTTGTGATTCGTCATAATTCTGTTCGATGTGTTTGATTTTATGATCGTCATACCAATTGTTTTCCATTATTTTCCTTGGTACGTTAATGAGTGGTCGATTAGGTAAATTGGAGCACGTACATACGTACACAACGAGTTTTGCGGGTCGCAATCGTGGACTCCGAAACTCTGGATTCCTCTGGGTACGTTTTAGCTTTGTTGTTCCAAAATTATGTCAGAATACAAGTTAGTTTTCGTGTATAAAGTGTAGAATCGGACATTTTGTGAATTGAAAGTCGTCCCGTTGATTGTTTATCTGTAAGTAAAATGTTGCACATTTTATGTGTCGATATACATTTTGCGGGATGAGCGCTATGTTTGTTAATTAAACCTTGTAAGTGTTAATTTCGAAGTTTGATAATGCCGGAACAACTATAACTTTGGCCCTTATTTATGGCCTTTAATTACAAAAATTGTATTACACATTATAGTAATTACTTCCACATTCTTTATGGGCCTGCATGTATGGATTATTTTCACAGTTTAAGAAAACATGTGACAGAGATCTGTAGTTGATGTTCTGATTATGCGTGGAAGCCTGGGAGCCCACAAGTTTGTAAGTTTACTCGATTTAGATGACTAGACATGGTAAACGATAATGCTATCACTTTATTTTATGAAACGGCCTTCGGGACTACATGTATTGGGATTTCATATTTTTTATGAATGAGCTATTTTCTCATGTGTGTTTATAGGCCTAATCTCTAAGGATGAGACTGTTTAATTTTCAGGGTCTTTGAATTTATTGACAAGAAGTCAAAGTACTTAGTGTTGGTTTTCATTATTTTGCCTCATAAATATGGCCGGAGAACTGACATAAAAATGCCCAAACAACTTTTTACGGCGAAAGTATTTGTTCCATTTTACCCGGTATTATATCAATTATTTCCTGGATTCTACTAGGACTTTCTAATAAAGTACAAAATATACTAGACAAATGCAACCTAACTATGCTAATTCATGTGGGGACTAATAATACCAAGAATGACCCTGATGCAGCCGTAAGCTGAAATTACCATAGATAAATCTTCAGTTTCAGTCACTTTATCTTCAATCATTCATCGCAGAAGTGAACAGAAAGCTACACGACATCTACTCGCAACGGTGTTGTGGTTTCATTTGTAACTCTAACATCAAAGATGTACACCTGTCAAATGATGGTGTACACTTGAATAACCGAGGAGTTGCCACCTTTGCGACTAACTTAACACTTTGACTGTTGCCATTTTTTACACCGTTACCGCCCACGGTGCTGCATTTATTTTTAGAGAACTACAAATAAAAATGTTTTTTACCCCTGTCACTCCCCATTATGCTCCCCAATAAAAAAACATTCAAATAGGGTTACCACAGCCTCTGCTCTGCTCTGCTACGGTTACCACCGCCTCTGTCGATTGGCAAAACTTCGTCATCGAGTATCGTCCGATTCCTCCGAATGATTAGATTCATTTCATTAGATTCATGGCACTGGTATAGGCCTACACCTTTCGATTATATAGTATCAGAATCATCATCTCCTCCAAATTCACTTGCTTCAGAGTCGCTATCTGCGAATATTTCATCGTTAAAGCACTTAAAGACTCTGCGCACCCGTCCTGCCTGCCAACGCCCACGTAGCACTCATCATCATCGCACCTACGCTGACGTCCTCAAATCACCCCAACCACAACACCCCGGCATCCAAATGGGTTTTCAGAAAGGTCACCCACCACCAGCACCGAGGAAGCCCTTCCATGTCAAGAACCGGCATTGGGACGTCGAGAACCGGCATTGGGACGTCAAGAACCGGCATTGGGACGTCAAGAACCGGCATTGGGACGTCGAGAACCGGCATTGGGACGTCAAGAACCGGCATTGGGACCTTAAGAACTGGCATCAGGACCAGGAATGGGTGCACTATACCTCAACTTTGTCAACTAAGTAACAAAACCCCTGTAAATTATAAACGTGTTAATACACTTAAAAACCTGAAGTGCATTTTCTTAAATGCCCGTAGCATATTATATCAAATCGAGGATGCAGATGTAATATGCATCACCGAGTCCCCTTTATGTGATGATATCAACTCCGCTGAATTTTGCCTCCGACAACATTTTTATTCTGCTTTTAGGAAAGATATATATATATACACGGGGGAGGTGCTGTTATTGCGTTTAAAAAGGGCCTCCCTGTTATTCATCGGCCTGACTTGAACTGACTTGAACACTCACTGTGAGATAATCTGGTGTAAAGTTGTTCGTAAAAACAAAGAGTCGATTTTAATAGGAGTCTTTTATAGACCTCATAATAGTGGAGTTCATATTATCAATCAGTTAAGTAGGTCTCTATTGCTACTTAATTATTTTTTAATGCCTCTCTAGAATCAGGCATTGTAGGGTAAAACTATGCCGCATGAATAGCGAAGGGCTCATGTGGTTCCCGTATTTAAGAAAGGTAAACGAGATGATCCTAGTAATTATAGGCCTATTTCTCCTACATCTGTCGTTAGTAAAACACTTGAAAGGATTGTTTGTAATAGGCTTATTAAGCACCTTCATAACAACAATATTGTTGATGATAATCAACACGGTTTTATTTATTTATATTGGTATATCGTTATATATATAATTCTTTTCTATTTTCAGACTGTCCTATTTTACTTTTCCATTTTATGTTAATAATTTAGTTATTGTAATTATAGTTAGTTAGTTATATAGCCTTTAATATTTTTCCGGGGAGTGGTTTGAGTTGAACTGTTACAGTTTTGTCCACAACCCTTGACTTTGTCAGAAATTTGTTAATAATATTACTAATAATTAGTTTCACACAGTGTACAACCCTTCAGATTAACTTTGACAGTACATAATCTCTATAGAGACCTCGTAAAAACGTGTAGTCGCATATTTTGCTTGACCCCTCACATTAAGTGCATATTGTGCACTCAAGTCAACAGTTTTGCAATTATTTTGCGCTGACTTCACAATGGAGTTTGTCAAGACGCTAAAAGCCTTGCCACAAGGTTTGATTAACAAACTGGCGGCTTATAAGTCGATTGTCATTCAAATACCCCGTGAAGCATACAGAATACCAGGTTCAGTTCAAAGCTTTGCCATCATACTTGACATTGCTAAGAATTGCTATTATGAGCTCTACGGTATATTCGATCCACTACACACAAACCTCACGTTATATCTGCTTAATCGCACTTTCTCCCTGTACTGTAAGGTAAAGATGTATATAAATTTAGATGGTTGTCTGGACTACTCACAAGCATTGCTATACTAGACACAAGGAAACGACACAGTATTAAAGACTTTCCTAGAGAAGTTACAATGAGGTACTGGCATTGCACACGCGTTATTGTTATTATTATTAAACAAGACAGAGTCAGGTAGAATGGGAAGAGTGCAAGCACTATCTTTTCCACACTACTCTGGACTTACCCGGGTAATTAATCACCCGGGTAATTAATCAACCGGGTAGTAGGCCATACCCGGGTAGAAACTAACCCAGAGAATCGGTAGAACCTTTAAAGGTCTGCGTAGACCTTTAAGCAATTACAAATACCTTTATTGACTAACTCGAGCAAAAGTGTGCATAAGCTTTCGTAGCTTAAGCAGTTCAGCTACATTATCAGATGCAATGAAGAGGGGCATCATCATACAAGGTTTATATACAGGGGACATGTACAGTTAAAACAGAGGGTGGTGATTGATGGTGTAGTGACAAAAAGCCACGACTCCTATTATTATTAAGGCCTAGTCATATACAGTCCAGTTTATGAAGGATATTTTGCTCTGCGGCCTCCCTGTCCACTTTATCTGGCTCTGTTGATGGTGTCCTCGGACCATTGTGCTCAAAACACTCCTAGTTACCCCTAATTGCCTCCCTGGATCCTCGTTTGGTTTTTTAAATGAAAACTAGAACAGCGAAGCCGATATGGGTTGCTGCCAGTATTATAAAACAGGACTAGAATATCAGACCATGGAGGTAGAAAACACAGACAAATCCATAACATGTACTATAACAGGTTGAATTTTGCAATGCGGCGAGGCAGCCCTTCACTGCCATGTTTATTTGTTATTTTGTTAGTTTTATATGTATCCGTATTTTCGTTAGTACTTTTTATCTGATTGTATTTAGGCCTACTTTAAATTGTATGTGTACATTTTCCTGAATAAAGTATAATTATTGTCGACTAATATCAGATTCAACACGCAAAGTTAGGACTCCCCCCCCCTCCTTTTATCAAACCCAAACGAATACAAATGTCTATCCATGGTCTATCCTTATATGGCAGAAGGGTACCCCGTCTTATCCCTATACCCAAAACACACTCCACACTATTGTTACCATAACACATCCCCCCTTGAAACATAAAAATAATTCCTGAGAATCCGGGAACACAATTGTCTACGCCAAAAGAGGTAGGGGGGGGGGGGGGGGGTTCTCTGCAACATATCGTGCTTCATATGTCCATCCTTGCAGCAACGTGTTTGTCCCCGCTGACTCCAACGGGCGCGATACAAGCCGTAGAAATTGAACAAAGATGACACATTCCACGGCTAAATGAGCATCTGAGCTAGTACCCTGTACATTGTTGTTATAACAAAAACCGCAGAAAAAGCTTCCTTTAAATATAAATAAATTAATTTATGCTAAAAATGTAACATTTTCTTGGCGTTACTAATATTATTAGTAACGCCAAGAAAATGTCACATATTCCGCAGCATAAATTAATTTGTAATAACAAAAGCTTAATGTGACGACCGGTCGTCATCTGGCCAATGATTTGACGGGGCTCCGGTGGGAGGACCCTATTGTTTTGCACGGCTTCTGATTGGATAGGAGACGTACACCGTCTACCATGTCACTAGTTCCGCAGCAGCCTTCAATGATAACAATGAGGTTATTTTACTAGGCGATTTTAATTGTAACTTCGATAATACTGTTTCAAATTCTAACATAGATGACTTGAAGTTTTATACTGAAATGTACGGCCTCGCACAAATTATTAAAAGCCATACTAGAGATTTACTAATCACTCTAGAAGCCTTATTGACTTGACCTTCGTTAGCAATCCTGAAGCGTTTACCAATACTAGTGGAGTATTTTGTAGTAGTATTAGTGATCACTTTTGTATGGTGGCCCTGAAGGGACTACGCAGATCGTGAATATTGACGTCAATATTCACGACAAATTTTACGACTTTCCTCAAAGTCGCGAATATTGACGTCAATATTGACGTCAATATTCACGACTTTCCCCAAAGTCGCGAATATTTACGTCAAATTTGACGTCGATATTCGCGTCAAATTTCACGACTTTCCTCAAAGTCGCGAATATTGACGTCAATATTCACGACCTTCCCCAAAAGTCGCGAATATTGACGTCAAATTTGACTACAAATTTCGCGACTTGCCTCTAAAGTCGCGAATATTGACGTCAAATTTGACGTCAAATTTCACGACCGGACATAAATTTTGACGCGAATTTTTTCCCAGCAAGCTAGGTTGTCTTCTATTCCTCCATGGTTTTGGCTAGTCTTGCTCCAAGACTTAGTTTTGTATTTGTCCGGGGCGCGCCGTCCGTCTGTCTCACTGACCTCAACACCTGGACGGATCATTGTCCATATTCTGCTGTGCTAACACTTGAAGTCGGCGCGAACTGGAAGTGCAACATGGCGTCACTGCTGTGAGCCAATGAAATGTCCAGTTGTAGAGGTCAGTGGATTTACCAACCAACTGAACTCTACACCTGGACATTTCATTGGCTCACAGAGTGACTTCGTGGGTCCGCCATGTTGCACTTCTCTGCATGCCGACTTCAAAATGAAACAATGGATGATCTGTCCATGTATAGAGGTCAGTGGTCTGTCTATGCAGTTCATCAATCATCAATACTCCGAAAATGGGCTTATTGAGGGTGCCCTCGATTGTCACGAGAGATCAGTGGATTTGTTTTAAAGGTATAGGTAGGATACGGTAGGACACACTATTGGTAATTGCTTGAATTATCAGGAATGGGTGGATTTTGGGGGGTTGTATTTTATAGTAAATCTCGTTTAACTGACCTTTACAATAATTTATTGATGGCGAGAAAATCACGAAAAACTGCGTTTGTTTTCAACCGCCGTCGGGCAGTTGAATACTCGGGTTATTATTCGGGTTTTTGGCGATCGCCGTCTGGTGAAAAAAATTCGGAATAATTACAGGATATTTTGCGCGGTCAATATTGACGTCAATATTCGCGACTTTGAGGACAGTCGTGAATTTTGTCGCGAATATTGACGTCAATATTCGCGACTTTCTCCAAAAGTCGCGAATATTGACGCGAATATCGACGTCAAATTTGACGTCAATATTTGCGACTTTTGGGGAAAGTCGTGAATATTGACGTCAATATTGACGTAAATATTTGCGACTTTGAGGAAAGTCGTGAAATTTGTCGTGAATATTGACGTCAATATTCACGATCGGCCACAAATTAGGTAGTCGTAGAGGACATAAGTACATTAAATTTAGACCATTTAACAAGATAAATGAACATCATACATTTGCCTTGGAATATAATTAAGGATTGGCAAACATGGACATCTTTGTTCATGGACGCTGTGAATAAACATATTCCATTGTGCACGAAGAGAATCAGGCAAAATGCATGTTCCTGGAATACACCAGATATTGTTTTACTGATGAAGGAACGTGACAGGACTCACAAAGCAGCGGTAACAAAAACAATTGCCCTGAGATGATATCTTGCTCTTCCGTGTTATCCAGTCTGACACGGATGAGCATCATCTGCCGTCTGGCATTAACAGCGTCTCAGAGTGGTCCACACTAAATAGAATGAACTTCAATTCCTCGAAAACAAAGGTCATGCATGTCACTCGCATAGTACTTGCCATTTTATTTTTTTTAATTTAGATTTTCATACATAGGCCTACATGTATTTGAATTCCCTTTTTTATATTTTTTTAGAAACGTTTGAGTATTACGTTTTATATTTTGAGTATTACATTTATGTATTTCTTATCATTTTTATTTATATTTAGAATTGTTATATTTTAGCTTTTAATCAATTTTTTTGTATCCATCAAGTATTTTTATATTTATTGTATTTTGGGCTTTCCTTTTTAAATTAAATTTATGTTCGTTTTACTTCTAAATCTAATTACTGTTTTATTGTAATTTTAGAGTATTATACAGGGCCCCATGGAAGACCAAATACTGCTGTTAATGGAAAAACTCTGGTTAAATATCAGAAATAAATAAATAAATAAATTGTCGTATGAACGAAAGAGCACTACTAGTATTATGACGTAAAAACCTCGCTTATTAACGACTGTGGTTAGTCGGATCGGCTGATTGTAATGTGTACATTGTTCACTTTGATGTATATCTCAGTCTCGTGACTTTCTCGTGACTTTATACCGAGTTTCTTTGTGTATAATGCTGCACTAATTGTGTCACTGCCAGGCACAATATATTGAACCTTGGCCGTCCTCACAGAACACAACCTATTTCTGTCGTGTCAAAGTCCAACCATTTAAATATTTCTCTTAAAACCCTGTTTAGTTTATAACACAGAGACGTGTACTGAATTGCGTTCTTTTCCTGATGCTGAATCTCACATCAGTAACTCAGAACATTGTACGTTTTGCCACTAAAACTTTCTTAACTTTCTGTATATTTCATAAAGTGCACCTACTCTAAAATTGGAAAACGACTTTCCTAGAGAGGTTACAATGAGATACTGGCATTGCACACGCATTATTATTGCTATTATTATTAAACAAGGCGAATCAGGTAGAGTGGGAAGAGTGCAAGCACTATAAGTTGCTTCTCGGCAACCCCCACACTTAAAACGTCGAAAAAGACAACATAAAACAGACTGGACAACAATACAGAAGTAACAAATAAATAACGAGTAACAATAACAAAAACTAAACGATAAACGACAAATAATGAATAGGAAACATGAAGATGTTCTCAATTTTCCAGACACAGTTCCACGCGGAATTGAACCCCGAATAGGCCGGACCGTATCCCTGCAATTAAGGCCCGTGCCACGCCGGTACAGTTGTAGCTCTGCAACACCCTCATCCCATTGAGATGCCATGCCCAGTCAATCACTCACACTCTCCGTATAGATATAATTTACAACTAACTACATGTACTACTACGAGTCTTGTTGACCATTGATTTAAACGTATGCAAACTGTCTGCTGCACAATCATCACCATCTAAAAAATTTCATAGATGAACGGCACTCGGCAAACAACCCAGCACTGAAACCGACTGGTGCGACACGAACTCTCCCTGCGCAGTACGTTTTAAATGTACAGTAGTTGTTAAACATAACACATAAACAAACGGCGTTACTAATATTATTAGTGACGCCAAGAAAATGTTACATATTCAACATAAATTAATTTGTAATAACAAAAGCTTAATGTGACGACCGGTCGTCATCTGGCCAACGATTTGACGGGGCTCCGGTGGGAGGACCCTATTGTTTTGCACGGCTTCTGGTTGGATAGGAGACGTACACCGTCCACCATGTCACTAGTTCCGCAGCAGCCTTCAATGATAACAATGAGGTTATTTTACTAGGCGATTTTAATTGTAACTTCTATAACACTGTTTCAAATTCTAACATAGATGACTTGAAGTTTTAAACTGAAATGTACGGCCTCGCACAAATTATTAAAAGCCATACTAGAGATTTACTAATCACTCTAGAAGCCTTTGTTTGTACTGGACTTAATTTGGGCAAACTAACCGAGCCAATGGGCAACTTACCCATTTCAAGTCCAGTGCGAACAGCAAGGTAACTTACCCACGCCGCGTGGGTAGTTTAACCGTGCCCAGGAAGATTGACCAGGTCAGTTTAACCGAGACAGAAAATCCAGTGCGGACGCGACGTCTCGGTTAAATCGTCCATCACCCATTATGTAAGAAAATAATGTTGAGAGCTAGCGTCGGGAACAGACGATCCGGTCGTCAAGTCGCGGTCATAGGTCACGCAGGGCGCCCTCTTTATTGTTTTGGAGCCAGCTCGGTTAGTTTACCCATGGTCTCGGCAATTCTACCCGCGTCAATTAAATCCAAGTGCGGACGGTGGGAAGATTAACCCATCGGAATGTTACCCGGCGTCATGGTAAAGTTACCCAAAATGTTTATCCAGTGCGAACACGGCTTTATTGACTTGACCTTCGTTAGCAATCCTGAAGCGTTTACCAATAGTGGCGTATTTGTACCAGTATCAGTGATCACTTTTTGACATATGCCATTAGAAGATACGGCCACAAATTAGGTAGTCGTGAAGAACATAAGTACATTAAATTAGACCATTTAACAAGCTAATTGAACATGATTTTATTAACTATAAATACCTTTGCCTTGGAATATAATTAATGAAGTAAGTGATGTAGATGTTGCTTGGCAAACATGGACATCTATGTTCATGGACGCTGTGAATAAACATATTCCATTGTGCACGAAGAGAATCAGGCAAAATGCATGTTCCTGGATTACACCAGATATTGTTTTACTGATGAATGAACGTTACAGGACTCACAAAGCAGCGGTAACAAAACAATTGCCCTAAGATGATATCTTGCTCTTCCGTGTTATTCAGTCTGACACGGATGAGCATCATCTGCAGTCTGGCATCAACAGCCTCTCAGAGTGGTCCACACTAAATAGAATGAACTTCAATTCCTCGAAAACATATCACTCGCATAGTACTTGCCATTAAAAAAAATTTAGATTTTCATACATACATGTATTTTGAATTCCCTTTTTTTTTTTAGTAACGTTTGAGTATTACGTTTTATATTTTGAGTATTAAATATATGTATTTCTTATCATTTTTATTTATATTTAGAATTGTTATATTTTAGCTTTTAATCAATTTTTTTGTATCCATCAAGTATTTTTATATTTATTGTATTTTGGGCTTTCCTTTTTAAATTAAATTTATGTTCGTTTTACTTCTAAATCTAATTACTGTTTTATTGTAATTTTAGAGTATTTTACAGGGCCCCATGGAAGACCAAATACTGCTGTTAATGGGAAAACTCTCGTTAAATATCAGAAATAAATACATAAATAAATTGTCGTGTGAACGAAAGAGCACTACAGGGCCCAATTTCATAGCGCTGCTTATCAGTTAGCGGAAAAGTTGTGCTAACTTTAGCAGAAGAATTTGCTAACCTTAAGCGCTATTTCACGGCGTTTTTCTGCTAACGTTTGCGCGCGCATGGAGATGCTACTGTTACGTCACTGATTTAAGCAAATTTTCCCGCTAGGTTAAGCGTGCCTTTTTCTGCGCTTACTGCTAACGGTCCCCATGAAATAGACGGAGGCGCGGTTAGCATAAAATCGTGTGCTTAGCAGCTCTATGAAATTGGGCCCTGGTATTATGACGTAAAAACCTCGCTTATTAACGACTGTGGGTAGTCGGATCGGCTGATTGTAATGTGTACATTGTTCACTTTGATGTATATCTCAGTCTCGTGACTTTCTCGTGACTTTATACCGAGTTTCTTTGTGTATAATGCTGCACTAATTGTGTCACTGCCAGGCACAATATATTGAACATTGGCCGTCCTCACAGAACACAACCTATTTCTGTCGTGTCAAAGTCCAACCATTTAAATATTTATCTTAAACCCTGTTTAGTTTATAAACACAGAGACGTACAGTACTGAATTGCGTTTTTGTCCTGATGCTGAATCTCACATCAGTAACTCAGAACATTGTACGTTTTGCCACTGAAACTTTCTCACTTTCTGTATATTTCATAAAGTGCACCTACTCTAAAATTGGAAAACCTTTAACAGTTTATACACTGTATTTCAGGATTGTTTATAAAGTTCGACCGAAAGAAGAGAAAATGGCAACAGCTGAGGTTGAGTTACAGCAGCGTTCGGTAGAAACATCGTCAGCGGGGATCTCAAATCGCGAGCGGGCACAGCGCCGTTGGGTCACAGTAGAACCTGTGGTATGCTTTGCAGTATTCGGTTTGGTTATGGTCGGTTCAGTAAAGCCTTTCTACCTGAAGAGCCGTATAGCCGAGTCATTGTATAACATTACCGGGAATGACAACGATACAAGTGAAGCAGGAATTGAAAATGAAATCCAGGAACAGGCCTCTCTTTGGTTTCTGTATCTAAACATATCAGGTAGCATTCCCGTCATTATAAGCTCGATCATTCTAGGGACTTTAAGCGATCGGTTGGGGAGGAAGATGTGCATGGTCATACCGATATTTGGTTTTATTTGTCAGGAAGTTGTCTACCTTGCCACCATCTACTTCAAACTCCCTCTTCCAGTTCTCTTTCTTGGGGAAATCCTGCCAGGAATGTCTGGCAGCTTTGGCTTGTTGTTCGCCGGTTGCACCTCCTACGTCATCGACATCACGCCAGAGACAAAGAGGACTCTCCGTATAGCCATACTTGAGATGTTGTTCCTACTACTTAGTGGGATTCTTCAAGTTGCTGCCGGGTTCCTGATACGTGACATTAGTTACATAATACCCATACTGATAGCACTAGGAGTCAATATCACATGTCTGATGTATATTACCATTCCAGGCATTTTGATCGAAACGGTGGATAAAGAAAACATCCCTGAACATCGCAAAGGTTTAAAGGAAGCTGGTCGGAGCGTGGTGAATCTTCTCAAGTTCAACGAGAATGGTCGTCGATGGCAGATGCTTCTCCTAGACCTCTTCTTGTTCTTTGCGATTATAAACATCAATGGCCCTCTATCAATCTTCATCTTGTATGTCTTGGCTGAACCTTTCTGCTGGGACGCAGTCAGTGCGGGTTTTGCCGGGTCATTCGGGTTCCTATCTGCTTCTGTCGGTGAGTTCTTGTTACTAAAACAATTCGGGCCTAATTGTCGATCTCAACCTTGGACAGATTTCCGGTATTCATGCGGTAACAGGAAATATTCCCATTGTTCTTTTCCCTTTTCAGAACTGTTTATATTGAAATTAATTAAACAGAGGTCAGTATATATCAATTAGAAATAACATAAATTAACCAGTCGCATCTTATTTTCAAGTTACCGAGACCACTGGCAGGATTATTTTTCATCTAAATTTTTTTTTTTTTAATTTAGTAAAATATTTCTGTTTTGATAATGCAACTACTGCAAAATGCCAACACTTAGTTTATTAGAACCGTTATTTGCATGTTTTTGCAAACATTCTGTTGCCTAGGGCATTTTTTCTCTCTGCAGGCGTGATATTACGTGATATAGGCCTACACACAGGGCCAGGAATTATTGCACGCGGGAATATATACAAATATTTGCAAGCCCAGCTGAAAAGCACCCTTTCAACAAATTCAAAGGAGACTATAAGGAACAATAGTTAGAAAATTTGAATGTGAAGAAATTACTGGACGCAGCTGATAATCCTCGGCTGTACGAATTCAATGGAGAAAATGGAACTAGGGTTTTGATAGGCCTAATCACCGAAGCGTGATTTCACGATATAGCGTATTATATATATATACACGTCAATCGTGGCAACGAAGCATGCCTGGCAACGTCCACCGCTGTGTATGCCATACATGTCAGTCGTGAATGTATACCAGTCCTACGCAGCGCTAGCGGGTAACTTTTGGCGTAAATACACGTCAACCGCAACAACCAAAGACATCTTTGCAGCGGATATACACGGATATACACGGATATAGCGTGCCTGACGTATTAACGCGTCATCCGTGGATAATAAACGATTTGTTTCGGGCCTAGCTCGGGACGTGTTTATTCGTCATTCGTTTTAAATCTCAGAAAAATTTTGCGGATATATACGTCCTCCGCGAACTGGTTAAGAAAATAATATCAGCATTTAGCAACTTTTATTTCTACAGGAATGGTGGTCGGAACCAAGCTCTTCGCGCTTTGCGTTGGCGAGTACTGGATTATGCAAATCAGTTGTCTGAGCCTCCTAGCCTCCAGTGTTGTAGTGGGAGTGTCGCAATCAACCTGGCTCATATATGTAGGTACGTCATTGTCGGAGGTCAACCAAACTCTGGTCAAGAGATGCTAACTAAATAAACTATAAATTCGCTTAACTTAATGGCTACCTAATTATTGTGATAAACAACTTTCAATCCAGCCAGAAGGTATTCCACCTAGTTTTAAATTTCATTTTAATTTGACGTCACTTTGTTTTGGGAAATTGGATATTCCAAAGCTCCATTTCTGAACAAAATCTTGAACAGTGTTTTTGTGAAAAGAATGCCTATCTATTAAGGTGTTTTTTAAATACTTTGTGGATGAAATTTCAGTTTGAAACTTGTATAGAACATTATTTCTAAACTCTAGTTGCATCACCAATTTTTAATAATCTCAAAATTGCTGAAAATCATTCCCATGCCATTTTGCAGCTCTTTCTATATTCGTATCTCTGCCCATTTCTGCCAGGCTTAACGAAAAATATATAATAAAGCTGACTCTTGCACATATCTGCGGTTTTGTTTCAGCCATGTTGCTGGGTGCTTTTCGAGGGACGTGCATGCCGATAGCACGATCACAAATATCCAGATTAGTGGACTCTACAGAAACAGGTCAGTGCCGATTAAAGACCAAAATATACGGACAGAAAGAAATGCTGGATTTGTTTATCGGCAAATAGTGCAACGTAGATGATACCCCGAAGTACACGGTTATATCTTCGCACTCTTGCTTAAAGGTGTCCTGCTGATTACCATGAAACTCGTGGTCACGTCACGAAGAACTTTTTAAGAAAGTTCGATGTACCCCTAAAAAAACCACTTAGACCAGAAAGTAATGACAATGACGATTCCAGGGACCTTTCCAAAAACAAATGGGACATAATGGAATAGCTTAGACGAGTCCCTAAAATCATCAAACTCCCTCTCTATATTTGTTAAAAAGCTGAATTTCTATCTTCTTGATTCACCTTTATATAATTAGTTATAATTTATAAACTTAATTTTTGTAGTTTTGTCTCTCATCAGCTTGTGTTTTCCAGTGTGTGTTATATTGTTTGTTTACGTATAATTGGTTTTTGTCCTTTTCTTTTGTAGGTTAGGGTACAAAAGCAAAAGCGATTTTGCTTTGTGCCTCCCGGCCTATGTATGCGCATGCGTGCATGAATTTGAATATATTAGGAAACTGGTCTAGTACGCCAGCGGCCAGCGATAATTTTATATGCAGGTAGGTTGGTACATAGTGTACATTTTTTAGCCAATCAGAACACAGATGATGTTGACGTCATCGATGATGTTAGAGTTGTCTGGGATCTGACTAGGGTTAGGGGTTAGGGGTTAGGGCATAGAGAAAGGAATTTTCTCTATGGTTAGGGTTAGGGTTAGGGGTTAGGGTTAATTTGTCTCAGACAACTCTAACATCATCGATAACGTCAACATCATCTGTGTTCTGATTGGCTAATGTACCAACCTACCTGCAGAACAAAATTATCGCCAGCGGCCATGCCCACGTCCAGGGTTCTCATTACAAAGTGAACATACAATAGTCATTTTTGTTCCTTTTTCCAGGTGCCGCTTTTGCCTTGGTAGCATGTATGGACAGTGTAGCGGCGTTTATTGCCTCATCGATGGGGCCCAGCATCTATGCAGCTACCGTCAAGTATCAACCCCAGATCGTCTTCTATGTCTTCTCTGGTTTATGCGTCATCCCTGCAGGAATAATTATGTAAGCAGTTTGTTATTGTAGTCAGGCAGATTGGTGTATTATTGTTCAATTGATGACACAAGCGTGGAATTTAGCACACAGTCAGAGTATGTTATGGATTTTGGCTATAGGGCTATCGCATGGTTTGTCTTTTAAAGAAATGCAAGTGAAATCTTGACAAATTCCGTTATTCCGCCTAGATTTCTTCAAAGGACAAATCCGCGATGATATGTGACCTGTTCCAACGAAACCCGGACAAAGTCGACTTTTTAGTTTTTCAGATTTTGCTTTTTTCAAATTCTCTAGGTTCTCAGCTTTAAAATGATGTATCATTTACATATGTACCCCCACCCTATCTTCACTGGGGTCTGGATTTAGTGATAAAACCCTGACAACCTAATTATGAGATAAACATCTTTCTCATTGCATACTGTGTGCCAAATTGCATGCTTTTATTATCATGAAATGAGCAATTCTATCATATTTTGGACCAATCTGCCTGATAATTAGCATTTGCTTTTTTATTATAATCTTTATTTATTAGGATTGGGTTATTTTGTTTTTTCTCAAATTCCAATGCGTTTTGACCGATTATCCACAAATTTTGTTCCAGTGACTACGGGAGGGGTGTTTTACTATAAAATTTCTTATCCAAGATTTTTTTAAATATATTTCTGAATTACGAGCAATTAAACAATAAAAGGTTGCAAATTGCAGTATATTATTTAAAATTGCCGAATAAGCCAGGCTCATAACGAGTTGCAAACCTAATATAAGGTCCATGATTGTATAGATTTAACGTTGAAAATAGAAGTATGAAAACCTAATTATGAATGTAAATTGCAGGGTACTACAACTACTGTGGCCGAGAAGGGACAACTACCATCAGTTTGAAGACGAACATGAAAAAAACGAAGGAGACCAAACGGACAACATTCTCGACGACTGTGATGGCAAAACAGAAGCTGTCATAATTTAAAGATGGTGTGTTATTTGAAGTGTAAGACTGGGTTTTTTGCGGCAGGTATTGCCTGCGAACTCAGGGGATGGAAACAACAATTTTCCGGGATGAATATTTTGGGTATAGCGTACTGATCAATTGTTGTCCTAAGTTGTATTCTCTATAAGTGGCGGTCTATAAGCGAACGCTCGTTAAAACAAGGCATATTCAATAATAATAATAATAATAATTTAGAGACTTGTAATGCGCACATATCCACCCTGCTGGGTGTTCAAGGCGCAGTAAACAAAAAAACAAACAAAAGAAACAGACAAAACTAAATTAGTCCATAAAGACCTGTGACATAAGATAAGTTTTGAGAAGTAATTTGAATTTTGTGGTACAAAGACAAGATCTAATATCGAGTGGTAGAGAGTTCCAGATGCGTGGTGCAGCTGCAGAAAAATGATATATAGGTTCAGGGAAGATTTTCTTTATAAAGCTGAATAAACACAAATTTGGTTAGTTATGTAACGCATTAATTCTCAACAAGATTACATTTTATGAATACGATTAAAACTGCTGCTAACAGCTAAGAGGGCCTAATATTTTGATCTTAATAATTTAGATGTTCTTCAGAGGCATGTACATGTAGGGTTGGGAGAAAAAACACAAAGCTATTGACAAAGAAAAACCACTGCATAGACAATGATAGGGAATGCAAGATATCAAATGTCAGTATTAGATTTATTATAGAGAATTATTACATTAGAATATATATATATGAAACCTAGTATATCAGAAAAAAAAGAAATATATCAAATATCAAGTTAAAGTTATTATGAATTGAAATGTAACGCTCGGTTCAGACAGGCGTTCCACAGTCGCGCCAAACCAAAATAAGTAAATTGAGTCCGACGTCTGAAACGAATAAGGGAGTTGTTAGAGCGACTCAGGAGCGACTTTGATTTCAATTTAGTTTGGCGCGACTGTGGAACGCCGGTTTGAACCGAGCGTAACGAGTTTGATTGCCCGAGTTACTAAAGTACCAACGGAAAAATTGTGTTTGTTCTTTTTTTTATGTTAGTGAAAGGACCACATAAGAAGCTATTAGAACACGAAAGAAGCTATTAGAAACACAAGCAAAATATATTTAGTTTAAGATTTAATTTTAGTGTAAATGACTGAATAGTTGCTACATTAAGGTATTGAAAAGAGAAAAATATATCAAATATCAAGTTAAAGTTATTAACCTCGTCTTCTTTCTTATGAATTATGAATTAAAATGTAAGTTTGATTGTATATTTAGTTTAAGATTTAATTTTAATTTAGTTTAGTTTAATACACGAATAAACCACAAGAGAAACTGATATAGGTAAATTTGCATAAATCTCAAAGTGAGCAAAGATATTTTCAAGGCGAGACTCGAACCTGCGACCTTCAGCTACCTCTCAATAGATTTATTAGAGAATTAATATACTAGGTCTAATATATATATCAGGAAATTAAAAAAAAACGCCCATGATTTAAAAATATTATTTTAGGTGTAAACGACAGTATAGTTGAATTTGAATTGAATTGACTTTATTTCCATCCCATCAAAGAACTAAATACATAATCAATCCCTTTTCACAGCATAATACAAGTTAACATTAATGAAATACTATCGTGAAGATAATAAATATAAATCACGGATGGAGGGGACCCACAAGAAGCAAAGCTTGTCGAGTGCGAGTCCCCTGTGTACGAATAACACATAACACAATTTTAAATAAATACACAAAAAAACTAAACAAAAAAAACAAAAAAAGACAAATAAAGAGATGAACCGAAGGGGATTAAAACAAAATAATAAATTTACATTGATGATAAGCTGGGTTATTTGAAGAAAATAGGTAATAATACTTGAATAATATGAAGGATATGTGCACGTCTACATAAAAACACACACACACAAAACAAAAATCTAAAGATTATCTTGTACCAATTGTATATCATAAGTGTTGGGAGAAAAACCAAATACGTAATTCAATTAAAATATAGCTGTTTTAAAAAGAAAATCTATGAACATTCCTTGTATTTCTTAAGATAACTGTTTGTATTTACTTTTAAAAACTGACGCAGACAATAAATCTTGTAGAGATTTATGTAACGAATTCCATAATTTTGTTCCCTGAAATTTAATATTTTTACTGGCAAGGTTAGTCCTAACAATTGGTAAGTGAAATTGTGCCGATTGACGGGTTAAATGAGTATGAATGTTGCTATTTCGGGTAAACATTGAGATAAGGCAGGCTGGTAAATCATTTTTAGTTACCGGAAACATAAAGATTCCAAGCTGGAAGTAATATATGTCACTAACCTTTAGAGTCTCGTGTTTAAGAAAAAGTGAATCAGTGTGAGCTAGGTAACTTGTAAAATTTATAATACGTAAAGCTTTTTTCTGAAGAAGTAAAATTCGATTTAGCAAACTCTGTACCGAATTTCCCCAAGCTAGGATCCCATAATTAATGTAAGGCAGAATTAAGGTATTGTACAAGTTGAGTAAAATATTTTTTGGAAAATAAAATTTTAGCCTATTAATAATGCCTTATGTTTTTGGAGACAATTTTACATAAGTAATCAATATGATTCTTCCATGATAATTTATTATCAATGTATAATCCAAGAAAATTGGTAGAATCTGTTGCTATAACTTCATTGTTATCAATATAAATGGTCTTTGGTAAGGAATTTAGAGAATTACTAAACATCATGCAGGTAGTTTTTTTAATATTTAAAGAAAGTTTGTTTGCTTTAATCCAATCAGATATCCTAACAAGATCTGTATTAATGGTGTCAATTAAAGTGTTAATGTCTTTATGACTGTAAAATAAATTTGAGTCATCTGCAAATAAAATACAGGACAAACGTTGGGCGGCATTTGTAAAGTCGTTAATATAAATGAGAAAGAGCAAAGGTCCGAGGATGGATCCTTGAGGAACCCCACATGTTAAATATTGTAAAGTGGATTGACAGCCATTTATTGAGACGTATTGTTTTCTTTTAGTGAGATAACTTTCAAACCATGCTAGGGGGGACTCCTCTAATACCATAGTGATTTAGTTCATGTAAAAGTACATTGTGGTCCAGTGTATCAAAAGCTTTAGAAAAGTCAAGAAAAAAACCTATAGTATGTTCAAATGATTCCAAACCAGATACAACCTTGTTAATGAGATGGAGTACGGCATGGGTAGTAGAGTGCTTCGCACGAAAGCCAAACTGGGAATTTGTCAATATATTAAATTTAGTTAAGAAACTAAGGGTCCGGACATAAACAATTCTTTCCAGGATTTTTGAAAAACAAGGCAAGATTGAGATTGGTCTGTAATTGTTTACTTTATCAGTGTCTGAACTTTTGTGAATTGGAATGACTTTTGCTATCTTTAAGTTATCTGGCACAACACCTGTTGACAGAGAAATGTTAATTACATACGTAAGAGGTTCTGAAATGTTAGAGAGTGTCTTTTTCAATACATAGGCAGTAATCGAGTCGATGCCACTGCTTGCTTTATTTGGCAATTTCTTGACAACGTCACTGACCTCCTTTTTAGTGGCGGGTTCGAAAAATATAGAATTTGAGTTTGCATTTGGAAGATAGTCACAAAAGGTAGTTTGGCATTGTGGAATATTTCTTGCCAAATTTGGTCCAATATTGGCAAAATAGCTGTTAAAATGTTCAGCCATCATTTGTGAGTTTTTTATTTTATTTATTTACAACCATCTTTATTGAGGGTAGCCCATCCAGCAGAAGCTGATCATTTGGGGCCCTCAGTACATAAAAATATAACAAAACATCTAAGTAAAACCAAAACATTAAAAATAAACAATAATGAAGACGACCAAATTACATTAAGACTAACAACCCCAATCCCAGCTTTTTAAAAACATGACAAAAGACGTGTAACATTAAAAAACCATAACAATTTGAGATACCAATAAAAAAAATTTTTTGAGCGCCCCCCAACCTCCCTCAATTTACAATTTGAAGAAAATTGCTTATTACACTTTGACTCCAGCAAAGTTTCACTTTCACTTTCACAAAACAAAAACACCATGTATTCAAATCTTATTCTCCTTCAGGAGCTCACGGAAAGAGTAATAAGAACCTGAGCGAGCGGCAGGAGGGACACCGTTCAAGTAAACAGCAGTTCTATAGCTGAAGCTATTTTTAAAAAATTCACATTTAGGTTTAGGAATAACATAATTACTCTGTGTAATTGCCCTAGTCGTTGGTCGATCGCCGGGCTGGATCCTGATAAGCCTCTGGCACAGATAGTGGGGCAACACCAGTGGCAGCCTTAAAAGCCTGGCAGCCAAGTTGAAAATGAATACGCTGGGCAACTGTCATTGTGTTAAGATTACTAAAGATTAAATGTGTTGGTGAAAATGGTGGAAACTTAAGAACAATACGAAGCGCTCGATTTTGAAGTTTTTGAATTTTAGAAACAAGAGTACAAGTAGGTTTCGCACCCCACACCATACAGCAGTAGTCTATATGTGGTAAAATCAAGGCATTGTACAACGAAAAAGCAGTTGGCTGATTGACAAATTTTCTTGTTCTAGCAAGCAAAGAGATAGCAGAATTTATTTTATTACAGAGTTTTTTAACATGTTCAGAAAAATTTAGTTTACTGTCAATTATTACCCCAAGGTGTTTATGAGAATCAACTTGTTTAATTATTTGGCCTGAAATAGCAATTTCCAAGGGATTACTCTTTTTGAGTTTTTGAGCAGTACCTACAAGCATAACTTCAGTTTTTTTAGGATTTAAAATAAGTTTGTTAGCCTGTAGCCATTTTGTCAAATTACAAAGGTCAGAGTTTAGTTTATTTTCAATGAGATTCGTGTTTTTATGACCATAATAAATGAGTGTATCATCTGCATACATGTCAATATTACAGTGATCGAGACATTTTGGCATGTCATTAATATACAGTGAAAAAAGCAGAGGCCCCAGAATTGATCCCTGTGGTATGCCAGATGTTATTGGGTTAACTGAGGAAAGTTTGGATTTATAACAGACTTGCTGTGTCCTACCAGATAAATATGATGATAACCAGTCAATAGCTGAAGTGGATAAACCGTAAAATGAGAGTTTCTGTAACAGAATACTATGATTAACAGTGTCAAACGCTTTTTGTAAATCAATAAATAAAGAGCCAATTAAATTACCATTGTTAATGTGATGCAACCAATTATCATGAGCATGAGCTACAGCTGCAAGTGTGGAGTACCCAGGTCTGAAACCAGACTGATTAGGGGACAAAAGGTCATTTGAACTAAGGTATGGGAGAAGTTGCGAATGGATGGCTTTCTCAATAAGTTTAGAAACCAAGGGCAAAATCGATATTGGCCGATAGTTATTAAGCATCTTACGGTTACCTGCTTTAAAAATTGGAATAACTTTGGCCATTTTCCACGCTTGAGGAATATTACCGGTAGTGATGGATAAATTAAATGTGTGTCAACGAAAGAGCGATAACAGGCGCTGCCAGCTTAAAGAGCTTACCATCTATGTTGTCCAAGCCGGGACACTTTCCAGGATCCAACCTAGCAATCTCTCTGAAGACAAAATCTGGGGAGATTCTGGAAAAGGAAAAGCTGGTTGAACAATTAGTTAAATAAGAGCAAGGATCATAATTGGCATCATCTGGTGTATTAGCCAACAGATTATTACTGATATTAACATAGAAATCATTAAAACTGTTAGCTATGATGTTGGGATTAGTCACATCTTCATTATCAACAATAAAAGTTCCAGAAATGTCATTATTTTTTTTGTTTGGGAGAATATCTCTTATGCCAGCCCATAACTTTTTGCTATTATTTTGATTAATATGAACATGATTTTGATAAAAATCTATTTTGGCAGATCTACAAAGCCTTGTAACCTTATTTCTCATCATTTTGGCCCTATCCCAATCCTCCTTTGATTTAGATCTCCTAGCTTTATTTTTAGCTATATCTCGTTCATGCATTACCTGAAAGATGTCAGCTCTGTGTTCCAACCATTTAGGAAGGTTAGCTTTAAAACGCCTTGTTATAAAAGGAGCATGTTTATCACAAGTACTATTAAACAGATTGTACCAAGTGTTCCAAGCAATATCTGGATCAGTCATTTCATCCAAAATAGACCAGTTCATCCCATAGAGGTCATTTAAAAAAGCATGACTGTCAAAATGTTTAAAGTTCCTAAATGTTTTTTCAACATGTGACTGTTGAGAAACTTTGAATTTCACACTAGTATAAATAAAATCATGATCACTAATAGCACAAGGAATAACTCTACAATCAGAGTGAATAGTCACATTATTAGTGAGAACCACGTCAATTAAGGATGATGAGTTGCATGTCGTTCTGGTAGCCTCTGGGACAATCTGCTCCAGATTAAACAGATCCATTGTTTCTTTAAGGCGCTTCAGACGAGGAGAAGTTGAATTAAAGTCACAGTTCAAATCACCAACGATCACCATGTTATTTGATCTGGAGCTAAGCAACTCCAGTGCGGCTTCCAAATCATCGAAGAACGACACAGGCGAATTCGGTGGTCGGTAAACAGTTGAAATGAGTACAGAGTTTCCACTTGGTGTAGAAACCAATATTACAAGGTTTTCCATACTCTGCAAGCAGGGCTCTTTTACCCGAGTGAAATTAATGTTCTGATGAACGTATAAAGCTACACCACCCCCTCGCCGAGTTCTGTCTTTTCGAAGTAATGTATAACCCTTGATGAAAAGCTCACTGGAACAAATAGTGCCACCAAGTTTCGTCTCCGAAAGAGCTAATACATGAATTGGTTGTTGCAGCAACATTACTCGCATCTGGTCCAGTTTTCCATAAAGACCATTGATGTTTAGATGAGCTAGTTTTAGCCCGGCACAGTTTTTAACTGCCGCAAGATTTAATATGCAGTCAGTATTACTATCAGGATTTTCTTCATGATGTGATGATGGTCCAGGGTTTAATTCAACATCGCCATCTAGGACCAGGTCCATTTGAAAAGTAGCTGTATGATTTGAATAACAGATGATCCGCTTCCCTAGGAATTTCCTTCTCCGTCCAGATAATTAGTTGGTATGTAAACTAGATGAGGCTGATGTCGCCATCGAAGCCACCATAGAAGGTTTCAGATTGAATAACTGATTACAAGACGCAGACTGTTGGTCACAGCAGCTCTCACAAGTTCGGAAAAAACATAGTTCAACTAGTACTAGAAGTAGTAGTAGTACTGAGCGTATTATGGTCACAGCCATCTTGTAAAAGTCTGCCAAGTAGACCGTGACAGTCACAAAATCCCACAAAAACTCAAAATGGGAAGGTGGCTTAAATACAAATACAAATTAATTCGTAAGGGATTAATTGGAATTTTGAGGGAGGAAGAGGGGCGCTCTTCGGGTGATAAAACTGACAAAAACAAAACTAAAAATGATTATCCAGTGTCCAACACAAATCCAAGATGGCTGAAATGTTCAAGTCAGGACATGCTGCAATGATGAGACGAATTGTCCCACAAATATCAGGAAATGCAGGCCGAAATTCCATAAAATTGTCAACTTATCTGATGGTTGGTGAAGAATAAAACAGTTTGATGAACAAAAAAAGCTGGGATGGCTGGTTGAAACTGAAGAAATGTTTGGATTAAAATCCAAGCTAGCAGACAACAAAATATTGCTTGCCAGCACCCGAAGAGCGCCCTCAAAAGTTCACGATCAGGTTTCCGTTAGCTTTAAGACCATTAATTTTATGAGAATGTGGATTTCTGTTTGTAGCATGATTAATAATTTTCCACGTGTTCTTGATGTTATTTTTATGTTTTTTAAACTGAGCACAATAATAGTTTTGTTTAGCTGTTCTTAAGACAGTAGTTAAAATATTCTTATATTTAATATAATTGATATGATTAGTTTCATTACGTTTCGCCAGGAATTTATGATACAGTTTATTTTTTAATTTTATCGATTTAAGAAGGGATGACGTAACCCAAGGTGACTTTGGTTGAGATTTAGGTTTTTTATTTCTCAATGGTACATTGATATCGTGGTGATGATTAAATATATTCATAAAATTGTCAAAGCCGAGATTTGCGTCATCAGAATTATATACAGGAGACCAGTCAGCGGAGTTCAGGTCGTGGTTAAGTTTGTCAAGATTTTCATCAGTGTAATAACGAAAGCTACTATTGTGAACGATTTTAGGATGAGAATCGAATGTTGGAATTGAAGTATATACAGGGAAATGATCGCTAATATCAGAAATTAAGATTATAGAATTTGGGATTGGTAAAATATTAGTAAAAATGTTATCAATTAAGGTTGCTGAGTTACGGGATACTCTTGTAGGTTTGTCTATAAGGGGAACAAAAGAATGCGATACCATGGTGTCAAGAAAGCCTTGTACATTAATGTTATCATCATATTGCAGAAGGTTGATATTAAAATCTCCAGAGATAATACATTTTTTATTTTCAGATGATAACGAAGACGTAATATCCTCGAACTGGGACATGAAATCATTGTGCGAAATTCGTGGTGGTTTATAGATTACTCCAATAATCATTTTCTTACAAGATGCATTTCCTATTTCAATGAATAACGATTCAAGAGAATCGTTAGAATAGTTGCTACATTAAGGTATTGAAAAGAGAAAAATATATCAAATATCAAGTTAAGTTATTAACCTCGTCGTCTTTCTTATGAATTATGAATTGAAATGTAAGTTTGATTGTATATTTAGTTTAAGATTTAATTTAGTTTAGTTTAGTTTAATATACAAATAAACCACAAGAGAAACTGATATAGGTAAATTTGCATAAATCTCGAAGAGAACAAAGACATTTTCAAGGCGAGACTCGAACCTGCGACCTTTAGCTACCTCCGAATAGATTTATTAGAGAATTAAAGGTAGGATACACCATTGGTAATTGCTTGAATTATCATGAATGAGTAGATTTGGGGGGTTGTATTATATAGTAAACATCGTTTAACTGAGCTGTCCAAAATTTTACAATCATGGATGCCGAGAAAAGCACGAGAAACAGCGGTTTTTTTCAACCGGCGTGGAGCAGTTATTCTTATGTTATCTTTGTTTTTTCGCGATCGCCGTCTAACGATCGCGAATCTTTCATTATAAAATTCAATTTTTCGGAATAATTACAGGATATCTAGCGCAATAATTTTGCTGGGTGCCTAGAATCATTATTTACTTTCAAACGAGTAAGATATTTCCTAATAATTCGGTAGTAAATATTTTCGATATCTGCAAATGGTGTATACTACCTTTAATATATTAGAACATATATATATATATGAAACCTAGTACATCAGGAAATAAAAAAACCTCTAATGATTTAAAAATATTATTTTAGGTGTAAACGACAGTATAGTTGCTACATTAAGGTGTTGAAAAGAGAAAAATAAATTTCCAATATCAAGTTAAAGTTATTAACCTCGTCGTCTTTCTTATGAATTATGAATTGAAATGTAAGTTTGATTGCCCGAGTTACTAAAGTACCAACAGGAAAATTGTGTTTGTTCTTTTTTTTATGTGAGTAAAAGGACCACATAAAAAGCTATTAGAACACGAAAGAAGCTATTACTAGTAACACAGGAAAATATATATTTAGTTTAAGATTTAATTTTAATTTAGTTTAGTTTAATACACAAATAAACCACAAGGAAAACTGACTGGGTAAATTTGCATAAATCTCAGTAAACAAAGACATTTTCAAGGCGAGACTCGAACCAGCGACCTTCAGCTACCTCCGGAAGGTGGCAGGTTTGAGTCCCGCCTTGCCAATTTCTTTGTTCACTTTTAGATTAGTACAAGATTAATAATTATTTAAAATAATTAAATGAATGAAACGAACACATCAAATTAATAAGGTTGTTAGTGGAAAATAAAATAGTAAATAAAACGAATTAAAACGTAAATTGTTGTTCTTGTTTAGAAGATTGCTTACAATTAGCATTTGATGTATGACAGCGACAATAGGAGGACGCTGTTTGTTTTTGGTCTTTTATAAGTACTTTACTCAAACCAAACGGCGCCCTCCCATTGTGTCAGGTAAAGACAATATGCCCTCTGTTTACACCTGTATTCAAATGTGCCCGGCGATATGCGCACGCATCGTGTTTTGCATAAAATTTGGTTGAGGAGTGACGTCGAAGGTCGGATCGCCTTAAAATTGTGTTAGGTTTGAGGTCATTGAGAAATCCCTGAGAAACCACAACATTCTGCAAACACAATGACCACCACAAAGGAGGGGGTCCTCCCCCCCCCCCCCCCCCCCCCCCCCCGTCTCATATCTTTATCAAAATACGATGGAATAAAATGCTGACTGAACTGGCCATCAAAAGCAACGAAAAACGAAATTCTCTCTGCATAACTAGTCATCATCCGACCTGAGGAACGTTGCAATTGTTCGTTTTAGTGTGAAAATGTGTCCTTTAGGCATTACGATGTAGTATTTAACCTCGTATTTTATTTCGGTAACATATTTTGAAGTAAAGTTCTTCTGAAACTGCTAACTTTCTGCGCTCTGTCGCTGCCTTGTTCTTTTATTGTGCTCTATCGCATTATAAAGTAATGACACGCGGTCCAACATTACATACTTTGTGTGGACATTCCTTTGAATTCTTGTAATTAAGAATTTTCCTTACACTATGAACATTCTTTTAACCCACATTTGTGACTGTTACCCTAAAGTGTTCCTCTTCACTTTTCCTAATAACAACACTATAACCCATTTTACTCCAGAGCTCTTTATTAAAAAGGGAAGACCTTGTGTGGACGTGGGCAAGTCAACACAAGATTTTGGGTTGTGTTTGTTGTGTGGACATCTTTTGGTCCACATCATTGTTTGCAAGGTTGGTACACATACACACTAACATAACAATCGTGGACACCCTTTTCGGTAGGCCTCCCATAGGTTTTGTA
The DNA here is from genome assembly GCA_037893245.1 of Crossaster papposus. Lineage (NCBI taxonomy): Eukaryota > Metazoa > Echinodermata > Asteroidea > Velatida > Solasteridae > Crossaster > Crossaster papposus. The sequence continues at coordinate 907,334 of JBAIAA010000794.1, read as the reverse complement.
CACGATTTGTTTTATCGTGGACGGTAGGTCAATCGCGAACCCTTTGTTCATGCAGCCTCAGAGGGCCCCGGTCTCGGCCATATAGAGGCATTTACTGGATACAAACACTAGACAAATAATCCCCTTCGTGAATTAGATTAGTACTTTGTAAAACTTTGTAAAAATGTAATTTTCAATTGTGAAGCAACTAGCAAACATTATATCAATATTCTTGACACACGTCTGTTTAGATGTTTTTTACAGCGTCCTCCTGCGTTCATGAATAAAGCTACAATGCATCGTCTTCATCAGAAATCTGTGCTTTCCTTTTGTTCTGTTTGAGGAAAGCTCTGTGGGTTTGTGGGTCTTGGACTATCATCATAGATACCGCTGTCATCGATTATTTTGTAGTCTTTCCTTTTTGGCCAGTGGATCTGCAATATTCTACCAATGAGGAATAAAAAGGGAGCTGATTAGCTTTCATTTGGCTTCAAAGCTTTTTAGTTTCCTTAAAGGCTCAACAAAGATTGTTCTTATAAATAATGTATAAGGATCTAGCGGTAAACACAGAGAAACTTGAAACACGAACGATTCAAATAACACAATCTCTTCTTCCCAGGTTTTTGTTTATTTAGCGAAGTTATCACAAAAGCAATGAATACATCTACCTATGCAGCAATCATTGTGAATCTTGAATCTACCCTCTTTAAGCCTTTACTCTTATTCAGCGTCTGTCTTGATACTACTAACATGAAGATTCACCTCCCATTCGACGTATTTTTATTGTCTTGGAGGTGATTCTTCACGTTGGTAGTCAAATACAAAAGGTGAATAACAATGAAGTCTTAAGGAGGAATAGGTTCAACATTCCCATTGATTGCTGCATTAGTAAATCATAAAGGCTTAAATAAATAATACAGGCTTGACAAGGATATCTGTCGTGATTCATACGAACAGCAGTGACGACTTAACTTTGGACTAAATGACTTGCGATGGATGTGCGAGTTTGTAAGGACTTGAGTCTGTTTATTTATTCATCCCTAGCCTTTTGACATTGCACATTGCACATGTATTATATATATATATATATAGAGAATATGGCTTACAAAATAATTCCGCTGGGGACGATGGACAAACCGGCTAACACATAGAAGATAACCGGAGGCAGGAATGACACGGTACTTGCATAGATGCTAGGAATTATCAGACTGGATGTAAAAGTCGATAAGTTATCTATGCAGGCCACAATGGAGAAAGCTGCACCTGGGAGAGAAAACGAAGAAAGGAGAGACGAGAAATTAACATTGGAATATGCAACAACTCACTAGCAGCTCACTATCAGTCACACCAAATTAAATCCTTCTGTCTGTTAGTGCCTAAATGCTTGCAAAAATTAAAATGAGAGGAAAAGAGTCAAATCGTTCTTTTAAAGTAGAAACCTTTTGGCGAACACTACATTATACTGAACACAACACAAATTCCATCTTATGAATATTAAGACTTGCACGTATAACGTTCAACCACAATAATGTTTTTGAAACCTTCGCTTTGTCTTTGGTTTTGGCTTTAGCTTTGCCTCCATTTTGTTCAATCACTGAGAAGCAAATGGAAAAATTGAACTGTCCATGTCAACAGGTACCAGAATGTGGCTGGAATTCACTCAGTTGGGTACCTAAAATCTTCTTAAGCCTAAGACGATGACAAAGCCAGAAATTCCAGAAAAAAAATGTATCGCGCACGTTTTATTACCATGGAAGTACAGCGCCACCAAGTGTCAGGTGCTGTTCTAGCTACTGGCTACACACGTGACTACCACCGTTGTTTCTAAATTGGGTCAATGTACCTCGTGTGTACCTTTTCTAAATACTCACCAAATTCTCTTGGATCTACGATTGTTGACAGGACTGCCCGTGCAATTGGAACTCCCGCACCGCGCAGAGCTCCTAGGCCATTCGCTAAAGAAGAAAATGAACATGAACAACCATGAACAACCTTTGATTTGGGTAATTTTGGGAAATTCTCCCTTTGTCTTCTGGAAAATTAAAAAAAATAATACAATAAATATACGACATTGTCCAGTATAATCAGCTCACTTCACACTGCATGGGCCAAATCTTAAAAGTTCCTCAAATCAACCTGGGGCCAACTTATGAACACGCACAAACATTTGTTAAGCACATCAAATTCTTGCTCAGTAAAAACAGGTCACAGGGGCGGATCTAATTGTTCAGGAATGGGTGGATGTAAAGGTACGATACACCATTAGTAATTGCTTGAATTATCATGAATGGGTGGGTGTAAAAGTAGGATACACCATTAGTGATTGCTTGAATTATCAGGAATGGGTGGATGTAAAGACAGGATACACCATTGGCAATTGCTTGTGTTATCAGGAATGGGTGGATGTAAATGTAGGATACACCATTGGGTGGATGTAAAGGTAGGATACACCATTGGTAATTGCTTGAATTATCAGGAATGGGTGGATGTAAAGGTAGGATACACCATTGGTAATTGCTTGAATTATCAGGAATGGGTGGATATAAAGGTAGGATACACCATTGGTAATTGCTTGAAATTATAAGAATTGATGTAAAGGTTTGTTGTCCCATTTTAGTAGTATTATAACATATAGTCCATGCCTGAACGGGGAAAGAAGAGGGGGAGGGAGGGGGGGGGGGGGAGGAGGGGGAGGGGGGGGGGGGGGGTGGGGTTGCAACCACAAACATCTCTTTAGATCCGCCACTGGTGCTGACTGGTCATTCTTACCAATAAAGATTAGCAATGTTGTTTGTGAAAGGCTCATCACAACGTTGGAGGTAAGAAGACTCAGGCAGCTGATTTGCATAATCCAGTACTCGCCCAAGCAGAAGGAAAACAGTTTGTTACCAGCCACCAATCCTGCATCGTAACACAGAACATTCAGCATTAACCTAGAGTGTGAAATGCAATTACGAATCGGTGCCTAAGTGTATCGGTGTTTTAAACGTTGACCAGGTAATATAAAACTATAAATGACCTTTTGCAATGCCGTCCTACTTTCCCGCAACACAGAGTCATATTTAGAGCAATAGGCTCAATAAACATCTGGAATCTAATCATTGACAGTCTACATCAATGACTTACCGATAGACCCAGTAATGAAACCAAACGCTCCGGCCAATCCAGCGGTAACAGCAGTCCAGCAGAACGGCTCGGCTGTACCGTAAAGGATAAAGATGGTCATCACTCCGTTGATATTCAGCAAAACAAAGAAGATGAAGAAGTCTAAAAGAAGCATTTGCCATCGACGACCATTCTCGTTGAACTTGAAAAGTTCCACCACGCTCCTACCAGCTTCCTTTAAACCTTTGCGATGTTCGGGGATGTTTTTACGATCTACAGTTTCAATCAGAATGCCTGGAATGGCAACATAGATCAGGCAGACGACATTGAGCCCTAGTGCGACCGCTAGAGGCGCGATGGGACCAAGACTGCTCAACAGGTACCCGGCACCAATCTGGACAATTCCACCGATGAAAAACATCAGCATCTCTACAACTACGATTCGCATGGTTCTCTGCTTCTCTGTGGTGACTTCGCTGATATACGATATGCAACCAGCGAACAGCGACATATAGCCTCCACAGAGTCCCTGTAGGAAGTCACCAACTAAGAGAACAAAAAGAGGAAGTTTGTAGTAGATGGTGAGGATATAGACGATCTCTTGAAATATGTAACCTATAGTTGGTATGACTAAACTTAACTTCCGACCTAGACGATCGCTTAAGGTACCAAGGACAATCGAACTCACTACAATGGGTAAATTTGTAGCCATAGACAAATACAGCAGCCACAGCGAGGCTTGTGACTGTATCTCATCCTCCATGATACCACCATCGCTGCTGTTGGCTTGACACTTGGATACCTCTTCCTGCTCTGTGATGTTGAACATCGATTCCCCTAGCCGACTCTTCAGGTAGAACGGTCTAAGTAGACCGACAGTAATGTAGCCGATTACCGCTAGGGATACGACGGGTTCTACCGTCACCCAACGGTGTCGCGCCCGCTCCAGACTCGACCTCGTCTTGGAGGGTGAGAGGGGAGTTGTTTCTGTCGCGCTATCCATCATCTTTATGGTTTCAGGGCAGGTGTTCAAAGACCTGTGTATGTTTTGAAAAGGGACATTTATCACATTAAACGGTTTTTATAGATCTACAAAGCGCCTTTTAATAAAGCTATTTCTCGGGGCCGTTGGCCCACCTATAAAGCAAAACAAAATTGTTTAGTTAAGCGCCAATGAAGCAAAATGCATTTTTGATATAAATCAGTAGGTAAGCTTTATGAGAGTAACTGTCGATACAATAATAATCGGACTTATATAAATCAATAGGTGAACTATATAAAGTAGATAAAATACTAATTCGGAAACAGAACTGTGTCAATTTGGCTTTTGTATTTGGCTTTCTATTGCCAGTTTATCAGCACGAAACGCTGATGTGAACAGCAGTTGTCTAAAAATAATGAATTAAAGCATCAACTATCTAACTTACCTTGAACATAGTAGGGTAACTGTAATAAGTTGATATCTTCAGGAAACTGTGCAGTAATGTTGTTCGAGTCCTCCTTTGATAGATTTCGCCAGTACATTTGTGGCATTTGAAGCAAGATTCGAAAAGTATAAGCTATCAGGATGTAAAAGCAAGACCAACTAGGAAAATGATTTACAGCACCGGTACTCCAGCAGGTAAAAATGTTATCTGAGGTGATGCTGTTTTAACAATAGTAAGAACGGGCACAAAGTTCAGAAACTACACCAAATTAAAGCATGTGACCGCACAACTTATTTCACGTGTCTGATAATAGCGATAAGCATCTTGTTTATACAGAACTGTTGGCTTTATATTCTTTTGGGATCCAATGTAAACAGATCTAAAACCATAGATAGATATGAAGTGCAATGCAAAACAGTAAAACCGACCAAAGGTGAAATTAGTGGCAGACAGAAATATGGAATGTACAGTAATGGTAAAGGTGTAGTTTGTCGTGTATTTCCATGCTTTATAGTTTAACATTAACGTTACAAGGGCATCAATCCAATGGACGATAAACCCAAATAGGCAGGGGCGTAAATATCCAGGGATGGGACATTATGTTTAAGCGTGAAACCAGGCTCTCTGCTTCCTCTCACCCAAACATTCTACTAGATGTAGAACAAAGAGCTATCTCGTTGGTTCGAATCCTGGTTGTATGTGCTCATTTTTCATTGACTATTTTCGGTCTCCAAGTTTATTGTCGAAATAAGTTTAATGGGAAAACAAGGCTCCAAAAACCTAAGTGTCTTTCACTCGGGGCCGTATCGTAAGTCCAACGCCTCATAAGTCTGACACCTCATAAGTCCGAAGTTTTGCAATTATGAGGCGTCGGGTTTACGAGGCATCGGACTTATGGTATTCGGCCTCATAGCTCTGATGCCTCATCAATCCGACGTCTAGTAAATCCGACGTTGGAGAAACTTATGTCGTCGGACTTATGAAATGTCGGACTTATATAGACCATTACAAATAAAGGTTCATTTGTTCGACAAGGCAAGAACGAGTTTCATTGGAAGTCCATAGGAAAGACATGCCCGTTTTTCCCCCACTGTTAGAGGACGTACTTAAGTCCAACTTTCATTTTTCAGGATTCGATAAATCTACTCGAACTCCAGTTGTTTTGAATTCATTTTACCCAGACTCAAACAATATTACGGACCAAACTACACGCCCGGCCCAGTGAGTTTTATCAATAGCGGCGATCATGTGGGTTGGGTTCAAGGGGGTGGGAGGGGGAAGAGAGGGTAGTTGGGGAGGGGGGCGTGGGAGATTTCTTAATGTGTACTATTAGCACTTGGTGGCGCAAACATTCGGACATTTTACGCGATGTTTGTATGTTTGTATGAACCGCAAAAGGTAAATTTAATTGTCGGACTAATGAGGCGTCGGACCTATGGTGCGTCAGACCTAAGCGGCGTCGTACCGACATTTAAGGCGTCGGATTTACGAGCGGACCTCTTCCACTCAGTGTGGTCTAGATACGCTCAGTTATGATTGCCCGTAATCACCATAGGAAATACGCACCCGGTATACATGTATTAAAGGCAGGATACATTATTGGTAATTGCTTGAATTATCATGAATGGGTAAATTTAGGGGGTTGTATTTTATAGTAAATATCGTTTATGAAGTTGTACAATTATATAGATGCTGGGAAAAGCAAGAAAAACGACGTTTGTTTTTAACTGCCGCCAGGCAGTGGTTTTTATGTTGTTCTTGTTTTGTTTATAAAATTCAATTATTCGGAACAATTACAGGATATCTAGCGAAATCGTTTTGCTGGATGCCTACAATCCTTGTTTATTTTCAAATTAGTAAGATATTTCCTAATAATTCGGTAGTAATTTTTTTTACCGATATTTGCAAATGGTGTATCCGCCTTTAAGTAATGTAAATTGTTGACGAGACTAATGCAACTTTTTAGGTGAGACTACGTTACAGCGCCAAATTAAACGCCTTTTGAATCCCGGCATGCGTAAATATATATTCAATACTCAATAATTTGGCTATGTCAACTTGTTATTACTAAATTTTTGCCTTTCAGTTTTTGAGTAAGTATTAATTAAACCCAATCATTTAAAATCTACTTAATAAATGTATTGCACCCACTTGCCCTTATTTGTTATAGTAATTTAACAAATAGTAATTAATAGTAAATTAAATTAATAGTAATTGTTAATCTAGATACGGTGGCGCATGATGACATTTCATAATCTCTGTAACACACTTATCCTAGCATAATCTTATTCTCTGTTTGTTGGTTGAACGTAACCAACAAAATCCATAACAAAATAGACACCAAACTTGTTTTGAAACATCTATATTTTATTAAAAATTTAATTTACAGTACATTAAGAAGAGTCGAGGTTATACTGATTTTGTGTGTGATTGCGTCTATGTTGCTCAAACAGGCTATAAATCAAATGGTACGTAAATAAATATTGTTATACTGTTGCATTAAAACATATAAATTTAGGTATCTCGTTTTAAAATTGTATTACACAAATAAACCACAAATAAAATGTATTTAGTGAAAAGTTCAGCTGCTTTGAGTACGATTATTATTTATACCAGGCTTCCAGCGCTGAACAAAATAATTCACGTATTGTATGCTTTTGTAAAAAGTACCCGGATGACGGCAATATTATGTCAGTAAAAGGACACGGATGACTGCAATATTACTTTTGATATTCTCTTCATCCGGGTATTTTAATAAGTTTCGCTGGTTCCCACGCAGTCGAGAACGCTCGAGCGTATACCAACGGTTGTTAAAAGAAACATGTAATAAGGATTTGTTTTGCTTAATGTTGACAACAACATTATGTGTGTGGTTGTGTTTATTTTCTGGGATAAATGGGGATTTTTTTTACTTACAATTTTTGTCAAACCACTCTGCCCCTCGAAAGGAAGCCTCATTAACATAAAACCTCGCGAGGGGTATGACGAAAAGCGAGGCAGAGACTCGCCGCGCTGCTACCCGGCCTATTGTATACTGACTGCGCGCATTGCAACAATAATTAAGTGTCCGTCTTTACATGTTTTTTCATTCTGAATCAGGGTAAAAATACAACAGTTTTCGGTTATGCCGACGAGGTGTGTAGCTGCTAAGGATGGAGTAAGCCTTCGTTTGTTTCCGGCTGATCCTAAATATCGGAGGATTTGGACAGCCAAAGTAAAGGTCACACTGCAGCGATAACGGACGCGGTAACAAGCACGGAAACCCGAAAAATAATTGCACTCGTGTCACTTCAATGGAGATGGTCACACTGACACGATTCCGATACTTCGATAACCTACTAGTTTTACTTCTAACCAATCAGCAATCAGCTCATTTTTACGTCATCACCCGGCCCGGAGGCAACACAAAATGGACGACGAAAAGTTGATTTTGGAGGTTGAAAAAAACGAAATTTACAGTGCGCGTTGCACAAATTCAATCAGCAAGGCACATGAGCTGAGGGCGCCCTACTGGCTAAATGCAGGCTAGGGCCGTTTTCCAAACCCCAGCTTCGTCTTTGGTCAGGCTTTATTCATGCGGTTTAGCAATGGGCTAGAACGGAGCCAAAGCCAGGGGTTTGGAAAACGGCCCAGGTCTGAAAAAAAGGTTTAGCCTCGGCTCATCAGATAGGGCTCCGAAACCGCTTATTTAATTTGTACGTACGTGACTAAATACTGGATTTGAAGGAAGGCAGCACAATGGCAGGAAAGGTAATACCAATAGGCCTACATTAGTTGGAGTACCCATTAGTTATATTTATTGATGGAAAATAATATTTAAGAAGGGTACAGTACTCTATCTTGAACTGAAGTTGAACATACAAAATGTGTCGGATAGTGTCCGAAATACAGGCCTATCGATAGGGAAGTCGGCAATTTGTTTTTGTTTGTTTAAATGTGACAAACGTTGAATCATTGGAAAGAGCTTCCAAAATGAAAACCACCAGTACCAATTATAAGTATATATCTTAAAGTATAGTGAAGTTATGATCCATTAAAGGGGCATACCATATTGCGAATAGCAAAATATCACAAGAGGGCGCTGCTGTCCAAAGACATTTTGGGTAAAATTTGGAGCAACCATCGATATGCGAGATCGATCGATCGGATCCGCGGGACGTTTTAATTTCACAATCATAACAATGGCAGTCAGCTGTTCAAGTAAATTTCTTTGCATGAACGTGGAGGAATTGAACTTTTTTGAAGCAGTTTTTGCGTGAGATAAGCGTTCCGGTATCCAGAGGGAATTAACCGAGAAGGCGTTTTGGGCTGAAAAGCTCAGGTTAATTGTTAAACCCACTGACAAAGCTTAAGAGGAGGAAATAGAAAAATCGAAGCGTGGAAAGCTTATTATACTAGCCTCATTTTGGACGGGGGAATCGTCTGCCTCCCGCGACCCGAGACTCTGTCGAAACAGAGGACGGACCAACAAGACTTTCCAGACACATATTAGTCCAGGGAAATTACCTAATTTTGTTTTGTTGACCTCACACAAATTGCAAGAGAATAATTTTCATCACAGTGCACTTCTATAAGGTCCCTAGAATGACATACTAAACAATTCCAAGTGGTGGAAATATGACTAATTTGCATAAATCGTTAATCCCTGCCGCGTATTATTTATTCCTATATTTGGGTATAATATTATTATTATTTTTTTGGAAAAGTTTATTTTGGTGACTCTACTTGCATCCTTACTTCAATAACATTTTCTAAAGCATACATGTACATGTATGTGACTGAATAATTATGTGAACATAGTAATTATCCAACATGACAACTTCGTGAACCCATAAATGTGCGCACATTACACTGTCTTCAGATATCATCAAGTAGTCAGTATTGGTGAGCTTAAAATTCACCAAGTTGCTTACTGGTATATGCAGTTATCATATTAAAACCTTATTGAAAATAATAATATGAACAATGATAACATTGTGATATTTAGCCCAGCAAACAAAAACTGGGGGAAAATGGTGTGTCCATAAATTGGGCTAAAAGATAGGTAAAGGGTTGCCTAACATGGGAGACGTGAACAAGTTCAAGAAAATCCCCAAAATACATTTGACCGTAGATTATTGTAAGCAACACAATTGTTTTTCTAGGAATGATAGTTTAAAACATAAGTACATGTTGGTCGTGATCAGTGGATCTGCGCCATCATGCAAAAATGCGCTTGCAGGATTGGACAATCCAGTATGAAATCTCCAACCTTTCTTGTCATGGAAGAGTGTTCTGTAAAAAGGAGGTAAAATCAGATTTTCTACTGCGATTGAGTGAAAGTGCAGATCCACCAATCGTACCCAAACATACACATTCTTCTAACACATAACTGGACTATTAGCTGCATGAATACCTGACCATAAATTGAAAACCTTTTATTGATATTGGAGTTATTTCTAAGTTACAGACACAGATACAATGGTGCCGACATAAGAAGTGGACAGTAAATATTACAATATACAGCTGTAGTAATTAGGGCAATCTCAGTGGCACATTTCTGGAGGATAGAAGGGCGAATCCCATCGTGGCGTGGAGCCTTGTGTGGAAATAAATTACGAAGCAGTTTGAAGATGCCTTCATTTCCTATGTGGAAGGATGGAGCAGTAGGATTTTTTTCTCTTCCATATGAGGTAGAGGGCCTCGACCTTCCCTTGAAAAAGCAGATTGATATTGACTGCTAAGAACTTCTGCTTTGTCCTGTGCTGAGCGGACGAGTTTCTGGCCATCACATAGTGCAGCAATTCCAGCAGAATCCTGGCTTTACATAAAAGCAATGGAAGTTTTGGGTCTCTATTTCAGCAAAGGAAGAGCAGTGGTATACATGTTGATCACATTTGAAGGTCTTGTTGAGAAACAAAGATCAAGGACGTTTCTTTGCGTTCCTTATATTTCGGGAAAGTCACAATTTTCGCTCCATGCAACGATTTTCACTGGCAATTTAGAAACTTTATTCATTTGGGTGCAGACCTTTAACCCACCTCCTGCTTTCTTCTTCTACAATGTTCTAGTACAGACATTTTAGTACATACTAGTGGAGTGCCGTGGTCTCGTGGTCTAGAGCATCGCATTTGTAATCTGTAGGCAAAGCTACAGGTTGTGGGTTCGAGTCCTGCCTGAGACTATGGTGCTTGTGCCCTTGGGCAAGGCACGGCACTTTGTCACTCATTGCTTCTCTCCACCCAGGAGTAAATGGGTACCTGTGAGGGCTGAAATGGTTAGTGTGGTTGATTTAGCTGCTTTGCGCCGAAATGGCAGCATCGAGCTGTATACTCCCCAGGGAGCTGAGATGGTATTTGGAACGTTTCATGGGCCCAATGACCGGGGTAATAATATTAAGTGCTTTGAGACTTTGGTGATAAAGCGCTATATAAGTAGGGGGGACAATACAAATTTTAATATTGCTTTTAGGAAGTTATTTGGGACTATTTCGTGAAGGGCTTGGTGAGTAGATTGCAAATCTCTTTCAACTTTCAAAATCGGTCAAAGCGTTGCCAAGTTATGGTCCGATAAACTTTTCAGATTGCGCTTTTTCCTAGACAACAAACGTATTAAGCAACAGTAATTAAAAAGTGTTTTTTGAACCATCTCATTTATTCTATTTACATCTTTCAAGCATTTCAAATCATCTTTTCTAGTATGTATGTTGCTCATATTTTTAATATTTAAGTCTTTCTTTTTCAGATGATACATTTTATGAGATCTGCAAATTCTCATGTTGTTACTCGTTGTCTAGTGGGTCTGCACAGTGTGTATGACACCCTTAATATAAGCACCGCACATTATTATTTTATTACCACTCGACTAGTGAGGTCCACTGAGCTTGCCGGGGTCGGCTGGCTGGTTGGAATCTGAATAGCAGCGGGTACTGCAACCCAATGTTTCATAAGATGAAATTTGCGTCGGGTGATGTAAATTAAATATTCTACACGGACATACCTTTACACTCAGTGTTGTCCCGCAAGATTATGTGACGAAAAAATCACACCTCAAATGGTGGTTGCTGAGTGTGCATTCGTTGTATAATTAAATGATTAAAATTCTTCTATTTTCTGTCTTGTTTGTTTTAACAGCCTATTTTATATTCCTACTTTCGGAGTTCTTGCACTTGGCGAGTGAGGATTGGTAAGTACATGTAGGACATTGCACAGTCATTAGATTTGGTGTGTAGTGTAATTTGCACAGAGGAATCAATTTAGATTTGTCTTAACAAGTTTGCTTCGGAACACGTGTATAAAGATAGGAATTTGATACGGATGACGGATAAACACCCCTCCGTCTCATATCTTGCTTTATAATATGACCCAGCTTGCAGCGAGCGAGACCAAAAATAGCAGTGTATGCTACCCACAGATGCCGGTCTGAACCCGTCTTGGATCGAGGTTCGTTGAAAACAATCCTGTGCCTGGGTCCAGTCAATGTCAAAATAATCCCAGTGTGAACTGATAAACCCCAACCTTACTAGAAAACTTATCATCCTTACAAATTACAACATCATTTATATGGTAAACTCTACACCCGAACTGCCGGACTCTGAAATGTTGACAATACTTACTCCGTGTAAGGGCATACAGTACACCGTCCAACAGGTTCCAACAAAATATGCAGTTTTTAATGGGTTGGGTGGTTAGGGTTAAGATACATGTAATATTTTACCCATCCAAATCTAACTGCATGTTTTCATGGAGTCTGTTAGGATGGGTGCTGGACCCTTAACCCTAACCCCCTCACTGATTTTTCTAAAAAGTATCCTGAATCCGCCACAGTCCACCAATTTTGGTTTGCAAAAACTGCTGGTGTCCTGAGTCCATCAGACTCCACCAGTATGCATACTGGAGAGATCCTGAGTCCATCAATAATCCACCAGCAAAAGTTGATGGACTCTGGCGGATTCAGGATACCAAGGTGGCATACACAAAATTGCAGTGTGTTTCTCCATAGAGTCCATCACAGTCCATCACCTAAATTTCTATATCTTGAATCCATCAAACTCCTGCAGTAACGCTAGGCTTAAAATCCTCAATCCATCACACTCCTCCAGTTTGTTCAATATGGAGGTATCCTGAATCCGCTAAAATCCTCCAAAACAGGAAATGGATTTTGATGGACTCAGGGTGGTTAGGGTTAAACTGATCTGCATTACATTGGGTAATCAGAGTCCAACCGTTTGAGTGTAGAGTTATATGGTGTTGGAATTTATAAGGATGGGTAAGATTCCTAGTAACTCAGACTGGGTATTTGTACAACAAATGTAGATTAGGACAAAACATTCACAAAACATCTAAATATATGTTGGTCAGTCCATAAATAAGGGGTCCAAAATTGGGATTGATATTTGATATCATTTGATTGTCATTGATATTGACTTCAAACCTTTTAAGGTAAATTGCTTTATGTAATCGCTCTTGGAAATAGGAAGTATCAAAGAATGTATCCTAAATTTAAAAAAATGATGTAACATAAAGGATTTAACTGAGACACACAAATATTGGACTCTCAATTTATGGACAGACCATAAGAGCTATATTTACCCTTCCTCTATGAGACTTCTTTATTAAAAGTCAGTGGTATCGGTACATGTATGCCAAATCACTCCAGCTGGGGTGCCTTGAACAATTCTTTCATGTACAGTGAATTGCACTTCTGTAGTTGGTGAATGGGTATGTGGCTTTGCTAGTCAGTGTGATACACACAGTAGACTCAGCATTTACAAATGTACCTGAGGTTTTTGTATGGCATTCTTTAAAGTGATTTGCAGTGCCAAGTAAACAATTTATAGCTTTTTTTTAAGGCGACTTTTGAAGTGCATTGGGTGCCGTGGTTTCGTCGTCTGCAGCATTAAATGTGTAATCTGTAGGTTTAGCTGCAGGTTGTGGGTTACAGTCCAGCCTGGGACTACATGTATGGTGCATGTGCCCTTGGGCAAGCACTACATTGCTTTTCTCCACCCGGGAATAAATGGATACATGTGTGACCTGTCACCACAATATGAGAGTAAAGTCGGAAAAATTGAAAATTGAGATATTGGTATTTTCAATTGCTATAAAGTGCTATATAAGCACCGCACATTATTATTATTATTATTAAACAAGGGTTAAATTAATGTACTAGAGCGCTGGCTCGATGTACAAAGTGATGCCTGCTGGGCACATCCATGTTTGTGCACAAACCTATGAAAAACTTAAAATTTGGTACGGCTATAAAGTTTGCATATTTGCATTTATATTCTATACAGGGCCTTACCGAAGCTGATACGCCCAAAACCAAAACGCATGATCAGCAAATGAGCGTTTCATTTATTTCTCTGCGCAAACAGTGCTAATGCATGCGCGTATCCAATGCAGATGAGTTTTTTCTCGACGTTTTTTTACTGTCATGACGCGCTTATGTTGTTTTTGTCTGTTCTTCTTGCGCATTGATTTTAAAGTACACTTTCAAAATTGAATCCATCTAATTTTATTACGTTCTACAAACACGCACATGAATTCAAAATGTCTGTGCACAGGACGGCTTCAAAGCATTTTCACACGAAAGACCGCTCTAGTAATTTAACCAGTTCGCGCCGGGATTATTTTAACATCACAGAGCCGAGGGGTGGGATTATTTTCAACGAAACTCGATCCGAAGCGTGTTCAGGCCTATAGTGCCGGGAAGCACACCCACGCATTTTCGGCCTTGCTCGCTGCTGACAGAGATTTCCGAACTTGAACTTGGCCTGTTTATGCGTCATCCGTTTTGAATTTGGGGAAAACTTTGCGTTTATATACGTCATGCGGCGCGAACTGGTTAATATAGCGCTATAGACAAACCATGTCTGTCATCATTTTTTTATTGTGTTTGTTTGATTCCTTCTGACAGCTTTGGCCCTCAAAGGCATCGATTATGAGTACGTGTCAGTAAACTTACTGAAGTCTGAGCAGTTGGGTGAGAAATACCGCTCAGTCAATCCACTGGGTCAGGTTCCTGCAATGGTTATTGATGGAATGGTGCTAACTCAGTCAGTAAGTAGTTTACAAATCTGGAATGTTGTGAGTATGAGTACATGTATATTAATATGGTTTTCCTTCGTACAGATTTGTGCCCGTGTGACTCGGGCAAATGATACGGCTGCTTAGCAAAACAATTTGCTTAGCACAAAAAAGACTTGTTACTAGGTTACCGGCCAAAACTCTGTGTTTATCATGCTCAGTAAAAAAAACTAGCTGAATACCAGTCACAAATAATATACCGCACCTGAAAATTTGGTTTCCAAACTCTGTTTTTGCCAAAAAAGAATGTCCATGCTTGTGCTTAGCAGCTTCATGAAATTGGCCTGAAAAGCACACATGAGTACAAGTAAGTGCCTCTCCTAGTGGTGTCCACTAACGCTCGGTTTAGACAGGCGTTCCACAGTCGCGCCCAACCAAATTGAAATCAAGTCGCTCTAATTACAACTCCAGCAGTCGATAGTCTGGCGCGCCTTGTCGCCCTTATTTGTTTCAGACGTCGGACTCAATTCACTCATTTGGTTCGGCGCGAATGTGGAACGCCTGTCTGAACCGAGCGTAACTCTCTCAGAATAATGATGTGCAAGGACCCAAAACTTACATACATGTACTTCGGGTCAGGGGCCAATTTCACGGAGCTGCTAAGCACAAACATTTGCTTAGCATGAAAATTTGTCCTTGACAAAAAAAAGGTTACAGACAAAATTTTCATGTGATCTTTATTGTTTTTGATTGATAATCAGCTGGTTTTTGCTTAGCATAAAAAACACGTAGAATTTTGGCTGATAACTTGTTTTTAATGAGCAAGACGTTTTTGTGCTAAGCAAATTTTTGTGCTTAGCAGCTCCGTGAAATTGGCCCCAGGTTGGTTTTTCTATCATTTTAGTCGGGTCGGTTTTGGTTTTGCGCTTGCAATTTTTGGGTAGGATCACTTTAGCAAAAAAATGAAATATTAAACCGAAACAATATTGAAGAGTCACTGTGCCCGGTAACACATATTTACTGCACCCCTTTCCGTGATTGTACACTGCCGTGCAAAAGTCTGATCGCACATGTGTTGCAAATTTGCTTTTGGTAATAAATTGTTTATTCTGAACAAAAATGTAACTCAACCGTATTGTGTGCCGAAAAATAAAGATCAACTCTTCCAGATTATCAATCGTATTTGGGAGGGAATGGACTGACAGGTCATCACTAATCTCCTGGAGTCAATGTCAAGGCGATGCCAGGATGTTATTGATGTTAGTGGAGCTTTCACCCGTTACTAATTCAACACCCGCCTTCCCAACATTTGTGTTCCATGGGCGCCGCCATCTTTAATGTCATCGTTATGATGAGAACACCTCCCATTTACTTTGTGCACAAGGACAGAAAGTCATTTATTTTCAGGCCCTTATCCATTTGTTTTCACCCTGGAAACATGAATTTACTGGAATAAGGATACCAACACAGACACAGGTATTGTTTTTGTAGACACTGTGTATTACACTCCATAACAAAATTACACAAAACTTGTTAAGTAACAACGTGAGATCAGACTTTTACACGGCCGGCAGTGTACATGTACATGTTGTGTGCGGCCTACACGCACAGTCTGCAATAGGGTTGTAATGATACTACTTTCTTACAATACGTATCACGATGGTTAGGTAATTTACATATCGTGCAAACAAATCAATACAAGTAATTAAACAAATCAATACAAGTAATTAAAACAAAATACAAACAAGAAAACACCCCAACAAACAGATAACCCAAAATTTCACTTTGTACAACATACATATAAAATGGCTAGCAATGAAATTATGCTCTATTTCCAAAAACATACATGTACTGTGATATGGTAAGACAGCTATACTGATGACGATTGTGCAAAAAAGGCTATTAACCAGTTCGCGCCGGGATTATTTTAACATCGCCGAGCCGACGGGTGGGATTATTTTTAACGAAACTCGATCCGAAGCGGGTTCAGGCTGATAGTGCCAGGAAGCACACCCACGCATTTCCGGCCTTGCGCGCTGCTGACATACATTTCCGAACTTGAACTTGGCGTGTTTATGCGTCATCCGTTTTGAATTTAGGGGAATTTTTGCGTTTATATACGTCATCCGGCGCGAACTGGTTAATGGCTTATTTACAATGTAGCCTTTATCACGCCTCTATGTATCACATTACACACTTTCATATCACGATACCTTTGATTGCCATATGGTGTCATTTTAGTATTGCGATTATTGATGCATCGTCTGCAACACTCAGACCCAGACTTAAAGGTAGTATACACCATTGGTAACTGCTTGAATTATCATGAATGGGTGGATTTAGGGGGTTATATTTCATATTAAATATCATTTAACTGACCCGTCCGAAGTTTTACAATCATGGTTGCTGAGAAAAGCAAGAAAAACGACTTTCGTTTTCAACCGGAATCGGGCAGTTTTTCTTATGTTGTTTTTGTTTTTTCGCGATCGCCGTCCGGCGATAATGACTTTTGGTTTATACAATTCAATTTTTTGAAACAATTACAGGATATCTAGGGCAGTCGTTTTGCTTGATGCCTACAATTATTATTTACTTTCAAATAAGTAAGATATTTCTAAAATAATTCGGAAGTAAATTTTTTTGAAATCTGCAAATGGTGTATACTACATGTACCTTTAACTGCAGATCATGTTAGGAGTTTTCATATTACTAAGCTTTTTATTCACAGACAACAGTTTTCAAAATCGTCACGCGATGCGGTTAATTTCTGGCACAAAATAGTAAAATATGGGAGAATTTGCCCAAGCCAGTTGAATTATTATTATTTATGGGTAGGGGGGGGGGGGGGGGGGGGGACTGTTGGGGGTTGGTTACTTGGGGGTTGTGGGTACTTGGGGGTTGGGTTCGGTTCATTTTTGTTGCTTCGGGTCAATTTTTCCCTTAATTTTTGTTGGGTTAGGTTGAGATTCACAGGTTATGTCAGGTCTGCCTGTTTCCCATTCTGGGTCATCATTGTACAAGGACTGGGGTATTTGTCTTTTCCACAGAATGCCATCATTGAGTATCTTGATGAGACGAGGGAAGGACCGTCCTTGCTACCAAGAGATCCAAAGAATCGATGCCTTGTGAGTTGGAGTGTTTGGGGGGAGAATGTGATTGTGTGTGATTGATACATATTAACAATGGGTATTTAGGAAGCGCACCTATCTACCAATACTGGCACTCACGGCGCTACATATACATCATTATTACCCCTGCTCATTGGGCTAATGAAACATTCCAAATTCCATCTCGGCTTCTTTTGAGTATACAACTATATGCTGCCAACAATAACCATCTCTGCCCTCACAGGTGCTCATTTACTCCTGGGTGGAGGGAAGCAATGCGTTAGTCTTGCATACGCACTGTGGACCTCCGAACAATATAGGTCCACACGATGCGGGAAGAGGTTACGGTTTGTGGACTTGCCCAGGTCCACAATCCGTTTTTCAGTTTCCGAAAAAGAGCGATAGAGGGGTTGTATATAGAAAAGATAGAAGGAACAGCTGAGAGGCCCAGAATCTAAATTTGAGGGTAAATTTGTTTTGGGGAAGCGAGAAAAATGAGTATTTAGTCAAAGTTTGTTAACTACACGAAGACAAAGGAATGTCCACAGTACGTATGTAAGGTAAACCCAGTTGATTGACAAAGTGCCTTGCCCAAGGGCACACTTACCATATCCCCAGGCAGGACTGGAACCCACAACCTGCAGAATTACCTGCAGACCATGTGTTCAATGCCCTAGACCACGAGGTCACAACACTTCACTATACATGTACATCAAAGTAATGTTAATCACATTTCTCTTCTGTGTTGTTTTGTAGGCCCGACAACTCTCTCAAATAATTTCCTGTGGTATTCAACCTCTTCAGGTAAAGGTACATAGGTATCGAAAAGGCTGAAAAAACAATGATTGGTTTTAGTCACCATTTGCACCACTGCATTCTAGGCCACAATGTCGCCGTAAAAAGAGTGTTTTAGCACTATGCACACAAGTCACATACCATAGCAAATACAAACAGTGTTACATAAATTAAAATTATAAAAAAATCATTGGAAAATTGACTTCAAACAAAACAAATACTGAAAGGGGTTTATGACAGGATATGGTCAGAATTACCAAGTATGTTCATGCATGTATTTTGGGTCTTTTTTTTCATTAGTAAAATACAACTAATAATTATATTCAATGTTGTTTTTTTTGCTTCTTCAACTTTTAAAAACTAAACAAAAATGTGGTTGTTTGATAACCGTGAACTGTCTTTCATTTTTTTGTTATGCACCTTTAAACAGGTATGTATTTTTCATATTCAAACTTCTTCTTATCACCTACCGGTTCATAAACAGATCAGCACCCCAATACATGCAACAACTGATATCACCATACAAGCCTGTGCCCCAACTCCGCTCCAGTGACGCACACTTGCTTGTGGTTCCATCTTCTAGGTTGAAAGCTTATGGGGACAGAAGTTTTTCTGTTGCCGCCCCTCGTCTATGGAACAGTCTACCAATAGTCCAGAGATAACAACCAGATGTTGAGTCTTTCAAAACCCATCTCAAAACCCACATTTTCAGACATGTATATCAGTAGTTTTTCTCAGACCCCAGCACAGTGAATAGATTTTCTAGATACCAGTTTTTATTATTATTATTATTATTATTATATATTCAATTTTAGCTGTATTGTGCATCTCTGGTCTAGTTGAAAATCTAGATCTTATCACTCCATATTTTGTGTTTTCTGTTTTGTGCAGAATTTAAGCGTTCTCCGTTACCTAGGAGATGAGAAGAAGGTGGAATGGGCACAAAAGGTGATCACTGCGGGGTTTGAGGCGTATGAGACGTTACTAGTCCAGTCGTCAGGCAAATACTGCATTGGAGATGAAGTAACTATGGCTGACATGTGTCTCGTACCACAGGTTTATAACGCTAATAGGTGAGATTAATACTAGGGCTTATGCATAATATAAAACTGTTGTTTTGTACTGTTCTAAAAGAATGGACATTCAGTGAAATGAATGTCCATTCTTTTAGAACAGTTGTTTTGTATTGTTTATTTTTGTAACTTTTATATATGAATGTATAAATGGAAAAAAAGAAGACAAAAATATTTTTAATATCTAAATAAAATTTAGTACTAAAAATATACTATAGTCAGCTGCTGTTATTCCAGCAAAATTTGTAAAATCAGACTTAGTCTTAACCTTAAGTAACAATAAGAAACATAATAAGATAAAAAAACACAACGTAACCTCCTTGGCAGAGGTAATAAGAAACATAACCTCCTTGGCAGGGGTAATAAGAAACATAACCTCCTTGGCAGATGTAATAAGAAACATAACCTCCTTGGCAGAGGTAATAAGAAACATAACCTCCTTGGCAGAGGTAATAAGAAACATAACCTCCTTGGCAGGGGTAATAAGAAACATAACCTCCTTGGCAGATGTAATAAGAAACATAACCTCCTTGGCAGAGGTAATAAGAAACATAACCTCCTTGGCAGATGTAATAAGAAACAAAACCTCCTTGGCAGAGGTAATAAGAAACATAACCTCCTTGGCAGAGGTAATAAGAAACATAACCTCCTTGGCAGAGGTAATAAGAAACATAACCTCCTTGGCAGGGGTAATAAGAAACTAAACCTCTTTGGCAGGGGCAATAAGAAACATAACCTCCTTGGCAGAGGTAATAAGAAACATAACCTCCTTGGCAGAGGTAATAAGAAACATAACCTCCTTGGCAGAGGTGATAAGAAACATAACCTCCTTGGCAGAGGTAATAAGAAACATAACCTCCTTGGCAGAGGTAATAAGAAACATAACCTCCTTGGCAGAGGTAATAAGAAACATAACCTCCTTGGCAGGGGTAATAAGAAACATAACCTCCTTGGCAGAGGTAATAAGAAACATAACCTCCTTGGCAGGGGTAATAAGAAACATAACCTCCTTGGCAGAGGTAATAAGAAACATAACCTCTTTGGCAGAGGTAATAAGAAACATAACCTCCTCAGCAGATGTAATAAGAAACATAACCTCCTTGGCAGAGGTAATAAGAAACATAACCTCTTTGGCAGGGGTAATAAGAAACATAACCTCCTTGGCAGAGGTAATAAGAAACATAACCTCTTTGGCAGAGGTAATAAGAAACATAACCTCCTTGGCAGATGTAATAAGAAACATAACCTCCTTGGTAGAGGTAATAAGAAACATAACCTCCTTGGCAGAGGTAATAAGAAACATAACCTCTTTGGCAGGGGCAATAAGAAACATAACCTCCTTGGCAGAGGTAATAAGAAACATAACCTCCTTGGCAGAGGTAATAAGAAACATAACCTCTTTGGCAGAGGTAATAAGAAACATAACCTCCTCAGCAGATGTAATAAGAAACATAACCTCCTTGGCAGAGGTAATAAGAAACATAACCTCCTTGGCAGAGGTAATAAGAAACATAACCTCCTTGGTAGAGGTAATAAGAAACATAACCTCCTTGGCAGATGTAATAAGAAACATAACCTTCTTGGCAGAGGTAATAAGAAACATAACCTCTTTGGCAGAGGTAATAAGAAACATAACCTCCTCAGCAGATGTAATAAGAAACATAACCTCCTTGGCAGAGGTAATAAGAAACATAACCTCTTTGGCAGGGGTAATAAGAAACATAACCTCCTTGGCAGAGGTAATAAGAAACATAACCTCTTTGGCAGAGGTAATAAGAAACATAACCTCCTTGGCAGATGTAATAAGAAACATAACCTCCTTGGTAGAGGTAATAAGAAACATAACCTCCTTGGCAGAGGTAATAAGAAACATAACCTCTTTGGCAGGGGCAATAAGAAACATAACCTCCTTGGCAGAGGTAATAAGAAACATAACCTCCTTGGCAGAGGTAATAAGAAACATAACCTCTTTGGCAGAGGTAATAAGAAACATAACCTCCTCAGCAGATGTAATAAGAAACATAACCTCCTTGGCAGAGGTAATAAGAAACATAACCTCTTTGGCAGGGGTAATAAGAAACATAACCTCCTTGGCAGAGGTAATAAGAAACATAACCTCCTTGGCAGAGGTAATAAGAAACATAACCTCCTTGGCAGAGGTAATAAGAAACATAACCTCTTTGGCAGGGGTAATAAGAAACATAACCTCCTTGGCAGAGGTAATAAGAAACATAACCTCCTTGGCAGAGGTAATAAGAAACATAACCTCCTTGGCAGAGGTAATAAGAAACATAACCTCCTTGGCAGAGGTAATAAGAAACATAACCTCCTTGGCAGATGTAATAAGAAACATAACCTCCTTGGCAGAGGTAATAAGAAACATAACCTCCTTGGCAGAGGTAATAAGAAACATAACCTCTTTGGCAGAGGTAATAAGAAACATAACCTCTTTGGCAGAGGTAATAAGAAACATAACCTCTTTGGCAGAGGTAATAAGAAACATAGCCTCCTCAGCAGATGTAATAAGAAACATAACCTCCTTGGCAGAGGTAATAAGAAACATAGCCTCCTCAGCAGATGTAATAAGAAACATAACCTCCTTGGCAGAGGTAATAAGAAACATAACCTCCTCAGCAGATGTAATAAGAAACATAACCTCTTTGGCAGAGGTAATAAGAAACATAACCTCTTTGGCAGGGGTAATAAGAAACATAACCTCCTTGGCAGGGGTAATAAGAAACATAACCTCCTTGGCAGAGGTAATAAGAAACATAACCTCCTTGGCAGAGGTAATAAGAAACATAACCTCCTTGGCAGGGGTAATAAGAAACATAACCTCCTTGGCAGAGGTAATAACAAACATAACCTCCTTGGCAGAGGTAATAAGAAACATAACCTCCTTGGCAGAGGTAATAAGAAACATAACCTCTTTGGCAGAGGTAATAAGAAACATAACCTCCTCAGCAGATGTAATAAGAAACATAACCTCTTTGGCAGAGGTAATAAGAAACATAACCTCTTTTGCAGACATAATAACTCGAGTCGAGACATTGACTCGAGTCGAGTCAGTCAAGTCATTGACCCGCAATCCTGCAGTTTCTTTCAAAAAATAATGTAAAAAAAACACAGGATTTTTGTGAATTGTTTTACGATAATTAAGAAAAAAAACACACAGTATTTCGCTTTGCAACTTGCACAATTGTCTTCATTTCCATTTTATTGAGCTGCAAAATGCAAGCCCCCCCTCCCTTTTGAGAAAACACCAACGATACAAGGTAAAAGATCCAACTGACTTATTACATTATCATTAGCTCGCTTCATCTGCAACTAATGATTTGGACGTTTTGTTTCTGTAGATTCAAAGTGGACATGTCTAAGTACCCAGCCATATCCAGAATTAATGCAGCATTACTGGAGTTAGAAGCCTTCAAAGTAGCCCATCCATCCAAGCAACCAGACTGCCCTGAAGACTTGAGATAAAACAGAGGAACGATGTCAGGGAGATGTGAGTTCAGACTGACTTAAGACAAGATTATTATTGTATTATTATTATTAATTATTTCTGGTAATGAAACCAACGAAAACTTAAAAGCCTGACAAAACCTGTAGAGAGAAGACAATGAGAAGAAGGTAGAGTTTTAGAGGTGGGAGGGGAAAAAACCAGAAGAGTATTCTTGGGAAAACCCACGAATCAGGCAGGGACTGAAAACCCAATCCACATATATGCGACCCACTCTGCAAAAATCAGTCTGATGTGTTAAAAAAAAAAGTTGGTCAGAAAAAGCAGGAAATAAGCTTTCATTTGATATATGGCACAACTCTGTAGTGTAATGCATTGGTCTTTTACAATTTTTAGGAAATTTGCTTTTTCTCAGTTATATTCAAAATGTCTTCGAAAAGAAATGAAGATTTACAATTGTAGTGCTTCATCAGATGCTATGGTAAGAGAATGACAAAACCTGTATTAAATTTAATTTAGCGATCAAAACAATTTTTTCAATCGATCAGATCTGAAAATATAGGTGTCAGAGAAACCAAAATGCCTTAAAACAAAAATATTATTTGTTGAAAACAAATCACCTCCGAGACAATAAATGGCCCTTTACGTAAAAATGTATTTTCCGACATCAAGTCGTTTTTCTGAACATTGTATTTTTAGGAAGTGTAGTTATCACAGATTATTGTCGTTAATGTCTTGTATGTAAAAACAATCAATTGAAATGAAAATGAAGAGGATTTGTGTGCGCTGTCCGTAAGATTTTGGTCAAGTTTGTTTAATTCAAAGCTGTTTTTCTCGGAATGTGGAATCGGCAAATAAATATACACCTGTCATCTTCATCAGACCATAACTCGTTAACCTAAGAAGATACACACTTGTGATGGGTATCATTAGAAAGCTTATGAAATTCCCTTTCTCACCTTGTGCATATCTCAAAAAGTTATTTCGAGACTTATTCCTGATTTCGATGGAGCGGGTCACATATTGGCCCAGGCTGGATTCAAACCTAGGTCATAGCAGTGGAAGGTGAGGAACCGCTACGTCAACCTGACTTGGGTTGGGGTTGCCTTGTGTCTGCCTTTGGATTGTAGAGGACAAAATTGACCAAAATCTTACGGACAACTCACACAAATCCTCTTCATTTTCATCTTTATTGATCGTTTTTACATACAAGACATTAATGACAATAATCTGTGATAACTACACTTCCTAAAAATACAATGTTCAGAAAAACGACTTGGTCACGATTTTCACCCATGCGTTCACTTCAACGACCGATTGCGTAAAACGGCCTCAGCGACTTATTCCTGATTACGATGGAGCGGGTTACATATAGTGGAAATGTATGCAAAGACTGGCATTTACGCGCAGGTACAAACATTGTTTAAACATTTTTTTGTTTTTATCCCGACAGACCGGCCCTTTTTTTTAAAGGTCAGCTTGAATTTGGTGTAGCAGTGTTTACCGAAACCAGAATTTAGCGCGGTGGTGGTGGTGATGCAAGTGTCATTATCAATATGGGGTTTTTCACCTCAATAATATGTTTTCAATATATATTTTTACATAATATGTCGAGACCACATTGAGTATGCAGTGTTATTGAAGTAAATCTTTTTTTTTAAATTATTTTCTCATCCATTTAACTAGGGGGGGGGGGGTGTAAGTAGCATTGTTACAATTTGTTTTAATGTAATGTTTTTGGTTTTTTTGTTGAATGCCAGACAATGTTTTTAGAGACTGTGCCAAGAAGAACATTTTTAATTAATAAACTGCCATAATTTCCAGTATGTGTAGTAAATGCCTTGCTAATGTGAATAGTGTCAGTCTTGAAGTGCAGACATCATTTCATCAAAATCTAGAGGAGAACCGGTTCCTTCCTGAACATCATAGATGGATTGCTATCTTATTGTTACTTAAGGTTAAGACTAAGTCTGATTTGACAAATTTTGCTTAAATAACAGCAGCTGACTATAGTATTTTTTATTGAAAAGGAAATTTGTTTCTTTATTTCCATTCATACATTCATATATTAAAGTTACAAAAATACACAATACAAAACAACTGTTCTAGAAGGATGGACATTCATTTGATACTAAATTATCAAGGGAGAGAATTAACAACTTTGGGTATTTTTAACAAATTTGTATCGATAATTGGCAGATTCAACATTAACTCTTCAAGAATCAGCTATTAAAAATGGATAAAATGTCGTTTATATAGTAGAGTAAGAATTGAAATATTCAGCATATGCTGCAAAATGTTTAAACAATCTTACAAAGATGATTTAGTGATTCCAGGCATGAGATTTGTCAGACTTGTTGAATCAATAGAGAAGGACATGATTTTATCAATGTTCATATTTTTGTGTAAATTGACAATCTCATCCCTGTGATTCGATGAACAGCTGTATTATTTTGTTTTTGATTTGATCAGGATGTGGTCCTTATATTAACTATGATTCGTGTCTTTAGTGTAGATGTTTTATATCCTTTCTGAGCAATTCCCGTTTGCTATTTTCCGTGTATGCAGCATTGCTAATGTAGTATTGTGGCTTTGGGCGCGATCCCTGGCTACATGCATTAGAGTTTATGGAAATTAACCGTTGTTGAAATAGGAGCCTTTTCAAGAAAATTGTTGACAGTCCCCTTTGTGTACACGAGAACAAAGAGATGTCTCCACAATGATACATATTTGTGTGCGGTGAATAAGTAACAGCACCCCGCAACCTGATAGCGGTATTAATTCCTTCCTTTCCCTGCTTGTAACCATTTTGTTTATTTTCAGAAGAAAAACGAATCCCGTCCCCCTGAAAACTTGAACACGCCACAAATATCCCACTTCTTTCATTCCCATCTAAATATCCCATTTAATTTGAAGGACCGATGAAAGAGTTCTAAACTCAAATATAAACGCGCATTTCGCTGAGTTATGTTTAAGGTATGTATTATTCACAGCTAAACTGCAAACAACAAGTGTTAAAATCTGTATGCACACCTGTTGTCAATTTGCCTGGCCCGAAAACACCTGCGTACAATGGGTAACCCTGGCCAAGTCTGGAGGTCTGGTTGAGCGGCTACGCATAATCACTGCCTTGCACTGACCACTGAGCTAACTGTCCCAACACGATTACACTTTTAACCTGATTAACTAAAGAATGATCTGTTTTCCTTGCCCTTTCATGTAATGGGGCGTAACAGCTTTTGATTGTCAAGTGTAAAAACGTCGCTAGTAATAGGTCAAAGGGTTGTCTACTACGGTGCCTCATAAGTAGCCGATAGGGGCGATAGTTTAGTGTATGTGGTCACAGACTCAGCCGGTCTAATTGGCGAGCAAACTCTCGTCTGGCTCAGACAGAGTAAATATCTTAAGAGGCTCATGGACAAACACGGGACAATAGCCTCTAGTTTAGGTGTCTGGATCACGTACGGAAGGCAAACTTGTTGGCAAACCCTTAATTAGTTTGCCGTACGGGGAGTGAATTAGGAGATTAAACAGCTTGTGGTCGGACTGTCAAAATGTTATAATTGAAATGTGAGTGACGAGCGTCGGGTGGCACATGATGCTGCAGGGATTAAATGAATTTTATGTAATGTATCAAATGAAGATAGCTTTAATTTCATTTCTTAAAAAAAAATTTTTTAGAGACATTTAACTATTTTATTTTAGTTTACATTACATTACCTCAATTACACAAAAATTATACAAGTTTTAGCAAATAAGAAAGAACATTGCTCGATGATTATTATTTGTGGTTGCCTAATAATATATTAAATAGAAATATACTTGTATTTATACTCTATTCAGATGTTATTTTAGTGCCCCCAATCAAAAGAGTTTAGATTTAACTTTTATTTTTCCCGTTTTTGATTGTATTTGTATTTAAATGTTTTGCCTCTAATTTTATTTTTTAAATTTTAATACGTGCATGAACACATACCGCAACTCTTCTGTTGTTGACCCCAGTAACTAAAAAAAAAACACTTGTATTTGTTTTTTTCTGAGAAATAAAGCAACCAAAGAAGTACATTGAGCCAAGACAGTTTGTAATTTGTATCATTTCATGTTGTTTAAATAAAACAAGGATGTAATAAATCCAAGTAGACCAATGATAAAGCGGTCTTCATCACGAATTGTACAGGTGCGACATACACGCCCCGTTCTTACCCTAAATTCCCCGCCCACCTCGCGTCTGTTTGTGACACGGGTGCGAGTTGTCAGGTTCCCCGATTTAAAGTATTTCGCCAGGATTTTCCTGACTTCCATTATTGTTTTTTCAGCATTTATTTTATTTTCTCAGCGTTTATTTTGTTATGAATACAGAATGTTTAAGTTCCTTCGTGAAATCTAGAATTCATCGTAAAATTGTTTTGCCTCAATACGAGCATGAACACATACTGCAACCCTTTTGTTGACCCCAGTAACTCCAAACCTTATATCATTAGAATCTTGTGCCGGTTCTTTTGTAAACTGTTTATTTTCGCCCAAGCTTACCCCTATAATGCATAGTTTTTTTCCGGTCGATTTCGGAAATAAGCAGCCGATTTAATTTTCGGGCGATTTTGCCTCTCCAAAGTTACCCCGTTTCAAATTTAGAATTCTGGCATTGAATTTAGTTTTGAGGCATTCAAATTCCTTTAGCAATCTGTTAAATCGTTCTTTTTCGTGATGCACAATCATCATTTAATTTAGCAACGCTGGTTCGACTAAATAATTTTGTGATATATTTTTTCTAATTTCGTAAAGAGGCAATCACATTTTCTCAATGAGAATTCAAATAAGTACGACAATGAAATGTGAACAAACAAATAAACAAATAAATTGTGCAACACCCGTTTCGTATCTTTACTTATAAGTCAGTAATACCATAAAGATAGATTCCTTTCTCCATGGTCAAACTTTTTTTTTCTTTTTTCAATTATATTTTCTGTAGCTTTCATAAGGAGCCAAATGTTTAGGGGGAGGGGGGGGGGGGGAGGAAAATTGGTTATACCTGACCACGACCTAATTTGTTTTTTTGTTTGTGTTAACGTGTTTTTTTTATTGTTTGGGTGTTTCTTTTGTTATTTTTATCCTGGTTTATATGTCGACTCCTTTTCCAATAAGTGCACCGTATTTATGACTTTAACATTCTAAAGGAAACAACAGTTAAGAGAGCGGTTTTTTGTATTGCACAAATGACGAAAATGCCCGGCCATGGATTTTAATGACCGAACACACGCCTTGAAAACGCTTTTGCGAATTCGAATGATGTTTTGTTGAATTGTTAAATTGGATGTTTATTTTGTTAAAGAGATCGTATTTGTTTGGTAATTACTCAAAAAATTATTGGCAATAAAAGAAGTACAGCAGCTTTGGGTAGTATAATGCATTTTGTAGGTACTGCGCACGGTTATGGAAAAAGATATCACTTTTTAAATCCAACAATTTGAATCTGAGAAGCGTTTACTGCAGTGACGTTTCTGAGAATGTGTATTCCTATGCAGATTATTCTTTCTGCGTGGACATAACCGCTCCAGATTTTCGGCAATATGTCAAAATCGCTACCACCTTTTGAAATTATTTTTTTACAGGTTAGTTTTATGGTATATATCTATAATTATATAGGATTAAAACAAACAGTGGGTTCCAATTACCAAACGTATACGATCCTTAAATGAATGACACAATAGGACATTTGCCCAGTCATAACACGAAATCGAATGACCATTTTCAGCAGCATTTGATTTCGCGCGAAATAGAACGACGCAGTGGTTAAATTGGCTGCCCTTTTGCTGAAATTAACTGGGGAAACCTATATTAACCACCAATTGAATCCACGGTCTGTTTTGAATAGAAGAAAGTTCTTGGAAATCTCTTACTTCAGAAAGAGCATCATGGCTTGGCACCATATGACATTGTAGGGGGCGCTGTTCATGATACAAATGTCAAACTTCACTTGCGCCTTTTACCGCCACAAAGCGGTGCATTTAAAGCTGTTGTAGTTTGTTCTCTCACTCGACTCGCTCTCTCACTGTTCGAAAGTTACAAGATGACGGCTAAATGGCATTTTTGTTCTCGCCACATAAACCTGGGTTGTAATCCAAAGTCCCACCCCCATCGAAAAGCCCTCCCTCTCCCCCACTTTTGACCTATTAAGTCGGAGTATAATCAATTGAACACGTGATTCCCTGTATAAATAGTTAAGTGTAAGAACCATTTTTACAGAGTTTAACCTCAGAGTTAAAAAGAGGAAGAAAGAAAAACAAGGGAAATGACTCACTTAGTAATTAAACCAACGTAGAAATAATTATGATTTCTATTTGCATGATAATTTATTGTAATTTTATCTTTATACATACTTAATACTATTTTATACAAATTTATACAAATGTGTAGCTCAAAGCTAATAATATAAGGATTTTCTTAAGTACCAATATTTAAAAAACACGGCAGCTTAAAATTGAATAAAACTCAATTTGTTCCGTTCGAATTTTTTTAAATGCTGAAGGTTGTTTATGATAGCCATTTTGTCAAGTGCACTGACGTCAACTTATGTGTCCCTATGCGTTTGGTCAGTGCAAGATTAGTCATCAGACTGTTTCAATCTTAAGTCTCGTTTTGAGCATGCGCATATCTACACAGTAAGTTTTTTCATAGCCAATAATTTGAATACATGTGCATTTTCTTGTTTGTGTCTCCACAAAAATATAACAGTAAAATATAAATCTGTGTACTTTTTTGATCAATCACGAGACAAATTTCATTTTGAATGAAATTTAAATAAATATACAGATATGATTTCTGAAAAACAAATGTTTGTCTGTCCAAATGTTACGCCGTGCATTCACAGCCTTCGGCGATCATATTTGGTATTTCCTCCACCTCCAGTTCACTCACTCCATTCCTATCGATCAGATACATCATGGGGAGCGAAGAAAACCTGGACACGCCGCAGGTCCGGTAAGAACCGGCTGGGAATCCGAACACCTCGCGCAGAGTCCGGTGTCTGTGCTGGCTGTGAGAGCAGGGACCAGTGCAGTCGTAGGCTTCGAAGCCAGCCGGTTCGATGATCCATCGATCAGCCCAGGATGTTCTGCGGAAGTCCACGTATTTGGGGATCCGGCAGCAACGGTTAGAGTCGGAGCCGTCTACGGCGCAGTCTATTGGGTCATCACTGTAAAAAGAATGGGGGATAAAAGGGTTAAGGAGGTAGAATAGAATAGAAGGGCATGTATGAATTGCCCTGGTCAACTAAAATGTTAACGAAGATATACACATGAACGTTCTTCCGATTGGCAAAGACAGGGTTACATTTTCCAGGTGACATATTGTTTGTGACTAAGCAATTATTGTATGTTTATGCGTATATATGCTCTATGAAATTGGCCCCAGTTTGACGTTTTCTTTAAAAAGAAATCACGGACATTTATATCCATTTTCCTTTTTTGTAACTTGACCATAAATAAACACTAACACTAACAGATCGCTGTAATTCCAAAGGAAATGTCGAGTGTACTCACACTGGTGCATATTTGACGGTGTAAATGATGAGTATTGGTTTTCCTCTCTCCTCATCATCCGGCTCCTCCTCAGGGCTGAAGCGAACCCGACCGGCGACCCTCCGAGCGTAGTTGCCTGATCGCTCCGGGGCCACGTGAAGCTCCAGACCCATGTTTGTCGAGGGTTCTGCCACCCACTGCACCACCGTGTCCGTCACGTCAAAGTTCTTCCAGCCCGACGTTTCGACGTCAATCAATCTGAAAGTTTAACAAAAAAATGTAATTTCTGTCAAAGATCTTTAATTCAGTTTATCAAGTCAAAGTTGGACTAAAACTATTATTTTTTTCTGGAAGCTTCCTTTAACTTGTTCAGTCTGCTTTTACATTGTGGACCCCAATGGAAATGAGCCTGTAAAGTTGGTTTTGTTGGGCTATTCCAGGTTAAATCAATTGTTTTTGTTCTATGAACTTGTTTTCTGTCGCATTGTTGTTGAACTTGAATACATTAAAAAAATCAACCAGTCAATCAATTCGTTATAATGTTTGCTTGTTATCGAATTGTATAGAAGTTGATAACTTACAGAATCCTCACCAGAATATGATATTCACGTTTTAATTTAAACATAATATTTGAGAGGCGACCGTCCAAGTGAAAGGTAAACTTGGGCTTACCTTTCATCAACTTTGACGGAGGTTCCATTCTGTTCTTCACTGCCATCGCCAGTCCCTTCCTCCTGCGTGACCCGATAAATGGACGCCATGGCTCCCCGGACTATATGTTGATGGGTGGCATTGCGTTTGTGGATGGATTCATTAGGGAGCTCCTTGTGGATACGGAGTTCTGCCATCACGACCTCACTGTCGGCTGGAATGGAGGTCAAGTTGAAGGTGTAGACATGACGGGTTGGGGTAGCGAGCATAACGCTTCCACTAATACCTTGATACGAGATTAAAAAGAGAGAAAATATGTCATGGTTTGTCCTGAATGAAAGTTGGTTAGCTTAACTTAATGTTTGTTATCCACAATGTTTAAGACTAGAATCTTTACCGGTTTACTTCCATGTTCTGACAGAAAAAGTGCGTACAATTCAGCGAACTGCCGAAAAGTCCATTTCAGACGTTCATGAGTATATGAAAGACAGCTTTGCAAATAAATGGAACTAAAGAAATATGATTAAAGTTAAAGGAACTGAGTTTTGTATTATGGGTAATCACATTTCTTGCCATTTTGTTGACCCAAAAAAAAACTAAAGACATTTTTCACCAAACGCATTATGATGTAAAATTTTAAATAGTCAGATGGTTACCTGGATTCTCGTGAATACTCTGTGTAATAGTCCTCCTCTTAGCGCGGTGACGTCTGAGGAGCGAGTTGTACTTGGCTTTGATGTGCTCCGGAATGACCAGGTCTTCTTTCTTGATGCTGGGCGCAGTGTAAGGGTCCTTGACGCCTAGTTTCTCTAGCATATCCATCTGAAAGAGATGGTCTCCTTTTGCTACGTCTTCGTCCATTCCCTGAAACGGGTCTGGCTGGAACGGTGCTCCAGAACACAGCAGAGCTTCAGAAACCAGTATTATAATCCAGACGGATACGACAGCTTTGCAAGACTCCATGGCAGTACACTGGGAGAACAATTCCAAGACTTAAAGGGCAATATCGAAGAAGAGAAAGATTGTTTTAGCGAGGCGATCGTGACACGAGGCAGTTTGAAACTGAAGACGGGTTTCGATTATCTCAGCTTTTTATGATTGCCCTCAAGTGAGGCAAGTCCAGACAGTTGAAGTCAGTGCCTTCAATGGACACGGTTGACATATTTTGGGGTGTGGATGTAATCCATTGATACGCCCGCTATGGGTGATTACGCAGGCTGACGGCAGGTTTAATTATGCCGTCTGGTCTGTAGTGTGTCACACAAAGCACACAGTGGCTGGACTGGGTGCTTTGGGGGAAGTGGGCTGATCCGTCGAGGATGTCTGCTCTCAAGAGGGTATAAACACTTCAGTATTCCCGGGTTAGACTTTGCCATTGCTCGCACGCGTGTGGTGCTAATTGTTAGAGAGTGCCCCCGACCGTCTTATCTAATTGGTACAAGAATGATGTACTTATATCTTCTATCTTGTTAGGTGTGTTTGTAAACATTGACTAGACACTCTAATGCAGAAAACTGCTTTTCTTGAAATGAATTCGCCGTGCACACCTAAAAGTATCTCAAACAAGATATACACTAATATTTTATAGGCCTACACTAATAGTTGTTATTCCTCGTGTGATGATACCCCGGCCATTCGCCATTCGTTTATCATAAATAAAGCAAGAAGCAAATTGGAAAATGACTCTTATAATCGGTGTCAAACATGTGGTGGGTATTACAATGGTTGGCATAGGAGCTGAGCTAGCCTTTAGCCCTCGATTATCACGATCTATTGTAGCATATCGACCTGCCTAACGCGGCAGAAATTATGGCCATTTTGCCACTTTCACTAAGGAGAAATTAGCCCCAAATTATTGAGATTCGTTGAAATGATGTCAAACGGGCCTCTGGCTAATTACAAGCTCTCACATGTGCAAAGCTGAATATTCATATTTTCTTTATAAAGATGGTAAAAACTGTAGTGGAGTTTTTAAATTAAACAATAAAATCAAATCAATTTAATTAAATTAAACCAGACCCAAGCACAGGAATTTGTCCACTAACACCGACCCCAGCGGGCCCAGGCCAGCAGTCCGTGTGCAGCATATCCACACTCATGCCAGCTGCGAGTCGGTCGCTGACTGATATTTCCGGCCTCACTCCGAGTTGCTCGTGACCTGTTTATCACTCAGTCATCCGTTTTGATTCTCGGATGTAATATCTCTGTATTTACTCATTTTCTGTTTCGAAGTAAGTTACAACTCTGTGCTATCTGTGTTCTGAACTAGTTGTGTAGGAGTAAAGTTGTCCACAACAAAATTGTATTTTCGCCCTGATTGAACATTGGTTTGATAAAATAAAACAACAGTAAAAGACTGAATCGACTGAGTTGCAGGTCACCAATGTTGTGTTTACGTAGAGGGGCCCATGATTGCCCACGTGTGGCTGGGGTGTTTAGCCCAATTTTCAAGAGATTTGACGAGGTGTCAAATCTGCATAAAAGCCTGAAAGCAATGAATCAGGATTTATTCAACATCAATTACAGGAGGGGTTGTTCGCCACCCAAGCCAACCCCCAGGATCCGCCCTTGCTATATACTTCCAGACGGTATGCGGTCCTAATAAGCACTCATGCATTCCCGTCATTATTGAGACTGTGAAGTGAACCATTAGCGGTGTCAACAACTTCATTATGTGTTAATTGGTCATGCTTTGTTCATGATACACAAGCATCAAAACAAGTCTGGACGAGTTGTAAAAACCATAACACTCCTTTAGAAATCACATTCATTGAATTCAGCAGACGGTATAAAACCAAGTTTGCCAAAAGAGTGTAACTTTGTTGTGGTGAGATGACAGGGACCTCAAGTGGCGGATATTGTTGTATAGACTGCACAAAATAATAAGACTGACACATTGAGAGTTTCAATTTATTCACAACTGTTTTAATTTGTTTCTCTTTAGTTTCATGGCAACATATTAACAAAGTCTGGCAGTTAAAGATAGTGTGTCCGTGCTTCCAGGGTTGCACCCTGAAAAATAGATTTTGAAATTGAATTGATAATTTTCTAGCATTGTATTTGCTATGAACTTTTGAATAAGACATCGCACGAAAAACATCGGCCAACGGCGAGTAACGCAGGAGCGTCCTGTTGTCGGTAGTTATGCGTTTTTTTCGACTGTTGTGCTTAACGCGTGTTTTATACAGCATGTGGATTAGCAGCAACGCACGTTGAGCATGCACTGTCGAAAAAACGTATGCGCATACCAGCCCCACGAATTAGGAGGGGGCGCTCCTAATTACAAATTTGAATTAATTAATCTTTACTCGCTGTTGACCCATTTTTTCGTGGGATGTCTTATTCAAAAGCTCGTAACAAATACAATGCTAAAACATTTTCAATTCAGTTTGAAAATTTATTTTTCAGGATGCAACCAAGCACGGACACACCATCTTTGATATCAGTTCTTCATCCCCACTCCTCCAAAATCAATATAATTTTGCACATAACCTAGGGAGTTAGGGTAACTAATTACTTTAACTTCGGAAAGTTTTCCACAAATAAAATTGCGACACCATCACTCAAGAATAAATGTAAGTACCTCGCATCTTGTGCACTAAATATTATAGTTTATAAGCATTGCAGGTAATTAAAAGAAATTACCAAATTATTACGAAATACCTTATTTGACATTAAGTGAACAATAGTTAAGTATCCTGTGCAATCTAAGCACTGATCAGGTATGATGTCATTTTCAAGAAAAGTATAAATTTTGTATCAATTTCCAACGATGGTCGGCCGACCATCATTGGAAAAAAGGAAGATCTTTTTTTTCAAATACTACCCTAAGTTACCACAAAAAAATTGTCATAAGGAGATTGAAACGTTAGTCCATTTATTTTGTACTTGCGAGATTTAATCATTGTTTTGGACACAAATTAGTGAATGGATCAAAGATACAGTGAATGTGGATGTGTCTATAGATAGATTATGGAACTATTCTATTTGGTATACTTAACAAAAACTGGAGTGCACTTAATTTGATTTTTCTTCTTTGCCGTTATCACATATATAAAATGAAGATGAATGGTAATAAACCATCTTTTATATTGTATAAAAAAGAGTTAAAACGATATTTCGACCTTAAAAAGTATATATTTATTACTAAGGGGTATCTTGTCAAAGTCAATGTAAAATGGGACCCCTTTTCACTTCTATGTACGGATTAATTTATCTTCTATAATGACAACTGAAGATTGCTGTAAAAAGAAATATAAAAAAAAAATTATAAAAAAAAATATAAAAAAATATAAAAAAATTACCGAATTTAGTTAGTCCACATTGTGCAAGCCAGCCTGTCTGGTTCCCTGACCTAACAGTTTCCTGGTATCTATAAACTGTTTGTTTCGTCAAGAGAAGTGTCAGCTTCTCTTGGTTTTTCACACATGAACATAAACCTTTAAACAAGTCAGTGTCACAATATTTGTACTAACACCCAAATCCATCCATTTCTGAAAATTACAGCAAAAGCATATATTGTACATTTATCTTTAAACCATTTTTGCAATACAAACCTCTCATCTTTTGAATTAACTGGTTAAAATTCTTCATTATAAGCCGCACAATTAGATCGTCATTAAAAACTAGCATTTGCAATCAGTTTGGTTTCGTTTTTTCTAACTTAACTTACTTGATTATTACTTAAAGATTCTTCAAGGACTCAATTAGAACACTCTAATGTTTCCATTCTGTAAAATCATAATCGGGAACAGATAAAATCGCACCCAGTTTAGAAATATCAAAAAACCCTGATAAGGTAATTTATAATAGATTTTTAGGTTTTCATCACTCAAGATTGAAACAAATTGTGACCTGTCATCACAAAATGAGCATAAAGTCGGCAAAATAAAAAATTAAGATATGGGTATTTCCAAATTCTGTTGAAACAGAGCTTTCCAATGGTATATAACACTTGGAGGTTTGATACTCGAAATATTTCTTTCTTTTTCTTTTTTAGTCTGGAGTCTTAATACAGAGATTATGAGAAAACGGGCATTTCTTGCGAGAAATTGTGTGAAAGGCATAGAAAGGCATAGTCAAAATTGTCTCAAAAACTAATTTTGTTTGTATCTGATCGTCCTGAAAAATTGGGAATTGATTGTTGGGGATTTAGTCTTAAAAAACCCCATATAATCTTAAAATCGACCACCCCTTAAAGTTTTGACTTTGACTGGCCGTACTGGGAAATCACTCCGTGCGACTTTAAGCTCATTTTGTGATGACAGGTCACAATTGGGGAGGAGGAGTATTTATATTTTATATTTCATATACACATCACCCCAATTGTTATTCTAATTACGGGAGACATTATCATTATTATTCGGGAGCCATGACAGCTTTTTGATGACCATAGTGTGATATGGTTTGCATAACACCTCAGTAGCTAATATGTCATGCACAATGTTTGCCTGCAAATCAATGCGACAATTGGTTTGAAATTTGTCTGGAAAATACACTTTTTTGAGTAAAAAAACACTTGTAAAATATAGACAAATATCAATTTGAGGGAGGTGATGAAAACCTAAACATATTTTTTAAATGGCTAAGAAAAAAGCTTTAATCAAAAATATCCTCGTCATCACCATGGAAAAAATTGATTTGCTTTGCATCATCTCTCCTTGGTGGAGACGTGTTGTTCTTGGTCTTTATCTTCAGAATAAGTGTAGGTTTTGTTTTCGTTGCTGAAGAATCACTCTGCATAGGCGTCTTGGGAACTTCTTGCTCTAGCAGAAAAAGAAAAGAATATTGAAATAAACCACAAAAAGTGCATTAAAAAATAATCTCCAAAGTTGAACAAAACAATTTTTTGGAGCGCAGTTTAAAACCTGAAAACTGTGGCTTTTATTCCATTGATAGCAGGTTCAAATCCCACCCAAGTCATTTTGTTGTTAAACTTTTGGAATGTTTCCAATGATATTGTTTGTGTCGGGTGATGCAAATTCAATATTGAGTATTGCCCTTAACCAGTTCGCGCCGGATGACGTATATGAACGCAAAGTTTTTCCCAAATTCAAAACGGATGACACATAAACTCGGTGATGTTAAAATAATCCTGGCGCGAACTGGTTAACCTGATCAACAGCGTGTGTTTACACTGTATACTTCGTGTTGTCTTCAGGGATACTTGGGTGGGACTCGAACCCACGACTTCCTGTTTTTTATTGCAGATGTCTTAATACTCGACTAGTGCAGAGTAAGTTACCACTTTTGGGTAGTTACCCAGTAGTTACATCACTTGGTATAGATCCAGCTCCACACTGGTTTTCAACATAAATAGTTAAAGGTAGTATACACCATTGGTAATTGCTTGAATTATAAGGAATGGGTGGATTTGGGGGTTGTATTTTGTAGTAAATATTGTTTAACTGACCTTTCCCAAGTTTTGCAATCATGGATGCCAAGAAAAAAGCAAGAAAAACAACATTCGTTTTCAAGCGGCGTTGGGCAGTTGTTGTTCTTGGTTTTCTTCACAATTGCCGTTCGGCGAAAGCAATTTTTTGTATACAGAATTCAATTTTTGGGAACAATTACAGGATATCTAGCGCAATCATTTTGCTGGCTGCCTAGAATCATTATTTACTTTCAATTTAGTAAGATATTTCCTAGTAATTCGGTAGTAAAATTATTTGATATCTGCAATTGGTGTATCCTACTTTTAAATAGCACACACACAGTAA
This sequence comes from Crossaster papposus, assembly GCA_037893245.1. NCBI lineage: Eukaryota > Metazoa > Echinodermata > Asteroidea > Velatida > Solasteridae > Crossaster > Crossaster papposus. Next base: position 869,494 of record JBAIAA010000794.1, on the reverse strand, counting down.
ACAATTACAAATGCTCATTGTTAGTGCTGTCTGCATCTTCCCTAGGTGCACATTGCTTACCTGGGGTGGCTACTATGTGTGCATTATGTGGTGATATGATCCTCTCATTTTGCTTGTTGGATGACCCTCTGCCATTATGAAACACTGGAGTCTGGGGAACATCCTGACCTGCAAAGACAAAACATGGTGGATGTTGTCATTCAAATCAATGTAACCCTAACCCATAGGCCTTTTTAGCAAGGAACCCTCATCAATTCTGCAAAATCCTTTAACCAGTTCGTGCCGGAGGACGTATACACACAAAGTTTTCCCAGATTTATAAACGTCACGAGCAAGGCCGGAAATGTCTGTCAGCAGCGAGCAAGGCCAGAAATGCGTGGGTGTGCTTCCCGGTACTATCGACCTGAACCAGCCTCAGATCGAGTTTCGTTAAAAATGATCCCGCGCCTCGGCTCGGTAATGTTAAAATAATCCCGGCTCGAACTGGTTAATACTAAATAGCCACCGTGTAAAATATGTATTCAGCTTTAATCCACCCAGTTATGTTACTGTGCAAGTAACATGACTAGCAAACTACCTACCCAACAAATTACAAGTCATTTCCAATGATACTTGTTTGAATTGCAAATTACAAAGAAACAAGGACATAGCCCTAGGTAACACACTTTGGGCCCTAAATTTATAGAATGTATAAGACCAGGGACCTTGAGTGCTAAAACACATGCAAAATTAATTCAGGCCACCTTTTATTTAACAGACAACATTTTCCCAAGTTTTCATGATGCAAAGGTACTCAGCATTTCACCAGCCAAGTTTGTTGAAGTCTCAATTTTTTAAGGGGATTTTCTTTAACATTTCTTTGCACCTGAGAGTGAAGCCATATGGTTTTATGTTGAGGCCTTAGAGTAAAACTAGACTTGCATATGTCCATCTGTTTGGAAAGACTGATCTCTTCATCAGTAGTCTGACTCGGTATTTGTGTTAAACTGATTGTTTTATGTGCCAGTCTATTTTCTTGTGTTGCATGTACATTGTACCTTATAACTAGTTCTGCGACTCGAGAGTACCAGATTTGTTGACTACCATTCAAAATTTGCAATGTTTTAAAAATTTGATTTTATTTCCAATTTGTCTTGACCGACCCACCCACCCTACAAACAATAAACAAATAAACCAATCTAATTTAAAAAACATTGAAATGTTGACTGGCCCCTAAGAAGGACCAATTCCCCACTGAATTGTTGGACTGGCTGCTCACCTGCCACAGATCTTGGGCTATCAGCCACAAATACATCTGCTGTTTCTGCAACCTCTGGAACTGCTCTGACTGCTAGTGATATGGCTGAGATGGTTGTCCCAATGTACGGAGAGCATGGTACAAGATGAAATGGCGAACTTTCAAACGACACTCTGCTGCTAGTCATGTCTTCTGTTTTTAAAACTAAATGATAAACGTTATAGCCTATCAGCTGGTCAGGAAGACCCTTTACATCTGATTAAATTCCACAATAAAGTCAGTATTTTCAGTAATTTCTTGCTCATTCCACAAAGACTGTCTTGTTGACTTGCATATCATTATCAAACAGTTCATGGTGGCAATGCATTGTGTACATAAAATACCATCATGAACTGTTTGATATGCATCTCATCGAGACAGTCTTTGTTGAAAGGGAAACTGAAATTGGTCTGAAAATACACTTATTCTGGAATTCAATTAAATGTACATGTAGCCAACTAGGGTCTCTCTGACCAACTGATACAGTGATTCACTCATCAATAATGTTTTCCCCAACAAATCCCATTGCATTGTTTACAGAGTTTTCTCAAGCCATTTTCGCATGTCCAATTACCCCCCTTTGTTTGCATGTTGATCTGTAACTGGCCAAGGGCTTTACACAGTTCTGGCCAGTACTGTACGCCTCAGCTCACTGACTGTGTCACTGTTTGTTGAACAAAATGCAACACCGTCTGTGACATTTCACGGAGATTTCATGGTGATCGGCAGACTCTCATCTCAAAACTTACCACCAAACGTCCCCACCTTGACGAAATTCAAAACTATACTGCGGGGAAAATGTCCACAGAAACTTATTTAAAGCTATCAAATAAATGACAACAAACTAGGCCTCTAACTTATGTACAGTAGAAACAAAAGTTACGTGCGAAACAATATTCACGTGAGCAGACGACAACATTGATTTTGGCGCGCGCGCCTCTAGCTTCGTTGGGAAAAAGTTTTGGGTCACTGCATTTTGTAAAAGGTGAGCTGGCCGTGGTGGACACAATTTGATGTATGATCGTATTCTTATTCATATAACAACCTCAAAAATAAACATAAGAAAATGCTTTGGTAATAAATTGTTGTCATTTAATTTGTACTTCTTTAAAGTGAGTGTATTGTTTCAGGTTTAAGGCATGCGATCGAATGAATGGAACGATTACTGCCCCCTAAATTTAATAAATACTAAGACCGATGATTTTCACCCAACGTCCTCCCACAAAAGTAATATGGTCGTGTTCCTGCAACGCGCCAGGACGTGTATGATTTCAACTTTCCATAATTCTACGTGTGGTACCTAACTAATTAATGCATTTTAGCTCTCGGCCGCACTATAGGAACGGTCAGCCGAAATGCAGGCCTATCGTCGACTAAAATAGTCACGAAAAGATGTGCTCAAAATTTAAAATGTCGACGATCAGCACAGCAGATGAGTCACGTACACAAATAGCGTAGGTTTTTGAAGGCTAAGTAAGAGATGGACTGAGGCTTGTTCTTTTCCAAACGTCGTCTTGCCTTTCGAGTCCCGCCACTGCCGAACGGGTTTGTCAACGTTAAAAATGGCCGATCCACTTTTCCAACCGAAGAGGAACATATTTGTGAAAACTTATTCAAAGGTTCGGCCGCTCCGAAAATTCGACTTTAGTTCTCCAACAAGAGTAACACATAACGTAACAAGCGGCGCAAAACCAACAGGTAGGGCCTAACTTGTTTGTTACTAAAATAATAAATACAAAATGAAACTGAAAGAGGGCCGTTAATTACCGGTAACTTACCGGTCCTCTTTCATTTAGTCCAGAGTATAATAAAATGGTTAGGCTATTTATATATTCCACATTGCAACATTGAGCGGTCTTCATTTCAAGCTAAATTCAGGCATGCAACTTTACTGTAGATTAGTTGATTTCCTAGTTTTGACTTTACACTAGTTAAACAAACTTACAGTCACCATTAAAAAGTTTTGTTTGTTTGTTTGTTTGTTTGTTTAATTTATTAATTCAAAGTTGCATGCCTGCTGTATAGGCCCTATTGATTGATCTTATTTTTCATTACAAAGTTTACAAAAATCAATTATTTAGTTGGTGGCCATGCAATTTAAAGGTAGGATACCAAATAAAATTAATTGTTTCTCATCAGAACCCTTGTTGCAAAACGGTCTATTCGGGCAATTTATATTTTATATTTTATATTTTAGAGAATAAAAACGTTTAACACCCCGAAAGGTATGTATGTCAGAACCTTTTGTATTTTATAATTAGTTCACCGCATGAAGTATTGTATGCAAAGATAATACCTTCATGGTCTCAGTAGGCATATTACACATCAGCTTGAACACAAATAGTTTACCTCAAAAGAGGATTGCAGCACGCACATCCATCGCAGGCGCACACACAAACCCAACGTGTTGTACAAACACAACGCTGTCCGTCAGCCCACTTTAGCTATGATTACGTGCGCTATAGCTACGGTACAAAGCTTTGGGTACAAGCTTTGTGTGACATACTTATGTAGTTTGTACATAAGTAGCTATAGCAGCTAAGCAGGTCACCGATATTGCCGATTCTTTGAAACTGGTATCTGACTACATGTATACAACTACCGGCGCGCTTGTTTCGTTCGTGCCTACCGCATTTACATGTACGTATTGTGCATGTACAGGGCATTAGTGGTAAGCGCTGATGTGCATTCAGCTCCGATCGGATACAAAATTGTGTGACCTGTAAACGTAGGTTACCACTTCCGTGGCTCAGCTGCGTGGCAAGCAATTCTAAAGAACATTGTACGCTACCCAGAATGCCGTGCATTTTTCTTCACAGAAATCTTTGAAGCTCGTCAGGCGTTTCCCAGTGCCAAGTTATAGTATGGGCACCGCGGTGAGCGGGCTGACGCGGTATGCGGGGCGAACGAGCTGGTTGACAGACATTTTATTGGGGCAGGGCATTCATTTTGTTTTCATTGATTTGCTTTCCAAAACTGACCAATGCACACATTTCATATAGAATAAAAGCTCAAATGATGTTGGTAGAAACAACAAAATATAGTTAAGACCAGGGGGGGGGGGCGGAAGGGGTCCCAAAAAAGTGCGCCACCAACGTTGAAATGTATCTCATTCATTCTTCCACGCTCACGAGTCGAACATCTCATACAGTAAACACGTATAGATCGCTACCTCGAAGCGCACCATTGAAACACGTACACATTTGCTCCGTGCATAGCTCTCCCGAATTCAGTGATTTATGCTACGTCCGCAAAGCCAGATTCGTAGTACAGGCATGGCGTAAACTTTCGCGATTGAGAATTGGCAGAAACCATTTTCAAAAACAAATTCAAAAAAAAAGGTCAAATATCCAGAGGATGTACCGAGGGATTTTTATTTAACTTTCAGGAATGAAAGATCTATTCCTAATTATTACGTTAGTGGAAAAAAATCAGAGGATGAACGATAATTTTTTTCACATTATGTCGATATTTGTAGCCATTTTAGGGGAGACGTTTTGTAACGAAATTCCCACCTGGACCCATTCATACACGTTAGCTGCTGCAATAAACCAACGGGAAATTGTCGGTAATATTTGTACGCATTTTATTTAAAACTAAGCACCTCAACAATTGAAAAAACTCTTGTTTTCAGTGCTGTTAAAGAGAAAATGTTAACAGTATACATGGATTATTTATTTATGTTTAATGGTCATTACCTTTTTTTAAAAATGGAGTGTACCCAAACTGCGATTGCAAATGATTGCGCAACACCCCATCCGCCCCCCCCCTGGTTAAGACTATTTATTTTCCCATATAATTTTGAGCACCCCTGTTTTTTTAATAAAAGAGGCCCACAGACACCGTTTGCACTGTACTACTCGGCTTCTCGATCTCCTGTGCGTCGATTCAGATTTTCCTGGCTTCCTTCTGGCATGTGCACGTACAGTACATGGCCACTAAAATATTCACTTGGCCCGCTGTTTGGTCAGATTGCCATCTCCAATGTGAGTTTTAACTGTCATTGTTTTCAACAGCGTGTTTTTACATCGTATAATAAACAAAAATAATAATAATCTCAAAATTTCTTGGCGTTCGGTATATTTATATTTTAACTTTTATAATTATAAAATATAAAGAATTCCGGCTGCTGATGAGAAACAATTTTTTTTTATAGTGCCTAATTTAAAAGTAAATAATGTTTCTAGTTCTAGGCATCCAGCAAAATGATTGTGATATCCTGTAATTGTTCTAAAAATTGAATTTTATAATAACAAAAAACACGGGTCGATCGCCGGACGACAAGAACAACTTCCCTTATGCCGGTCCAAAACTAATGCCGTTTTTCTTGCTTTTTTCGGCATCCATGATTGTAAAACTTCGGCCAGTTCAGTTAAATGATATTTACTATAAAATACAACTCCCCAACTCCCCAAATCCACCCATTCATGATAATTCAGGCAATTACCAATGCTGTTTCCTACCTTTTAAAGCTGTTTTGCAATGAATAATACTGCAGTGATGAGTGATCTTGAAAAAGAATAATAAAGTCACCCCCAACACCACCGTAATTGTTGTTGCTTTTCCCAGATTCTACCTCCATGCTTTTCCTGTCCATGTCATTTCTAACTACTTGAATAAAGTAGTATGCAATTGCTTTTTATTACCGCACTGGCTTAAGAGAGAATTGTGTAGTATTTTTTGTACCCCAAATGAATGCCTATGACGTTAGGGTTATTTTTAAACACAATATTGAATCCATATCATATTCAAACATAAACCTTTTGGTGGAACAACTGTTGCATCCTGAGTCCTGACGCCACTTGTTAATTTTTGGTATATTACATGTACACTATATCAATGAAGGGGTGTCATTGCAAATAATGTTGAAAACACAAATCTGCGACTCGGAAACAATCTAACTTTGTGAGTGATACTTGACTTTTCATAGACTGTGTACGTAGACAACCGCTGAAGTGGCGTCAGGATACTACATTTTTTCCCCTTTTTGTTGACTATATTTTTGTTTTTTGTTTTCACCAAAGGCAAGCCTCTTCCTTTCTTGCAACCAGCCAACTCTATTGCGCCAACCCTGGCTCCAGCTAACTCACCATCATCGGATGTCTCCAGCTCAGAGACAACTGATGTTGAGATGATTTCAGACGGGGCAGAGAAGCTTCTCAACACTGAGGAGGAAGATGAACAAACATTTGTCACCTTAACTCCCACTTCCAAGAAAACAAGGTACAGTATGGGCAAAAAAAGAGACATTGGTTACTGCATTGGGACATATTTACTGCAATGTGGTTGATATTTGGAGATTTTATTATAAAGGGTTTTGCAATTAATTTTCTTAGGAACACATTTTGTGCTGGAAAATATGTGACATTCCTTTTTAGTTAAACATTGTATATAAAGCCTCCGGCAGGCTCCGGCAGGCTCCGGCAGGCTCCGGCAGGCTCCGGCAGGCTCCGGCAGGCTCCGGCAGGCTCCGGCAGGCTTCGGCAGGCTCCGGCTGGCTCCGGCTGGCTCCGGCTTCGGCAGGAACAAACTTTCACCAACAAACATTTGTACCTAAACGTTTGTGTGTGACGGGCATCCTAACAAGTTAGGAAAGTCAGGGAAATGACTAAAATTGGAAAAGTCAGATAATTTTATTGCCCCAAATAAGAAAGTGGCCAGTCCGTTGTATTTTGTTTGTGGCCAAACAGTGTATCCACTGGATGATTGGCTATATGCTTTTTAGTGTGAAAATCTCTCTTTATACTTCCTATGTACCGGGACAGTGCGGTTGCCATAGAATTGTGTTGGGATTTGCAAGAATGAGAAAGGTTCCTAGTAGATCCCCAAAAGGAGTTAGGGTTAATGTATTTTCTTTCCCACTTATCCCCATTTACAAACCATCAGCAAAAAGCATGGCAGCAAGAAGATATCCTACAGCCCATTGAAGAACATCAGCAACATCATGAAGGTGGTGATGTCTCCCAGTAAGACAGCCCCTAAACCAGTCTCTCCGTTCATGTGGACGTGTAAGCCTCTTAAGCCATGTTCGCACTGGACCTTTTTAAATAAAACTTACCGAGACGATGGGTACTTTTCCCATTTTAAGTCCAGTGCATACAGCCTAGGACGTTTTCCTCTCAGTTACTTTTCCCGAGTCCAGTGGTTACTTTTACCGGCCAACTGCTGCCCGGGAAAACTTCCCAGGTAACTTTTCCCTAGACAATAAGCCCTAGTGCGATTTTATGCTACACAAGACACCACGCATGCGCTCTTTGCATTGTTTACGTGCGCGCGCTGAAGCATGCACATCGCATTGTGATCACATTCGCCTTCATGAGTCCTTATAATAACAGCTCAGCTACTTCTCCCGCGGTCTTGGTAAAATTTTCCTGTGTCGAAAGTCCAAGTGTCAACAGTGGTAACATTTGACCATTTTTTATTTTACCATCGTCTCAGTAAAACCTTCCCCCCAAAAAGTCCAGTGCGAACACAGCTTTAAATTCATTTCGTGTTTGTGATGAACTAGGATTGGCTGGTTTGCCTGATTACGAAAACATTAAAGAAACATTCAAGCATAATTTCATTTGGGATATGGTGCAAATGGGAATTCAGTTTTATGTTGTATTGCTGTTTGAAGTGTGATTGGAATGGCCACATTGCAGAGGTAGAAATCTGACCCAATTAACAATAGACCTAAGACGTAATGACGTAATGACTTTGTTTACATGTGCGATTTTCTATAAGAGCCAGGCTGGGACACCAGATACTCATTTCCACCTGGCTCCAATAGAACAGGTGTCAACGAAGTCATTACGCATTACGTCTTGGGAGCATTCTTACCAGTTCATTATTCTGTTTACCTTTTCTAGGCACAAACTTACGACCACAAGGTCGGCTAGCCTCTATTCAGGAGTCCGACCAAGAATCATTATCAGGGGATGACGAAGAATGTACAAACGTCGCGAAAGCCAAGTCGCAAGGAACTCCATCCAACAGGTTTGTGGTTAACAATTTAGATAACCCAAAATATTTGGGAGGGGCTACTTGCAGCTGAGAAACTGAATTGCGATTGATACAGCAACTTTGTGGTCGACCTGAAGGCTTATGAAGGTGCCCTTATAATTAGGCCAACCTCCCAAAAAGTTCTGCTTCCAGTTACCCGACCTGACCCTAACTTTTTTATCGGCAAATTGAAGAAAAAAATGACAACAATATAAAAAAGAAATTAAACAAAGTAATAAATCTTGGTTTTTTTCTTCCTTTACAATTTACTATTTACGTCAAAAACTATTGTAATTTTTTTGCCTACTTATGTACATTGGCTATTTTTTGAAAAAACTGTCGGTTTTTTTTTCAAGTTCTCTTCGCAATTAACGTTACAAATTCTCTTTGTTGCACGATAATGAAAACGCGTGCGTAATGCTCAATGCAGCAATGCTGTACTGTTTTCCCGCCGCACGCCCAAAAGTGCAAAGAAGGCATGATGAAAATGCGGCAACCAGTTTGTACACATTGTGAAAATTAGGCAGCTCCCATATGATTTGGGTCTGACCATGGACCACAGCCAGAGATCAAACTCTTGATTTTTGGCTAAGGCGACAAATTAGAGAACCCGGAGAAAACCGATGTGGCAAAGAAATCAAACATGAACAACTCTACTCGCATATAATCCAAGCTGGGAATCGAACCCGGGCCATGAAATAGTTCTTCCTAAGAAACTCGCTTCCCAAGCTGTGATTCACGCGTGGCATGGAAACAGTAGAACACCCTTGGCTTTTTTTTAACGAAAGACAAGTAAATGTAATTACTGTTAATTGTTGTGGTATAGGAAATCGGAGAGGATAAATAATAATCCCAAAGGCCGTGTTCACACCAAGAAGCTTGAAATTCAAGACATTGGGACAGGAGCAAAGAGGATTCCTTCATTCAGTCAGGTAGAGTTGCCAAGGATTTCTCTGTAGATTAGAAGGCTGTTCAGTTTTCCGTCATTTTTGTTTGCGTGATTTTTTATTCCAAGATGTTTGTGTCTGATGTCTTCATTCCTAACCAATTCGCGTTGGATGACATGTTTCACGCAAAGTTTTCCGGGCTTTAAAACAGATGATGGATAAACACATCATGAGCAAGGCCAGAAATATCTGTTGGTGACCGGCTTAAGCGAGCGAGGCCGGAAATATGAGGGTGTGCTACCCACAGTTGCCGGCCTGAAACCACCTCGGGTCAAGGTTCATTAAAAACTCTCTCGTGCCAGGGCCCGGTCAATGTCAAAAAAATCCTGGTGCGAACTGGTTAAAATTGTTAACAAAACCACAGTAAAACTGTTAGTGTAAACTAAAAACAATCTTCAACAAGTTTTTTTGGTGGAAACTTTGCCATCTGTGTATATATCTTTTCAGAAGTCTGGAATAAAGGTTTGAAAACTGTGGGTGATTTAGAAATTTCAAAACTTCTATTGAAACAAAAACTAAAAAAGTTCAATACCATAGTAAAAAAAGAAGTAAAATTTATCCGAGCAAATTTGGCTCATCAGGCCAATGTTTAACTCTGGTTTCAGTAGCATGAAACGACTGAGAATATTTATATTCTCCCCGGGATGGGATGCAGGCTACTCCCCAGCTCATGTAATTGGATGAACTGCTAAAGTAAACATACGCAAAATAATCATGCATGCAAAATAAACTGTAGAGAAAGCAATAGACCTAAGACCTAATGACACGCTTTGTTTACATGTGCGCTTTTCTATGTACGTGTAATAGTATGGCATAGTACATCGTCTGGCATCCTTACTTTGCTCCCATAGAAAAGAGCATCATTATGAAAACAAAGCCAATAGCTCTCGGGTCTTTTTATTTGTCTGAAAAAAACCCATGTTTTTTTCACCCAGAAACGAGGCAAAGATTCCCCAATGATAGTAGAGGGACGTGGTTTGTATGCCAGTAGCTATGGTAGTACTACAGTAGGTGACGGCAGTAGATCTACTCAGTTGAATGGATCACAAACCGAGGATTTCAGTACTGTCACATACACCAGACAATCAGGTTAGCAAATCTCTATTTTTATACAGACTTATATTTCACAACTAAAATTTTACTTCTGATGTGAACAAATAAGTACGGTAGTTGTAACGGTCTTTTAGTAAAATACATATTTTGATCATTCAGGGATTTCAAGTCATCAAAACATACATCTGATTTTTTGCTAATTTTGCACAATTGTTTCTCTGTACATTTTTATTCAGTCCTTAATTCAATAGGTCGTATTCTTAAACTTTATCAGTTGTTTGGGTATAATCATATTATTATTTTTAATATTATTTCTTTCTGGTAATGAAACCAAGGATCCCTCAAAAAGCACCCTATGCACTCTATCTAGTAAGCCTAGAATAACCTGTAGCGAAAAGACAACAGTTTTTGATGTGGGAGGGAAACCCCAGAAGAATATCCTAGGGAAAACTCACGGAGTGAGTCAGGAACTGAAAATCCAATCTACACATTAGCCCAGGTCACAGCGGCGGAAGGCGAGGATGAAACTACTACACTAATTAACCTGACTCCCCATTTAGTGAAGGGAAGATAATTCAAGCCAATTTACACATTCCTACAGTTCAAAAAAATTTTATGAATAAGATTAAAACTGCTGCAAACTGCTTACTGGCTGGAATGACCTGAAATATACAAATCAATTAAGAGGCCTAATATTTTGATCTTAACAAGATCTCCTTCATAGACAAAATGGCTGTGTATAGCTAACAGGCATAAAGGGGGCCATACAAGCATGATGCATAGCATGGTGGGAGAAAAAACAAAAAGGGATACAGAAGTAGGGTAATAGAACCAACAAAAGGAAGATTAGGCCAAGGAATGAAAGAGGTTAGAGTGGGTATAGAATCAAAGACAGACCAAGGGGTAAAGCCTTTACCGTAAAGGGATGAAAACCTGAGTGGGAAACAAACACGGAAGGAGTAAAACAACAAGAAAAAGGACCAGGGTGAAGATCAAAGGGAATAACTAACAAAGAAGTGTGACTGGGGGTATTTTATAGTTACGCAACTACTGGAACTTCAATAAACGTAGTTTATTAGTGTTGGTAACCAGCAAAGGGTGTCGTTAAAGCACTCTCATGGAACCAAGAAAACATCTCTATTTTACCTCCGCCAAAGAGATTAGGTTTTTGATGGCGTTTGTTTGTTTGTTGTTTGTCTGTCTGTTTGTTGTCTGTCTGTCTGTTTGTCGTCTGTCTGTCTGTCTGTTTTTGAGCAGGATTACTGAAACACTACTAGATGGGTATTAACAAAACTTGGTGGGTAGATAACTCATGGGTCAAGGATTATTCTATCAAATTTTCAGATTGATCTGGATCCAGATCAGGAAACTGGATCACTTTGAATGGTTTTTGTTTTACGATTGTTTTTAGCAATTAGGGCGGAGGTCTACCGAGTGCCTTTCTTCTAGTTTCAGTATGGTTTACTTTAGGTTGTTTGGTTTATTCATTTTTGGGAGTCTATTGTCTTTAATGTTCCACATAATTGTGACCCAGCACGAGTAAATGAGACACTTTGCGGCAAAAATAAAAATTGAGATTTTGATTTCTTTATTTAAAGCTTGTTTAGCTTTAAATGATGAAATCAAAATCTCAATTTTCATTTTTGCCGCAAAGTGTCTCATTTACTCGTGCTGGGTCACAATTCTTGTTGTCTTCTTTGATCATTTATTTGTGTAACGGAGCCTACATGATGTATTAATTTAAGGCGTGTTTTGTCTTTACAGGAGAGGCCTCTGATGAATCCACCATCGTGATTTCAGAGGACAATTATTCCACAGATATAGACACTCTCAAGGAGGAGGAATTCTCGGAGATTGAAATACCAAGAGATTTCTCAGGTAGCTTTGTATTTTAAAATGGCATTATTTATTTATTTATTTTTTATCAGGAAAACAAAAGCCAACTAAATCTCCAGACAAACCAAATATACTTACATGTACAAACATTATACAATATACAATCATAAAAACAATGAAATTCATTTAAAAGAATTTAAGATAGTTATATAAATACATTTTTAAAAGTCACAATTTTCAGGAGCGGTGGGGCGCCCCACAATAGTTTTTACTACAAATACGTAGAAATGCATAGATTTACCCTGAAATAATAGATTTATCCTATTTCAAACATCTGGTTGAAAGCAAACCAACCTAATGCCTTACCGTTACCGACAACAACAGGGTTGTTTACATCGGACACAACGGAGTACGCATAAATTCTGTTTTTGTTTTCATTCAATGTTTGATACACGTTTGATAAATGTGGTTTCTTTCAAGTCCGCAAAAGGCGAACACTAATTACGGCTGGGATTGTGACTACACCCAAACAGCTTGAGTGGACCCCGAAACTCGTTCTACACAGGAATAGCACAAAAACGCCCCAGTTTGTAAAAGATGGTTGTGTGAATGTTTACACATGTACCGGGTATCCTACTTTTTAGATGCTCTTTCCAATGAACATAATTTCGTTAAAAATGCGTTTTGTAGCCCAAATGAGTGATTCTGAGGACCTAGAGTTCCTTTAATTGAAAGCTGTGTATGGCCCATACATAGTACCCGTCAGCAAGTTTGATTGATTGATTGATTGATTGACTGATTCATACCTAGCAACAAAGTTAACAGGAATTTGTTGCATCACGATCCTTGTCTAGATGCTGAACAGGCTTTGACAAGTAGCAGAATAGATGTAGATTTGGGTTGTGATTTCTTAAAACTTAGCACATTTTCAACTCCAGTATTAACCAATTTGCGTCGGATGCCGTGTAAACACGCAAAGTTTTTCCGTAATCCAAAACGGATGACGGATAAACACGTCTCAAGCAAGGCCGGAAATATCTGTCGACGACCAGCTTGCAGCGAGCGAGGCTGAAAATATCAGGGTGTGCTACCCACAGATGCCAGCCTGAGCCCGTCTTGGATCGAGGTTCGTAAAAAACAATACCACACCTGGACACAATAATCCTGGTGCGAACTGGTTAACCAGTTCGCGCCGGGATTATTTTAACATCACCGTGCTGAGGCTGGTTCAGCCGATGGTACCGGGAAGCACACCCACGCATTTCCGGTCTTGCTCGCTGCTGACAGACATTTCCTTGCTCGTGATGTGTTTATGCATAATCCGTTTTGAATCTGGGGAAAACTTTGCGTGTATATACGTCCTCCGACGCGAACTGGTTAAGATGGCCTGACTAATATTTTGATCCTTTTTTAATAGAGGCCAAATTACAACAACAAACATTTTAACTGCAGTGAATTTCAGAGGAAACACTAATTGGCTTTGTATTTAACTGAAATTTATTGGTTTGTAAATTTATTTGAAGTAATATGTCCATCAATGTTACATGATATTTTTCTGAAACCTTGAAATTTGTGATTTCCATCCTGTGCTAGGACCAACAAGGGTGATGCGACACCTGACTCCTAAAGTAGCCAACTTGGTTCTACCTGAGGCATCAATCATCAAAACACTCAGAAAGACTACTGTATCTACTGCTAAAGGTATGCCCTCCAAAAACATTTACAGGAATACAAAACATTTTTACTTAGGTAAGTCTGAACATGAACTTTCAAAGCAGTCCTGATTAAGGCCAACTCTGATTTACGGGATAGACGAAAAGCCGCGAAAACGTGTGGCGTAACTTCTTTTTTTGCCGAAAGGAACTTTCAGTGCATTGTGGGTTGATTGCCTTGTTTCGCGATTCACTGGAAGTGGTGATAAAAGATTTGTCATGTACAAAGGAGTCATTTTGTTAAGACTTTTAAAGACAAGAATAGCTTTTTTGAAATTAACTCTTTTAAAAAAAGGAGCCCATTTAAGAGGAGCAAACATATCCTCTGAAGGGGTGAGAAAGGTACATTTAAAGGCTCTATGCAGACCTTTCTGGAAGAATTGCTGTTTAATCATTTAAAATATGCCTTGGTGTGTAACAAGACCAGGGGTGTTAAAATGGTAACAAAATTTCATTAGTTGGGGTTAATCAGAGTAAAAGTTAGTAATTGGCACCCTCATTAACATGTTTAAATACTGACAAGTGGTGGCGTTTATCGTGACGTACGTTCGGTAACCAAAAAAGAAACAGCATTATAGTCTGGTACCTGACCATAAGTCAGCCGGACTTTGGCAGTCAAAATTTGTCTATATTTCGGGTCGGTTGAAAATTTATGCAGCAATACACATCTGGCTGGCATTCTTATTTTGGATAAGAAAATTCAGAACAAATTGACAATAACTTGAGTCGACCGACTGATTCTGCATCGATTGTACGCGTGGCACATGCTGCACGGCCTGGTCGACTGGTCGATGTGTCTCCGAATGTACATCACGATTATGCACATTTTACATGTTAACCAGTTCGTGCCGGAATTATTTTAACATCACCGAGCTGACGCGCAGGATTATTTTTAATGAAAATTGATCCGAGGCGGGTTCAGGCCGATAGTACCAGGAAGCACACCCTCGCATTTCCGGCCTTGCTCGCTGCTGACAGACATTTCCGGCTTTGCTTGTGGCGTGTTTATGCGTCCTCCGTTTTGAATCGAGGGAAAACTTTGCGTTTATATACGTTATCCGGCGCGAACTGGTTAATAAGTTACTATTTTATGGGGAGGGGCCATTTCCCCTAAACACTTATTTTAATTTGTATCATATTTCTTACTCAAAACAAAAACTTTGATATACTGGAAATCACTCAATACCCTCCTATATATAGTGCAGTTGTCATAGAGTTATCAGACTTTTCAAAACCTTTCAAGTTTCCTGGACTGAATGGTTTTTAAAAGGTGAGAAAACTGTTTGACAAAAGGAACCTATGAAAGATTTCAAAAGATAAAACAACTCTCTGAACAAACTGGTGTGAGAAACAAAAAATACCTTTCAAGTTTCCTGGACTGAAGGGTTTTTAAAGGTGAGAAAACTGTCTGACAAAAGGAACCTATGAAAGATTTCGAAAGGTAAAACAACTCTCTGAACAAACTGGTGTGAAAAAAACACCTTTTAATACCAGGTCATCTGACCATGTGAGTCTGTCTTTGGCATGTCGTCCGATCCAGCTATTGCATCGTCCAATGGTGACATTTAGGCTGTAGCATTCTGGGATTACTTGTGACAAGACTTTGAAGATGCCAGTAAATGACCTCAGTCCGCCAACTTTGTCTGGGATGGTGCAAGTTGAGAGAGTAGCTACTTGATGAGGGCTGGCTTGGATTGTGCCGTTGCACCAGATCCAGCCCAATATTGTTGTGTTCTTTGGGCAGACCACTGTCTTTGCTGCGGAAAGACACAAGTGGCTTTTTACAAGGCATGCAGAACATATCTTCAGTTGGCGAGTAGTTGTCGAGGGTGTTGCCGCCGCAGTAGAGGTCGTCAGCGAGCTTTGCAACCACGCCTTTTTCAAGGTGGTCCCCGAGGCTTCGGCACATGAGTTCTTCTCAAGCTGTCTCGGAGCCAGGCATGCCCATTGCAGATCTGGTATGTACACGAACACCGCGGAAGGGTATTGCGACCCTGCAGTATTTCAATGACTGGCGAGACAATGGGATCTGTTAGAATGCGCTGGTGAGGTCTGTGGCGATGAGGTATTTCCATTGGGCAATTTTGCGCAGGGTGGAGTCTACATCTGGCATGAGGGAGGGCTGAGGCTTACTGTATCTGCCCACGTTAGCAAAGACAGTTACGAGCAGAAGCCGCCGCCTGGCCTTTTAATCAGGAGTGAGGGATTGAGGTACTCTACATCGATTCCCATGTCTTCTGGGCAGGCAAATACTACTAGCTTCTCAAGCTCGTTAAATTGTTGTTGAAACTCGTGAAGTTTGTCTGGGGCATATTGTGGCAAATGGCCTTTGTGTTGTAGAGGTTGAACTAGAGCCATGTTGACAACTGCCTCAAAGGGACCGGCAGCACTATTGTAGCCTGGGAACATTGGGTTGAATACCTCATCGCCTTCTTTATTCATTCTTATCAAGTCAGATTAGAGCAGAGTGTGCCGTTGTCGTCAACATGCTCATCGACGGGGGCACAAGTTAAATCTGTGTGCTCGTCATCAGTTTTGTCAAGTATATTTGCGACTTGACGTGACCCGTGCGATGTATCTGCGGTCTAGTTCTGGCAAATGGGGGCATTCACTGAGGAAATGGCGATGGTCACTGCGTTCCACTTGTTTGCAAAGGGGACACGTTTTTGTGGCAGGGCTTTGGGTGGAATGAGGTTTGGCTATGAGGCGTAGTCGATGGTGTCGTTTGACGAGGATGTCGAGGTATGCATATACCGTGTATTGTCGGATGTGTGGAGCTCTTTTAAGTGCTTGAGAAAATTCTGGCTTGATTGACGGCAGGGTAATAGAGCGTAGCCCGGTGCCGTAGTGTTGCTTGCCAAGGCAGGGGAGGCCGGTATGGATGAAACGAAGCCATGTGAGTACGATGTAGTTTTCTTCATCTTCACTGACAACTCAGCCGTGGTGGGATATGCCGCCGTCACGACTGGGGAGATTATCCTCAACAAAGGCCATTATGCCCCGCTAAAGGTCTTCAGGATTAAAATGCATTAAAATGTAGTGATGCAAAGTCGTGCATGTGCCAAATGCTTGTGATTGATTGTGGAGTATTTGACCCAAAGTATTTGACCCAAAAGGAGCTCGAGCATGAATACCTTTTGTCGAGCGGTGCGGCATTTATCGGCCAGGACCTAGTCATCATTATCGATAAATCCACGAAGGGGGTAGGTCTTTGCCTTTTTGTTCCATGTGAAGTTTTCAATGAGATAGGAGGCAAAGTTTGGGTCAAGTGACAAAGTATATTGTAGGATTGTGCTTCCAATTTTAGAAAGAATTTACGGTCTCAGTCTTTCTTAGAGACCACTGTTTTGGCGCACGATGTGTGGTGGCTATTCTGAGGGGGGTTCGTAGTCACTCTTGTGAAGGGAAAGGTAAAAGTCAGTGTTCTTTTTATTTATTTTTATAGCAATGCCAAAGAAATCCTCAAGCACTTGGCAAAACAGGAAGCCAACCGTGAAGACTAAGAACTCGACGTTAGTTGACGGATTGACAGCTCTAAACATACAGGAGTATGGACCAATGCAGGAAATATCTGACATCAAAGGTATTGTGGTGGAATTAAAATTCTATGAAACATTCTTACTAGTTGCTTGCTTGCTTGCAGCTTGCTAGAATGGTGTGGGATTTGCATAATCGCCAAAGTACATGGTCAGTTTGAGTTAACAATAGGGAAAGAGTTCAAATCAGGTCATGCTGTGGGTTGTATTGTCAATGCATTCCTTTGTACTATATTTAGGCTATGTACATTTGTATCGGCGTAAGCTCATGTTTCAGAAATGGCTAATTCAGAGGGTGTTTCAACTCAAAAAAGGGGAAGGAAGCCTAATTACTTGACTCAGGAAAATCTGTTCCTTGCAGAACGCTATGAGGAGTTTAAGGTAAATCCTTGACTCTGCGCATAAGGATGTCAATACAAATTCCCAAAAGATGAAAGATTGAAAGTGACTTAGAATGGTGCTAAGGATTTAGACATACCCCAAACCTATTCTAATTTTAGCAAGCAACTAGGAACCTTGCTAAGCGTATAATGGTTTTATGGAATAGATTTAGCAAGGAACTAGAGATAGAAAGGAAGTTGGCAACCAACTAGGCTTAGAATGCTTTTATGGAATTGGCTCCTGATGTCTAGCAATCGTTTTACTCTTTGGGATTAACCAGTTCGCGCCGGATGACGTATATAAACGCAAAAATTTCCCCAAATTCAAAACGGATGACGAATAAACACGCCAAGTTCAAGTTCGGAATTGTATGTCAGCAGCGCGCAAGGCCGGAAATGCGTGGGTGTGCTACCCAGCACTATCGGCCTGAACACGCTTCGGATCGAGTTTCGTTAAAAATAATCCCGCCCGTCGGCTCGGCGATGTTAAAATAATCCCGGCGCGAACTGGTTAAAGGAGTTTTGGGCAAGTTGAAGAGTTGGTTGCATGTGCATATGATGCTAACCTGTGACCTGTCACCACAATATGAGAGTAAAGTCGGAAAAATTGAGATATTGGTATTTTCAAATTCTTGAGAAAGAGAGCTTTCCAATGATACATAACACTTGGGGGTTTTGCGATAAATACATTTTACAGCGCTCCAGAAAGTCATGGGTTTCACAAAACGTGTTTGTGAGAAAACTTACTTAATAAACATCCTAAACAAAACACAAAAGATTGCAAAACAGGACAAGTAAGGTTCGGTTGAGCATAGCAATGGCTATGTTCTAATCATTATTTCTTCTTGAAACTTTCTACACATACGAACTATTGTATAAACAACAAAATAATAAAATTTCGAAAACGTGGGACAGTTGCAAAGACCTAATTGCATATTTAATTACCATGTTAATTAGACCACTGATAGACTTTAGTCCAACCCTTATGAAAATCCACCATAGTTTTACTATTACTGCAGTACATAAAGTTTGACTGTAGTAATTAAAGTGAAAGTAAAGTTTCTCCTAAAGTAAAGTTACTGTAGTTTTACTACAATAAAAACACAAGTCAAACTATAGTAAATCTGCAGTATTTTGAAAGTAATACTATAGTATTTATATTCATAGTTTACTGTAGATTCACTTTAACTTTACTGCAATGAAAACTGCAGTAATACTGCAGTATCATTGTAGTAAAACAATGGCAATATTGTCGTGTTATTTGTCGAAATGTTTGTCAATGATTTCTTTACTTTTGATGCTTTCTTTAAAGGCAGTAGGCCTATAAATGATGTCCGCGCCTACCTCGTTAGCACTTTTAGCAGCATTGCGAATTTGTAATTTTCCTACGATTACGAAGATATATAGCTAATAGGAAATCATGTTTTGGGGTTCATGACTGCATCTTTAAAAATCCTTTTAAAACCATATCGTCAGAGATAAAAGTGGCTATATACGGAGAGAAAAATCAGGAAAGGCAATTTGCGTCCGTAATCTGGGCTGCAGAGTAGTACATAATTGTAATGTTAACGTTTAATAAATCATGTAAATGTATGCCTATAGTTCAGTGTCATCACACATTTTTGTAGCCGCCCTTTTTTATCTTATCTCTCATCTCTGAAAGTTTCAATCCATTACAAGCATTATTAACGAAGTTAGAGAGGGGAAAAAAGATCGCCAAATTCTGTGCGGCGGTTGTTTTCCGAGCGAGAGGAAACTCGGTCCCAGCCAACTCGGCCCAAAATCAACTTGGCCCGAAGTTGAGACAACTCGACCGTCCAGACAACCCGAAGTCGATGTGTACATGCAGCGCGTGTAGAGCGTACGGTGCGCTGTTCGCTCGGTCCCACCAATATTTTGGTGGGAAAAGTTAAATTGTCTCGACGGTCAAGCTGTCTCGGCTTCGGTGCTGAGTTGACTGGGGCCGAGTTGGATTGGGGCCGAGTTGACCTGGTCGTAGGCCTACCATTGTAGAAATACAGGGGGTCAAATGAAAAATACCGGACGGGTATTGCGAAAATGGCAACAAAAAATATGTTTCATTGGCATATTTAATTATATCCATCGAATATTTTCTGCTTAGTTGGGTTTTAATATTAAAAAGCGATTTGTTTTGAGTGATTTTCTGTTAAAGAAAGTCGTGCGTACACCCCTTTTAAAAATGGTATGTTCCGAGCAGATCGTCAAATTCTTTCATCCGGGAACTTTACACCGATTCTTGGCCAAGTTCCCAGCCCTCATTCGCGCTGAGTAAATACGCGTTGTATTAGGTAACTGACTAAAATGTGTTGATCACTTTTTAAAATCGAAGTTCACTATACGTCTATTGTAACGGTTTTCATCAGGCAAGAAGCGAGCAGTCTGGATGAATAAGAAGAAGGTTTTGTAACTCAATGTTCGTACTTAAAGTTACTTTTGTTACTCATCTGCTCATGGTTTGGAAAGAATCTTTTTGAGATTGGGAGACACCATCGAGAAGTTTGACTTTGAGTTTGACGACAGCTGCAGTGCTGGCCGTGGCCGGGGCCGGGGCCGGGCAACCAAGACAAGTGCCAAGTGGACACACACACGTGTAACGTACGGTTTTGCTGTTCTGGATATCGGGATCGCAAAACATATTCAGGCTGCTTTAGGATCGGCTATACCTAGTACCTAGACCAATCCTCGATAATCAAGTGAAATGGGTGTATTACTAATACTTGTTCACCTTTTGAGTGATGGCAAATAAAATACTATAGACATGATGATGTAGCATGATTGATGAACTGTACTTGAAGGAGTAAAAATATAAAAAAGCTTTTAATCTTACTCTTAGTCTTAGTAAAAAGTTCTACTTCTATTTTTGAAAACGCATGTCGGCCAAGGCCACGACGAACTGACATCGCTTTTCATGCTTTTCCTAGTTCCGGATCGCTTGAAAAACTGCGCGGATATAGTCAAGCAGCCTTTCTGATAAAATATTTAGGCTACATCCGTTTAGCCACAGTTATATTCTATATAGGCCTATTAACCGAATGCCTAAAGTTTAAAAGAAATAATTGCACACAAAAATGTTTAGGAAATTGTTGTCTTCACAGTGCGCAACGTGGCCATGCATGGTGCAGCAAATCGATAAACTTTGACCCACAGAACACGTCACTTTAAAATTGCTTGTGCGTGTATACTTACATACTTTACTCATGATCCGGAACTAGGAAACATATGATATAGGCCTACATTCAGTCTTTGTCTGATTAAAAAAAAAAAAACTGTTATAATTGTTTTTAATAATGATACTTTTTGTTTTAACAATTGTAATACTGTAATCATAATAGTTTGTCTTATTGATCCCTGTTAAATCCAACCAGGATCCCGGTTGAATCCAATCGGGATAAAAAAATTACCGGGATCCCGGTTAAAAAAATCCTGGTTCAACTGGGATCCCGGATAATCCCGCCAACAAATTCCGGGAATCCCGGTTGTTTTTTCTATGGGGAAGAGATAATAAGACCAAAACAAATTTCAAGAATCCCGATGTCTTGTGTCCATTATTACGCGTCCTTTCTTTTAGCTGAAAATAGTGTACTGCTTATTTTATTTGCCTTTTTCCATACAGTTAAAAAGAAGTGTTGCTGCATTGAAATGTAACATGCAGTACTGCTATACACTAGTAGGCCTTTATGCTGTATTATAGTACAAATACTGCAGTAATACTGTAATAAAAATGTAGTAAAGACTGGGTTATTTTGAGGTAAAAATATGCTAAAACTACAGTAACAGTATAGTTTTACTGCAGTACACACTATAATAATACTACAGTAAAAATGCAGTAAAGATAAAGTAACAATGGGTTATTTTGAGGTAAAAATATGCTAAAACTACAGTAACAGTATAGTTTTACTGCAGTACATACTATAATAATACTACAGTAAAAATGCAGTAAAGATAAAGTAACGATGGGTTATTTTGAGGTAAAAATATGCTAAAACTACAGTAACAGTGTAGTTTTACTGCAGTACACACTATAATAATACTACAGTAAAAATGCAGTAAAGATAAAGTAACGATGGGTTATTTTGAGGTAAAAATATGCTAAAACTACAGTAACAGTGTAGTTTTACTGCAGTACACACTATAATAATACTACAGTAAAAAAACAGTAAAGATAAAGTAAGAATGGGTTATTTTGAGGTAAAAATATGCTAAAACTACAGTAACAGTATAGTTTTACTGCAGTACATACTATAATAATACTACAGTAAAAATGCAGTAAAGATAAAGTAACGATGGGTTATTTTGAGGTAAAAATATGCTAAAACTACAGTAACAGTGTAGTTTTACTGCAGTACACACTATAATAATACTACAGTAAAAATGCAGTAAAGATAAAGTAACGATGGGTTATTTTAAGGTAAAAATATGCTAAAACTACAGTAACAGTGTAGTTTTACTGCAGTACACACTATAATAATACTACAGTAAAAAAACAGTAAAGATAAAGTAAGAATGGGTTATTTTGAGGTAAAAATATGCTAAAACTACAGTAACAGTATAGTTTTACTGCAGTACACACTATAATAATACTACAGTAAAAATTCAGTAAAGATAAAGTAACGATGGGTTATTTTGAGGTAAAAATATGCTAAAACTACAGTAACAGTATAGTTTTACTGCAGTAAACACTATAATAATATTACAGTAAAAATGCAGTAAAGATAAAGTAACGATGGGTTATTTTGAGGTAAAAATATGCTAAAACTACAGTAACAGTATAGTTTTACTGCAGACACACTATAATAATACTACAGTAAAAATGCAGTAAAGATAAAGTAACAATGGGTTATTGTGAGGTAAAAATATGCTAAAACTACAGTAACAGTATAGTTTTACTGCAGTACACACTATAATAATACTACAGTAAAAATGACTACAGTGATCTTGTAGTTTAACTGCAGTAAACTGTAGTAATAAAACAGTAAATGTGAAGTAAAATATAGTAATTATGTAGTTTAAACGCGGTAATACTGCGGTTTAACTGCGGTTTTACCGTGTCGAAAACACCGTACTTTTACTACGGTATGAACTACAGTAATATTATAGTAAAAGTACAGTTTTACTTCAGGTTTACTATTGATCAGCTATAGTAGCACTATAGTAATACTACAATAAAACTGCAGTTTTTTGTAAAGTAAAACTAGGGTAGATTTTTATAAGGGAAACACTGACTACACAAACACTACGCAAAATCTCGTAATTTAAGAGGTTTTCGGAATGGGAATATGTAGAGGACTTAGGCTTTCCAAATTACGCAGAATCTCAAAATTGACCACACCTTCATATTTTGATATTGGATGGCCATATCCCAAAATCACATTGTGCAACTTTACTCTCATATTGTGGTGACAGGTCACATAGCCTCTGTATAGAGAGGATTGAGGGTGAATGGCAAAAGGCGGCAGTTGACTTTGGAGAATGCAATGGGTCAAGGTCTTTGAAGATTGTTAAAAGAAACAGAGACTTGGAGCACATGGAATTATTTTGTTTATCAGAAGAAACTTCCAGGACTGATTTGGATGCCAACAAGAAAACTTCAACTCCATCCAGTACAGGGAGGAATACCATGCTTCATCAAAGATTCCTATCAGATGTATCGTCAATAGAAGGTAATATGATTTGACTAGGTCCAGTTAATAAGGAATGATAGTCTTCTGGTTAATAAGCCAGTGAAGGTTTGCAGTATGTTGTTAAATCTCTTTTAGGAAATTGTGTGGTTCTGAAAAGAACTGTTTAATGTTTACTCATAAACGCCTATTCATACATATCTAGTAGCAAAACAAAAACAGTAACATTGCACACGGTATTGTTTGTACCAAATTGTCCATGTTTAGGCTCAATATAGTTTGTAAAGTTTGATAACTTGACCCAATCGAATTTGAAAAAAATTAGTGCAGCAAAACTAAATGACGAAATGTTGTTTGAGCACTTTGGTCTTACCTGGTTGAACCGTCTCTGAATACTGGGTGCACCATATTATATATTTTTTACAAAACATTCTGCTCACCACCCTCAACATTGGTGGTCTCCTGTGGCTTGTGGCGGAGTAGAGTTTCTATTGTATGCCGTGTTGGCACTCTGGATTTAATCTTTTGGGGTAGTTGACTCAATTCTTAATGAGCCCATGGACCAGGCTGAATGACCTCTTGTATATACCAATATTCTTGACGTACGCTCATCCTTTTCAAAATGCTCAGACACTGGAAACCCGCTGGTAACAGGTGGTTTTATGTTGGTTACCTGCAGGTTAGATAGATATCTGATCCTTTACGTTTTGTCTTTGGTTCAGCACTGAAGGCCCACGCAGTCCAAATACTTTCATACTTTGTGGTTACAAATATGTTAATAGGTGATGCCTGCGCAATGCCGACCATCGACGTTATGCAGTCACTGACTTCTACCACGCTCGCTGACAAGATGAAATACTCCACAACTCAGAGGCTGGCTGAGCTAAGACCAGTTTCTGCTTCTTCTGAGACTAAAGGCCCTCCGAGATCAGTGTACAGCATCTCAGCCAGTTCGGATGAGAATTGTAAGTTCCTAGTCACTCGCAAAATATTCAAATGAACTTTGACAATAACATACCTTTGGTTTTTTCCTCTACTTCAGACGTGTGAAGTGATGTGTGAAGTGATGTGTGAATTGACTTGTGGAGTGACTTGCGGGGTGACTTGCGGGGTGACTTGCGGGGTGACTTGCGGGGTGACTTGCGGGGTGACTTGCGGGGTGACTTGCGGGGTGACTTGCGGGGTGACTTGCGGGGTGACTTGCGGGGTGACTTGCGGAGTGACTTGCGGGGTGACTTGCGGGGTGACTTGCGGGGTGACTTGCGGGGTGACTTGCGGGGTGACTTGCGGAGTGACTTGCGGAGTGACTTGCGGAGTGACTTGCGGAGTGACTTGCGGAGTGACTTGCGGAGTGACTTGCGGAGTGACTTGCGGAGTGACTTGCGGAGTGACTTGCGGAGTGACTTGTAAAGTGACTTTTAAAGTGACTTGTAAAGTGACTTGTAAAGTGACTTGTAAAGTGACTTGTAAAGTGACTTGTAAAGTGACTTGTAAAGTGACCTGTGAATCGACGTGCGAAACGGAGCAGTATCTACGCCACTCGGCATCGGGAGCAAGAAGGCCTACACTATTGAGAGGGCATCACCTAGAATGTCACCCAGTTGCTTACTATATTAACCTGTATAAACCTTCCTATGCAGTATCTACACTACTGGGCATCAGGGGCAAGAAGGCCTACCCTATTGAGAGGGCATAACCTAGAATGTCACCCCTAGTTGCTTACTAACCTGTATAAACCTCCCTCTGCAGTACCTACACCACTCAGCATAAGGGGCAAGAAGGCCTACACTATTGAGAGAGCATCACCTAGAATGTCACCCCAGTTGCTTACTAACCTGTAAACACCTTCCTATGCAGTACCTACACCACTAGGCATAAGGGGCAAGAAGGCTAAACTATTGAGAGGGCATCACCTAGAATGTCACCCCAGTTGCTTACTAACCTGTAAACACCTTCCTATGCAGTACCTACACCACTAGGCATAAGGGGCAAGAAGGCTACACTATTGAGAGGGCATCACCTAGAATGTCACCCCTAGTTGCTTACTAACCTGTAAACACCTTCCTATGCAGTACCTACACCACTAGGCATAAGGGGCAAGAAGGCTACACTATTGAGAGGGCATCACCTTTAATGTCACCCCTAGTTGCTTATTAACCTGTATAAACCTTTCTATGCACTGTACCTACACCACTAGGCATAAGGGGCAAGAAGGCCTACACTATTGAGAGGGCATCACCTAGAATGTCACCCCAGTTGCTTACTAACCTGTAAACACCTTCCTATGCAGTACCTACACCACTACGCATAAGGGGCAAGAAGGCGTACACTATTGAGAGGGCATCACCTAGAATGTCACCCAGTTGCTTACTAACCTGTAAACACCTTCCTATGCAGTACCTACACCACTAGGCATAAGGGGCAAGAAGGCCTACCCTATTGAGAGGGCATCACCTAGAATGTCACCCCAGTTGCTTACTAACCTGTATAAACCTTTCCTATGCAGTACCTACATCACTGGGCATTATGGGCAAGAAGGCTACACTATTGAGAGGGCATCACCTAGAATGTCACCCAGTTGCTTACTATATTAACCTGTATAAACCTTCCTATGCAGTACCTACAACACTAGGCATAAGGGGCAAGAAGGCTACACTATTGAGAGGGCATCACCTAGAATGTCACCCCTAGTTGCTAACCTGTATAAACCTCCCTATGCAGTATCTACACTACTGGGCATCAGGGGCAAGAAGGCCTACACTATTGAGAGGGCATCACCTAGAATGTCACCCTAGTTGCTTACTAACCTGTAAACACCTTCCTATGCAGTACCTACACCACTACGCATAAGGGGCAAGAAGGCGTACACTATTGAGAGGGCATCACCTAGAATGTCACCCAGTTGCTTACTAACCTGTAAACACCTTCCTATGCAGTACCTACACCACTAGGCATAAGGGGCAAGAAGGCCTACCCTATTGAGAGGGCATCACCTAGAATGTCACCCCAGTTGCTTACTAACCTGTATAAACCTTTTCTATGCAGTACCTACATCACTGGGCATTAGGGGCAAGAAGGCTACACTATTGAGAGGGCATTACCTAGAATGTCACCCAGTTGCTTACTATATTAACCTGTATAAACCTTCCTATGCAGTACCTACAACACTAGGCATAAGGGGCAAGAAGGCTACACTATTGAGAGGGCATCACCTAGAATGTCACCCCTAGTTGCTAACCTGTATAAACCTCCCTATGCAGTATTTACACTACTGGGCATCAGGGGCAAGAAGGCCTACACTATTGAGAGGGCATCACCTAGAATGTCACCCCAGTTGCTTACTAACCTGTATGAACCTTCCTATGCAGTACCTACACCACTAGGCATTAGGGGCAAGAAGGCTACACTATTGAGAGGGCATCACCTAGAATGTCACCCAGTTGCTTACTATATTAACCTGTATAAACCTTCCTATGCAGTACCTACAACACTAGGCATAAGGGGCAAGAAGGCTACACTATTGAGAGGGCATCACCTAGAATGTCACCCCTAGTTGCTAACCTGTATAAACCTCCCTATGCAGTATCTACACTACTGGGCATCAGGGGCAAAAAGGCCTACACTATTGAGAGGGCATCACCTAGAATGTCACCCCTAGTTGCTAACCTGTATAAACCTCCCTATGCAGTATCTACACTACTGGGCATCAGGGACAAGAAGGCTACACTGTTAAGAGGGCATCACCTAGAATGTCACCCCTAGTTGCTTACTAACCTATAAAAACCTTTCTATGCAGTACCTACACCACTAGGCATAAGGGGCAAAAAGGCCTACACTATTGAGAGGGCATCACCTATAATGTCACCCCTAGTTGCTTACTAATCTGTATAAACCTTCCTATACGGTACCTACACCACTGGGCATCAGTGGCAAGAAGGCCTACCCTATTGAGAGGGCATTACCTGGAATGTCACCCCTAGTTGCTTACTAACCTGTATAAACCTTCCTATGCAGTACCTACACCAATCGGCACCCGGGGCAAGAAGGCCTACACTATTGAGAGGGCATCACCTAGAATGTCACCCAGGCTGTCATTTAGTCAGTATCCTAAAGCTGCCAATAAGATGATAACGACCAACCAGAAAAAGGCATCGGCCATCTCAGCAGTAAGTGTCATCTACATTCAGTTTCTTGCAGAGTGAACATCTTGAACATAATGTGCATGTGCCATTCGGTTGAATTTCTTAATTCAAACTTAACCAGTTTGCGTTGGATGCCGTGTATACATGAAAAAAACATCCGGAATTCAAAACGAATGACGGATAAACATGTTACGAGCAAGGCGGGAAATATCTTTCACAGGGTGTGCTACCCACAGATGCCGGCCTAAACCCATCTCGGATCGAGGTTTGTAAAAAAACAATCCTGCCCCTTGGCCCAGTCAATGTCAAAATAATCCTGGTGGGAACTGGTTAATACTCCGTGAGAACGCAAACGTGAACTTATGATATAGGGGCAAGTTTTCTCGCAGCAAATTTCTTAAAAGTGAAACACATTTAAACGGTGGCGAATTTCGCTGTGAATGATTTGTGACATGAAACTCGCATTCGCGATTTTGAAAAGAAAAAAATTGCAATTTAGGTGGCACAGGTGGCTTGTGTGTAAAGCGCTCGCCTCTAACCAATGTGGCCCGGGTTCGATTCCCGGCCCGGACCATATGTGAGTAGAGTTGTGGGTTGGTTCTCTCCTGTGTCACAAGGGTTTTTCTCCAGTTTTCCTCCCTCTAGAAAAATCAAACACTTTCGATCTCAGGATGTGCTCCGTAGTAGTATAATGAGTCGATGTGGCGGCTGCCATAGGCGCCTTTACGTACATGCCAGCGGCTCGACTACGTTGTAGCCGCATCCTTCTCAATTCAGCACCTGAGGGCCTCCATGGAAAGCAGTGCTGTGCACTGATTGGAGTTTACCCTCATTAAAGATGACATAAATAAAAAAATTAAAATTAAAGTTCACACCTTAAAGTTTAAAGCTCACTGTACACACTTTGTATCTGGCTGTATTGGTAGTACTGGTAGTATTGACATGCAGACCTTTATACATCGTTATAAACAAGATGTACAGCAACTTTTGAAATTAAATCTTTGGAGATTGGTTTCTTTAACAGGTACTGTGTTTATTTTTTTCGGGTACCTATTTCCAAACTACTATCTAATAATGACCACTCCTCTAGGTAAATTCTCGTTTATCATAGTTGTCCCCCAGGGATATAATATATAATGAGATAATCCTAAATTCTTTTGACCTTTTTAATTTACAGGGCAACAAGTCAAGAAATGACAGTAGTAGTGTCACCAAGCATGTCAAGTTCCTGCTGTCCAACAAGGCTTATGAGACCCTACCTGAGCCAGATCCTAACATGTCATTGAGTATTGTGAATCTACCCGAATTATCACCTTCATCCAGCATCTTAAAAAAAGTAAGATTCTATGTAAGGCCCAAAAGTCTAAAAACAAAAAAAGAGTTTAAGGGTGGTCTTTTTTTTGCTTGATGTATTCGTATATAGACTTTATCGCAGAGTTATACAGTGTCACGTGACGTCATATGATAACAGGCTTCACTCCTGCATACTATGCTTTAGAAGACTGCGAAAACAATATGATCAGGAGAAAAGGGACATTGCGAACATGACTTGGATTTTCGTCATTTGTTTGTTTGTCTTTAATTTAAAAACAAATTAATATTGTTGATGCAGCAGCAAAAAAGGATGCGGGCGAGGACGAAAAAATATATATATATTTGTTTGTTATTACCAGGAGGTAATTCATAAAAAAGCTTTTCATATTTAAACTTATAAGTGATATATTGGGTTTTTTTGGTGCTTGCTTATACAGAGTGTGGTTGTTTTGGTTGTACAGTTTAGAATTTGTTCCCTTTTTTATACCTTTTTTTAAAAGAAGTTTTCTTCTGGGGTAGAGAAATTCAAAGACTGATATGGGTCCTATATTGCTCTTTGTTTTTGTGTGGTTGAGAAAAACTGGAGTAAAACAATTTAACTTGCTCTTCGAAGATCATTTCAACCCAAATTTAAGATTGTTATTTTCTTGAGTCGTGTGTGTGTGTGTTCCTCTTCATATATGCCTCAAACTGGTTTATTCAGAGAGGGGAAAACATAGTGTGGATGCTGGCAAGTCCACACAACGTCATCACTACCTGCACTGTGTGGATATTTGTGGTTCAGAGGTCCACACAGTCACAAATATGGCCAGTGTATTTTGAGAATTTTTTTTAAATCTATTTTTGTGAAACTTTTAGAGAGAGAGAATGACTGGAGAGCCCACACCATCAGTTACAATGAAGACAGAAGACCTGGAGAACCATTCCTTGAAGCAGGAGAAGAAGCAGACTACTAGGAAAAGGATGACAAGCACACCTCAGAGACATTCTAGAAGGACAAAAGGAGCACACATGCTGGAATTGTCTGTGAGTCAGGACTTACATATCTCCTCTTACAAGACTTTCAAGTACTTCTACTTTGCCTACTATTTCCTTGTTTTGTTTGTTACCTTGCTTCTACTTTTTCTAGTTCTTTCCTAATTTTTGGTCCAACAACTCGGAAGCTTTTTAACTGTTTTAGTTACCTGCAGTGTAATTTTATAGCAATGAATCTACAAAACACCATAAAGAACTATTAATTTTAAGCTACTCATTGCAATGTGCTTTCACATGTTAAACAAATATCTTTGACTTGACTTGACTTATCTTGACTTTATTTGTGAAATTCTCATCTGGAATTTGATAATAAACCTTCTAGGGGAACCCTAGTCTAGTGGGGTTGTTTGTGTACCCTTTTGCAGAATGCTTTACAACTTGACACTTTCTTAAACCAGTTTGCGCCGGGATTATTTTGGCATTGACTGGGCCCAGGCACAAGATTGTTTTTTATGGGATGTGCGGCATCTTTGAGTAGCACACCATAATATTTCTGGCCTCGCTCGCTGCGAGCCAGTCACCGACAGATATTTCTGGCCTTGCTGGTGATTTGTTTATTCTTTATCAGTTTTGAATTTCATAAAAACAAATCTTGGTGCAGATGTCAAATGTTACGTTTATTCGGTTTATCAATAAACAGTTGAATCCTTCAAATTTTTTTAGTTTGATGTTTCATCGGTGGATCTTCCCTCCTGTAATGCTGATGACCTGTTTACTCAGCCATCCAACCAGACTGAATCCAAGACTACAGCTGTAGTCTCTATTCCTGACACAGATGAGGAGGTAACCATTACCGCAGCTGTTTGCAATACACAGGAACTCATGAACTTTGAGGTACAAACTCACCTCAACATATTAACAGAGATGAAACCTTTACTGATTTTAATCAGAAATCTGATTTTAAAAATATATCTTAACGAAATTTGATGAAAACAGAAAAGCGAAATCTTTATTGCAATCAAAATTTTAATCTGTTCTACCAGTTGTCGGCGCACACAATGTATTCTAGATGCACATAAGTAGGCTAGGGAGTAGTTTACGACTGGAATAAGTTTAAAGATTAACATGAGATACGTAAAACTACGTACGACAGCTAGAAGGATTTTGCACAAGCCGGGTGATTTTTGCCCGGATTTTTAGAGGTCCAGACTTAGTAAATACAAAAACTATTGCTTTCAAAATTACAATAATGATCTTGAGAATAATCCTGGTGTTCGTGTCGATTATGAACCGGCCATAATTGTTAATAATGAAGCGCTGGTAATGGTTGTTTAATTCTCTCCATCCAGCCGATACCCATGCAGGTCTCAACCTCCATCAACAGCCAGCCACTTCACCCGTCGGAAGTCATCCAAGAAGACATCAAACCAGCCAACCTAGAGTCACTGCTCAGCAATAATGCTGCCAAGCAACAAGAAGCCTTAGCCATACAAAGGGCTAGAAGTAACCCTAAAGCAATTCAGCATCCAGTCCTTGCTACTCAAAGATGCCATCAAGAAGCTCAACACCCATCCGTTGCTATTCCAGAACAAAATGCCCACCAACAGGCTAAACATCTAATCAGAGCTACCAATGATAAGTATTTTCACCGAGTACAAGAGGCTAAGAAATCCCTGTGTTACAGCCAAGCTACACCAAGCATGCAGACTTGTCACCAACAGGCAGAGAGCCCAGTCCAGAGTACCCAACACCCACTCAATGGTACCCAGGATGAGGGCAACCCACAGGATTTGCACCCAGTCAGTGGTGCAGACAATCTGTGTCGCCCAGTAAATGGTCCCCATGAGGTGATCAACCAACAAGAGGCAGCTCACCCAGCTCCTAATCTAGATGATCAGTGTCTCCCCCAAGGAGCCCAGCACCCATTTTCTGATACCCATGATCATCAGTTAAGACCCCGGAACACCCAGCATCTCACCCTTGAGGTAGTGGGTACTAAGAAGACACAGCAACCCATCCATGCAACCCCCAAATCTCAATTGAAGAGGAGCAGTCCCAATGGAGACCTACCTGGCAGACCTAATAAGAAGAAATTCCTCAAGAAAGACCTATCTGATGATATAAAGGTGAGTATCGGTTACAAAGCTCTAATTGCATAACCATGGCTGGAAAGTGACTGAAGTAGTGACAAGTATGTAAAACTTTGTAACAGTATCCAACATACCATCAAAAACCGATAGTTTAACCAATTTGATATTTTTATTTTGTATTTTCTACATAATTACCCAATTTTGAAACAAAATTACACAAATTACACAGAGTAATAAATACATGTGCAAAAAACTTCTTTTTGACAAAGTCACAAATCTGTATTCGTCACAGTCTCATTGATTTTTCCAATGTGCTATATTTAGATTTGAAGTGACGAATCTGCATTTTTAAATGTGTAAATCTTGTATTGTTTTGAATATTTGAAATACACTAATCAGGTTTACCACAGTTCACACCGGGATTATTTTGGCTTTGACCGGGCCCAGGCACGAAATCCTTTTTCATGAACCTTTATCCGAGACGGGTTCAGGCAAGCATCTGTTAGAAGCACACCCTGATATTTCTGGCCTTGCTCGGGACGTGTTTATCCGTCATCCGTTTTAAATCCTGGGAAAACTTAGCATGTTATACACGTCATCCGACGCGAACTGGTTAAAAAGAGCTTCCTGTACGTGTACATCTTGTCTGCCAGCATTGTTTGCCTTTTAGCATTCTCTTTAATCTGTACATTGCCTTTTTATCAGGAGCTCTCACCACAGACCTGTGACCATGCCACCCAGAAGGACTTTCCCAGACAACCGAAGAAGCTTGAGTATGTAGACAAGGCAGTCGGACTGCCTGAATGTATTATTTCAAGGCTCGGCCCTACGCCTTACATACCGGCTAAATTCATACAGTACATCAACAATGTGATGGACTACGACAAGATGAAGAAATTACCACAAGGTAGGTGCCTCATTATATGAGCCAAATGTATAAATACATTATTATTACTCTAATCATTTGCTTAATTCATTTTATTTAACTTCTTGGGATATACAATATGTGACCTGTCACCACAAAATGAGAGTAAAGTCGCATAATGTGATTCAGAGATATGGCCATCCAAAGTCAAAATATGAAGGGGTAGTCAATTTTGAGATTTTGAGTAATTTGGAAGACCCAAGTCCTCCTCTACATATTCCCATTTTTTGGGTGAGATCAGATGATCGAAAACCTCTTAAATTACGCGATTTTGCGTAGTGTTTGCGTAGTTAGTGTTTGGATTAAAGTCTATTAGTGGTCTAATTAACACGGTAATTAAATATGCAAATCAGGTCCTCGTAATTATTCCACGTTTTCCAAATTTTGATATTTTGTTGTTTATACAATAGTTTGTATGTGTGGAAAATTTCAAGAAGAAATAATGATTAGAACATAGCCGTTGCTATGCTCAACCGAACTGTACTTGTCCTGTTTTGTAATCTTTTGCGTGTTTTGTTTATTATGTTTAAAGTAAGTTTTCTCACAAACACGTTTTGTGTAACCCATGACTATCTGGAGCGCTGTAAAAAGTATTTATCGCAAAACCCCCAAGTGTTATGTACCATTGGAAAGCTCTCTTTCTCAAGAATTTGATAATACCAATATCTCAATTTTCAATATTTCCGACTTTACTCTCATTTTGTGGTGACAGGTCACATATGTGACGAAATGAGCGGAAAGTTGCACATGGCCAAAACGAGTTATTAGCCGAAACGTCCATTTTGCAAAAAACCTTTATCATATCCCAAAATTGTATAGCTCAATTCAAACTCTAAAGTGTTTTTTTTGTGGCTGAATTGCACTGATTGATAGTATAGTTGGCACGGTTCACAGACTTTTAACTCCATTTTCTCAAAAAAAAGGAGCATGACTTCAGCAATTTCAAAAGAGTAAAGCGGCGGCTAGAAATAAGCTACAGCCACACACAATACATCATTTGAAAGCTTAGAACTTCTTCTTTCTATAATTGTAATAATGTCAATTTTGTCAACTTTCCACCCATTTTGTGGTGCCAGGTCACATATGTGACCTGTCACTACAAAATGAGAGTAAAGTCGGAAATATTGAAAATTGAGATATTGGTATTTTTCAATTCTTGAGAAAGAGAGCTTTCCAATGGTAAACACTTGGGGGTATATATTTTACAGCAGTCTAGAAAGTCACGGGTTTCACAAAACTTGTTTGTGAGAAAACTTATTTTAAACATCTTAAACAAAACACGCAAAAGATTACAAAACAGGACAAGTAAGGTTCGGTTAAGCACAGCAACGGCTATGTTCTAATCATTGTTTCTTCTTGAAATTTTCCACACATACAAACTGTTGTATAAACAACAAAATATCAAAATTTCAAAAACGTGGGATACTTACGAAACCCTGATTTGCATATTTAATTACCGTGTTAATTAGACAACTAATGGACTTTAATCAAAACACTAACTACGTAAAATCGTATAATTTAAGAAGTTTTCGATCATCTGATCTTACCCCAAAAATGGGAATATGTAGAGGAGGACTTGGGCATTCCAAATTACGCAATTTTTTTTAATTGACCACCCCTTCATATTTTGACTTTGGATGGCCATTATCTCTGAATCACATCGTGCGACTTTACTCTCATTTTGTGGTGACAGGTCACATATGTCCCTTTTTTTTCAAGTTATCAAAAAGATCCATGATTTCTTGGAATAATTGTCCACTATAAATTGAATCCAAATCAAATACAAGAATGTTAAGAAGAGCATTTTAAATGAAAAATGGGTATTAAGTGACACTTGTTTCTTTTCATAGTTGTCATTTGAAGTTAGACTGACGCTT
Organism: Crossaster papposus; assembly: GCA_037893245.1. Lineage (NCBI taxonomy): Eukaryota > Metazoa > Echinodermata > Asteroidea > Velatida > Solasteridae > Crossaster > Crossaster papposus. Next base: position 834,808 of record JBAIAA010000794.1, on the reverse strand, counting down.
GTATTGGAATAGAAAATTATAATGTATTTTCTATATGTGGTTGCAGTTCTACTTAAAAGAAAATAATTAATTTCTTTGTATTGTTTCTTTTCAGACATAATTGAGACCATTCCCGATGCAGTGTTCTTTTGAAAGTAATTAAAGTCAAGATTTGGAGGACTATTTCAAAGATTATCAAAAGTGTACACAGGGTTGTTTATTTTGGGGGTATCTTAATCATAGAGCTATATTAAATTACTAGAGCACTGACTCGATGTACAAAATTATACATACAGTACTAGGTGTCTCCGTGTTTGTTCACAAATCTTTAGAAAATGTGTACGACTGTTTGCATATCTACTATTCTAATTCTAAACAGGTGCGTTATCGAAGCCGATATGCCCACAACAGAAACACGCAATCAGTAGCATTTCATTAACGCATACGCATGTGCGTATCCGCTGCAGATGACCTTTACCATGAGGTGTTTTTTACCGGGCATTACAGTGTATATCACACTAAAGTTGTTTGCGTATGTTGTACTTGCTCGTTGCATTTAGAGTACGCTTTCAAAATTGACTCTATGCAATTTGAATTTAAAATGTTTGCGTGCAGGAAAGATTCAAAGTATCTCTGCGCGTAAGAATGAGGAGTTAGTGCTCTAGTAAGTTAATATAGCTCTCTGGTTTAAACTCTCGCTCCCAAAGTGATTTACTAGACCTACCTTACTCTTGCAAAATCCAACACCTTTGGCAAACGGTTGGACTCTGATTATGGTGGTATGTCTTACCCCATTTAAAGCATAATCAGTCCACACTACAACTGAATCCAACATGCACCTGTCAGCTTGATCTTGATGGCTTGGGGGGGGGGGGGGGGGGGGGGGGGGGGGTGGTGTGTTAGGGTTACGGCTTTATGGTTACAATGTGGACTTGAGGGCATCAAGGCAACATAGCCACTTTAACTATACAAATGCAGTAAACTCCGGTCAAGTCGGCACTTTCGGGACCTGAACATTTGTGATAACTTACAAGAATATAGACTAAATCGTTATTTTTGCCAACTTACATGAATGGCCTATGCGCCTATGATTCATTCTACAAATGCTTAGAATCACTCTGGTTTATGCTTGAGTTGAATCCAGCATATTAATCCTTGATTTCTATCATCACAGGCTGGGGTATTGATCACCCCATATTGTACCAAAATTCTCATTCAATAAGACGGCCTCCAAAATAAACCGCTCCATCGAAATCAGGAATAAGTCTCGAAATGACTTTTTGAGATATGCACATGGTGAGAAAGGGAATTTCATAAGCTTTCTAATGATACCCATCACAAGTGTGTATCTTCTTATGTTAACGAGTTATGATCTGATGAAGATGACAGGTGTATATTTATTTGCCGAATCCACGTTCCGAGAAAAACAGCTTTGAAATAAACAAAATTGACCAAAATCATACGGACAGCGCACACAGATCCTCTTCATTTTCATCTTTATTGATCGTTTTTACATACAAGACATTAATGACAATGCTGGTAATGATGCGTCACGGTGTGCAGTATTGGGGGAAACCCCTGCAGAGATCACCAACATACGTGTGTGACTTTTTACTCGACACTTGGCAACCGTAGTGCAGGAAGTCAATGCCAATGCGTGATTCTTTAAATGCCGACTTACACAAAGGTATAGACGATGTGCCCGGCAGTATGTTTTACATAAATTTGGTTAAAGGGAAATTCCAAGCTCAATAATATTTTACCTAGTCTAAAAGAATATGGTAACATACTGTACTGACTCCGCAGAGAATTTGTTTTGATTTGTTATCGAGAACGACTCACGCGCCTATTATATTCACGATTTCTTGCCATTCAGGAGTACAAGGGCGCGGCCATATTGTTCAAATTTCCCGCCTCACCCGGGACATTATGACGTAGTGTCTGCACCTCAATGCACTCTTATATACCTTGACGCGGCCAACTACATTATGCAGACGTATGTTGTACGGCGCCCGACTATTGCGAGTACATGAATTGCATTGTACTGATAAACCAGAACAAGATGGCGGCAAGCGCAGTGCGAGAAAATCCGTTTTATATGATTACCGAAACCGATAAAAATGAAATAAAAATCAAGTCACAATGGCAATTGACACTCTTTAACATTATGCAATTATAAACTATGGGTGGAGTTTCCCTTTAAGAGATGACATCAGAAGTCACATAATTCAAAGGCGATCTGACCTGCAACGTCACTCTTTAAGCAAGTTTTATGTTAAACACGATGTGTGCGCATACTGCCGGCACATTTGAATATGTAAACACGTGACGTCAGAGGGCACATCGTCTATTGTAGTGCTTTTTGTGCACCGTGAATAACATGCCAACTTGAGCAAAATGGCGACTTTTAAAAGCCGACTTAGAAATAATTTGTTTTAATGGTAATGCATAGGAGACAATCAAGACTTTTATCAGACGGCCGACTTGAGCGAGTTATACGATGTCATGTTGGCCGGAGTTTACTGTATAATTGGTTTGAGGGTGGGTAGTCAATATTATCTCCTTGAGGTATTGGAAGTTGACAAACTTTGCCTTGGGAACTAGTTTATATACATTGTACCTCAGAGAGCTATCAACTATCCACCCTCAAACCATGTTATGTTTGTATGTTAGCTGCTCAAGGTATTGGAAGTTGATACAAATGTTATATTTGCTTTACTATACCTCATGTATGTATATATTCAGTTGCATTACAAGAGCTCAGGGAAAATGCTGATTACCATTTACGTGTGCTGCCATTCTTTCATGTGAAGCTTTGCGGATGTACATGTAGGTGCGTATTACACCTGTGCACTAGTTCCCCTGATTGCATTGTAAAGTATATGTGTAGTAGACTAGCGAAAGGAATAACCTTTGTGCCAGTCTACGTCAGTTATACATTTTTATCGTTTGAAGCAGCAAAAGTTCCTAAACTCTAAAGTTTTTTTGCTTGACAACTACATTTGTCAACCTACTAAGTTTTTGCTTTGTGTATTTCAAGACAGTAAAATTCTATTAAAAGTAAACTTTGATTTTGAACCAACTATTTATAGTAATTTCAAAAGATTCTCAGATGCATTTTTGGACTTTAAAAAAAAAATATGACAGCATGCTAGAAGAAATAGTTTCACAGGGAGTTTAGCTTTTGGACAGCTGCAAATAAGCCGGGCACACACAATAGCTAGCTGTATTTATTCCAAAACTTGCCATACCAGTATGTATTTCTGTGGGTGTATTTCACTACTTACAGGCGATATAAAAATTCTGTTCAAGCAAATGGAGGTTCTGAAACAATAGTTTTGTTTGTAAATATTGTCTAAATTATCAAGAGGCTATTTATTTTAACAGGTCTACAATATTCACTCAGGATAGGAATTCTAAAATATCTTGGGTATTTATATTATAAAAAAAAACATTTCTTTCATTTGAAGTTATCAAGTTTACTCGTTTGTGTTTGATGAATTAAATGAATTTTTCTGATTGTTTGAACTAAACCTTGAAACTTGAGTTATTAAAGAAAATGTAATTACATTACGAAATGTATAAATTGAAGGAAGATAATTTATGCCAAGGGAAACTGAATTATTACAAATATTTAAATGCAATTTCAAACATTAATTTTGCTTTATTTCAATAAATTTGTTACTGCAAACAGCACATCTTTGGATCTAGATATCACTCAATTTAACCCCCCACCAAGAGAAAAAATAAGGGAAAACAAATAAAATGTTAAAATACAAGATCTTAAAAATGAGTTAAAAAAACTACCGGTACTTTAAAACCCAAGAATGTTTTGAACTTAAAAAAAATGTTCTATACACGTGTCAACTAATAATGAAAAGCCCTAGTCACAGTGAGTTTAGAATGTAGCCTAATATAGTACTGCACATGTTTAAAACAAAGCAACTCCATTTACGATGTACAAAACATAACACCTTGCCCACAAATTGTGTGTTGCAGGAATTCACTAATGTCGCTATTTTGCCTGCCACAGAGATGGGTTCTAACATTTCATTTTAAAGGGGTGGTTTGGAAAAGAGCCAGTATATTGTCCACTCATTTCGTATTGAAAAACCTTTTCACTGCATAAACTGTTGTGGTCCGTTTTCATAGTGAATGCAAAATACTGCATAAATTGTGGATTGGTTGGTTATGCATAATGTACATTGCTGCACGATCAGCCAACAACTTGGCACAGATTTGGACATGAAAACTGGGGAGCAAAGTACGGTGTAGCATGAATTTCAGACTTAAATACGGACTCATTGGTAGTATTGTGATGCCTAAATAAGAGAGTGACCCGTGACGTGAGAGGGTTTAACCAATACAGTGGAACACCATCCTTGGCTCCTGATTTGTTTATACAAAGATACCAAACGTTGCAAAATGTAAACAGTTTTGTACAAATCCACAAGGTATATCACCGTTGTAATTCCCCAAAGTCAAATTTAAACACTGGTGCTTTATGTTAACCAGTTCGCGCCGGACTACGTATATACACGCAAAGTTTTCCCCAGATTTAAAACGGATGACGCATAAACACGTCAGGTCGGAAATGTCTGTCAGCAGCGAGCAAGGCCGGAAATGCGTGGGTGTGCTTTCCGGTACTGGCGTTAAAAATAATCCCGGCGCGAACTGGTTAAAGAGTGATATGTGAAAATTGCTATAAAGAACGATTGATAAAATCGATGAACTGGGCGGAGGTCAAATGAGGGTTTCCAGGTATTAGAAAAGAAAATAAGATTCTCCCTACAATATTATTTGTTACACTTGGTGGCCTTGTTTAGTTTGGTCAGCAGTGATAGGTCAATCTGATCCCCTTGACTGAGTACAATCTCTACTTTCCTTTAGCTTTCTTGGCCTTGTTTAGTTTGGTTAGCAGTGAGGGGTCAATCTGATCCCCTTGACTGAGTACAATCTCTACTTTCCTTTAGCTTTCTTGGCCTTGTTTGGTTTGGTTAGCAGTGAGGGGTCAATCTGATCGAGACTGATCCCCTTGACTGAGTACAATCTCTACTTTCCTTTAGTTTTCTTGGCCTTGTTCTGTTTGGTTAGCAGTGAGGGGTCAATCTGATCGAGACTGATCCCCTTGACCGAGTACAATCTCTACTTTCCTTTAGCTTTCTTGGCCTTGTTCTGTTTGGTTAGCAGTGAGGGGTCAATCTGATCGAGACTGATCCCCTTGACCGAGTACAATCTCTACTTTCCTTTAGCTTTCTTGGCCTTGTTCTGTTTGGTTAGCAGTGAGGGGTCAATCTGATCGAGACTGATCCCCTTGACTGAGTACAATCTTTCAGCCCGTTGCTGTAGGGTACCACCACACTTCATGCCTCGCTCCATGAGGGCAGTCTTCAGGGCATTCAGGCCCACAGATTCAAGCTCAGTTATGGATGAGAAGGAATCCAAGTTTAATGGCTCCTGAAGAAAATTAACAAAAGGAAGACAGTAAAGAAACAGTGATAAATATTGATAAGCATTTCACTATGAACAATATCTATTCTTGTTATTAACAATGCTTTTTGGTAATGAAACCAAGGATCCCTCAAAAGCGCCCTAGGCACTGTAGCTCGCAAGCCTGAGGAAACCTGTAGAAAGAAGACAATGAGAAGAAGGTACAGTTTGAGAGGTGGGAGGAAAAAAAACCAGAGGAATATCCTGGGGAAACCCAAATAATCAGTTAGGGTCTGAAAACCCAATCCACATATTGGCCCAGGTGGGATTTAAACCCGGGGCCGATTTCACGAAACGCTAAGACGCGTCTTAGGAAGAGTTATTCGTCCTAACTAGCGACTCTCCCTAGGATCAATTTCACTAAAGTTAAGACGAGTTCAACAGAGGAATATCCTGGGGAAACCCAAAGAATCAGTTAGTGTCTGAAAACCCAATCCACATATTGGCCCAAGTGGGATTCAAACCCGGGATTCAACGTAGCTGAACTCGTCTTAACTTAAGATCGTCACGAGGGTCGTCTTATCTCATTAATACATGCGTTAATCTGTGTATCGTCTGGAAATCATTGCATTATCTTCTCGTTAAAGACGAAAAGTCGGCCTAGAGTTTTAGTTTCGAAAAAAGAGTAGATTTTTGTTTTATATGTGTGTATAGTTTTAAAAACAATTTTATTTATACGCCAACAACCAGTCGACTCTGTCGTGTGCAGAACTACCGTACGTGATTAAATTACACAGACTAGGTTTCTGGTGAAAGTTTGTGTTCGTATGCGGGAATTAAATTTGCATGTTTCTTTTCAACGACTGTTTACTTTAGTGGTAAAAACAAACATGAAACAGCTATCAAATAAGTAGTTGCGATGCGTCTTTCATAAGATGGGTTTAATGAAAATCGATCTTAGGACACGTCTTAGCCAAGATCGATCTTTGAGCTGGTACCTGTCCTAAGTAATAAGATAAGTCATAGGATAAGACAAGTTTCATGATATTGGCCCCCGGGTCACAGTGAAGGAAGAACCGCTATGCCAACCTGAGTGCCCCAAAAATAAGTTTCTAAACCTGTTTTAACCCTTTTTACTATTTGCTTTCTTTCGATACCCTAATGATTATAGAATGTAACAGAATTTAACAAAAGCCTGCATGGGAAATCTACACTGCTCCCTGAGGTCACCATGTGCACCAAATAACAAACTGAATGTACACGTTTACACAACCCCAGCTTAATTTGTCCTTAGTTTCAGTTTCTCCAGCACCAATGAAAACAAACAGCCTGATGTCTGACAAAGTTTGATGTCTCTAAAGCAAAAGAATGGACCAATATTCCAGGGGAGTATGGCAAGTCGAGGGACTGAAGAGGAAGCTGGGGCTGGTGGCAATTTGAAGCCAAACAAAATTGTAAACACAGATACCAGACTGTCGTCTTCTACAATGAACTTCACAATGTTGCAACCTGACGCCAACTTTTGTCTTCATATATCATCTTAAGGAAGTTCATTCAGTGCAAAAATATTTTTAAAAACATGAATGTGAGATTAAGAAACATTTCCAATTTTGTTAGGAAAAAAAATTAAATTTCAAAGAAACAAAGAAATTGGCAAAGCGGGACTCAAACCTGTGACCTCTGAAATACTGGACCGGTGCTCTACCAACTGAGCTATCTTACCCTAGGTTGGCGGTCTCCTAAATTGTCAGTATGTTTGTTCAAGGGCGCTAGTCAGAAGTCATAAACACCAGAATGCCGTGTGGCCAGGGATCACGCCCAATTTTATGATGAACTTGGGAAGCGACATTGTGGGGATTTTAACTTTAAAAATGTTTGTTCTACTCTTCATAAACTTTGTACACAAACGCTGATTGGCGTCAGGATACTACATTCTTTCCTAAGCAACTGAAAGTTCAACCCCGCTCATTACCTGATGTACATCAGCTTTGATGTCGTCTTCAGTTTTCACAATCTCACTGTCGGTACATGTAGGTGCAGGTAACACCTTCAACAAGGAACTCCCGCCTTCACACTTTCCATTATCCATTTTGATTCCATCCATGTCAGTCGCAGTCAGTTTAGTCTCAGGTTCTGATGAATCTTCTTGGTCGGCCGTGCTACTTGAAGGACTGTCTCTCGAGACACCAGGAGTGCTGTTGCCACTATTTGATGATTCGCTGCTTGTAGATGAATCGGAGGCTGCAGTGGGAAGGTCAACTTCTTCATCTTCACTATCATCACTGTCACTTCCTTCTTCCACACCCATCCTAAGATGTACAAAAGATGCAAATCAATTTCTTCCATGAATACATGACGACTTGAAACTAACGTCTGTCGATGTCAGTTTTTTATAATAATCGATTAATCGGAAATTCAATATCGAGTATACGCGATATATCGATTATTTCCCGTGTGCAAGATGAAGCTTAAAAACAGCGATTAATATACTGAAGACCGACAGTTTAATACTAGGTACGTTGCAAAAACCGGTTTTCAGCTTGATCCTCCGCGCATGTTGTCGGTCTGAACAATATCAAATTGCGCCAGTCCGCGTGTTTATGGTTTTACAACGAAGATAAGAAATTATTACGGTTGCTGCTTCCGCACTTGATTCCAAGATCGAGCTGCTGTTCATTTGTTCCGCGGGGCGCGCCGTCCGTTATCTGGGCTTATTGAGGGCGCCCTATTATAAGGGCGCCCTCAATAAGCCCAGATAACGGACGGCGCGCCCCAAATGAACAGCTCGGTCTTGGAATCCAGACTGGCTTGCTAGGTCAATAGCAGGGTGCACAGAACGCTCCCCACAATTCCCGACTCGTGATTGGCCACCCCAAAATGTTATCAGATCAAGGGAGTGTTACGTCCCGAACAACCGATAGGCTGGGGCGGCATGGCCGGTTTCTTTTGAGATTTTACTGTGCAAGCGGTTGTGAACTATAGCGGTGGGCCGCGGGTGAAACACAAAGAACAACTTCACAACCGCAGTTGGTCGTCGAACGTATTTTATTTAATAGGCCTACTCAAATGTTTTAAGCTACATGTACAAATAAAGACGGCAGCTTTTCTAATATACTAAAGCCCCGAGATTTTCTGGATAATCTGACAATCTTTCGGTGTTTTCGATATCATTTAGGAACATTGAAATTTAGATACATCAAAATTGTTGATATATCGAAAATGTCGATATTTCGATATGATTAAAAAAGTGACATCGGCGATATCGATGTCAAAATAGTATCGAGTATTTGAGTAATATCAATATATCGACGGACGTTACTTGAAACACTGTTTTTTTATCCCCAAACATCTGTGAATTCATGTGAACTCTTTACATTAATCCGACATCCTTATACTACAAAATACTACTGAGTAACTTGTAGTATGCAGTACTCTTACTGCACTGGCCTATGAGAATTGAGTAGTATTTTGTAGTACAGTGTAGGGCTGGCGATATTTATTTTGTTCGTAGTCGATTTTTTTCACACACGATATCGCCGATATGGTGATAAAATCGGCAAAAAAATTAAGGCATGAAAAAAATGTCGCCAAATGTACCGCCATTATCGTTTATCAAGCACGTTGCGGCGTAAGTACCGTAATTTCCTGCGGTAAAGACGCGGCTTATCTGACTTTCTAGACCACAAAAACATCGCCGCGCCTTATCTTTCGGTGCGCCGTATATGATGTCGCTTGAGTTCAAAGTGATGGTCTTTGTGTGAAGAATTCTTTGAACGCCGCAATCTTACTCAATAATGCGGTCAACCAATTATTCCAACTCTCCGGACATTGTGACCGTGTTTCATTAACAATGCCGCGATGTGTTGATCCCCCTACGACCGTACATGTATGTGATTTAGCACTCGGCAGCGTGCGTAGTCTTGTTTGCAAGACGTTTTTCGCGATGCGGGGCGCCCTCTAACGTACGCCGTAGACCACGCGCGAATTACCGCATCGGCGGCCTAGCCTACGCGCGCTGCATATACCGCGATTAAGATCGTCTTGCAAACAAGACTACAGCGTGCGCTGCATGACGCGTACAACAGCGATAAAAAGCTGGCCCGTATTATGTGGCCTTTTTCTAAACGTTTTTTCGTCTACGTTCCGGCTTCATGCAATTCACCATCCGAACTACACAGCGCGGAGCATTCACAACGACTGGAAAAAAAGACTAGGGGGTGTCGCAATTAGGAATACCATGCACGCGATCGCTGCATGTGATGTACATGTGCATGCAGTTTATACTGCAGTGATACATGATATGTATCGGCAAACCTCGTGCGATATTGTGACTACTGGTTTGAAGTTTTCATACATTGTTTGCGTGCCAGATAAACTCAAGTACTCAGCAAATTCTTGCTTGGAATAGTGGGATCGTTCTAAGGCAACAAAATGACCCCTTTGTGGCGATGTACCTACACCGGGTGGCGTCTGGTGTTCTTTTGGGTGCGTTCAAGCATGGTTCAAGCATGCGCCTTATTCGGCAGTGCGCTTTATCTGTTGACGTTTGAAATTTTTTTGGGTGATTTTAGGGACCTGCGCCTTAACCGCCGTGCGGCTTTACCGCAGGAAATTACGGTACCTAGGATGCCTAGGATGTTAGGGTTAACCTACCACAATGTCTTAGATCTCTTACTGCTTCTATCATCAGCTTCTGATTTTCTCTTTGAGTGAATTCCTGAGGATGAAGCAGCAGAGCTGACAGTAGCTGCAGCTTGGATTCCTGTCAAAACAATAATCAAATCAAGAATTTTAAAATCAAGAAGTTATTTGGTTTTTTTACAAGCACTTTTAGGCCAGATTTCGAACAAATGTAATTTTTCAATGAAATGTGTTGGGGGGGGGGGGGGGGGGGGAGGTTTATTTTAGGTTATTTTACTTTGCTTATATTTGTTTCCTTACACTACTTATTAGCGAGTTGTGCAGATGATAACATTCCTGTCCAAACTCCTGGTATACTGACTAACATTTGTTCGTCAAGTCCGATTAATAAATACCTAGGAGAGTTGCTGGCTTCTGATTGGTCGAGACTCGATCACGTGGAGTGCTTTATCATGTAGTAATTACCAGGTTTTCAAGAAGAAGCGAATAAATGTCCCCTGAACCAGCATTAATCAAGCATCATGTAAGCCAATGATTGGCCGAATGCAACAGTCCTACGGTTACTTGTAACGAGGATGCATCAAATCTTGATACTGCGCGCTATAAATGTACGCGTAAAACGTTTGTTTCTATACGCGCGGCATTTTTCAAAATGCGCAAGTCGTCTGTTAACGGTAGCGCATTGCTATGCACGGTGGGCATCAGTAGTCAGCTAATCTGGTCTCGAAGTATGGGTAATAATAACAACGCATATAGAAAGATTGGGTACCATGCATAAGCTAAAACATGACCCCTAAACATGAACACAAAACGCTGGAAAAGTCACGAAATTTTGAGCATTTTCACCATTTATCTCGTTAAAAAGGTATTTATTAAAGGTAATAACAGTGCGAGGACCCGGTCATTACTACGTAATAATGACCGGGTTGGGGGTTGACCGCTGGTAATGGACCTCGCCTTTGGCTCGATCCATTACCAGCGGTCATCCCCCAACCCGGTCATTATCACAAAGTAATAACTGGGTCCTCGCACTTTTATTACCTAAATTTAACCTTACATACCGGTATTTCTCAGAAAAAAAACTCTACGCAAAAGTACACCGTGGCTAATTTAAACTGGCAAGTGGATTCAAGAACTTCTACAGTATGCATGTACATGTAAGTTGTTTGCAGTAGCACCATGTGGTAATAATCCGTTTGCAAGTTGTGTGGTTCTAAACAAAACGGAAGGAACTCAACATTTTGTCAGTCTCCTCACGAAGGGCAGAGCACACTGGCTGAAACAGAGTTCCCTCTGGTTCTTTCACACAACCACACATTTTGGGGATCTCCTGAAATATCTGGTCTACTTGGAATAAATGTCTCTTAGACAAACAATTTCGACAGGGTTTCCACAGAAATCTCAAAATGAAATCCAACAACTTTTCTGTGACTTTCCCATTACCGAGACTGGTGCTTATCAAGACCATTTTTTGCAGCCTTTCAGTTTGACACAAGACTGCCGAGTACAGAGCATACATGTACATGCATGAAGAGAAAGTATGATAAACTGAAAACTGAAAGACCCCACGCATTATACATCATCGTGCATAAATTGAACAGAATTCCATGACTTTTTATTATGAATTTCAACTTTTCCGACCTACTAAAATAACAACATCTTATAACATTTCTACAACATTTCTACAATCACGTCCCGTTTCTGCTTGTCATAGCTAGGATCTACAAAGACTTGTTTAGGTTCGTGTCTCAAACTCCCTACTGACCTTGTGTGATGGCATCATCCAGGTTGTCAATCACATCCCTTTTCTTTTTTCTCATAGCTAGGATCTACAAAGACTTGTTTAGGTTCGTGTCTCAGTCTCTCCACTAACCTTGTGTGATGGCATCATCAAGGTTGTCAATCACATCTCTTTTCTGCTTGTCATAGCTAGGATCTACAAAGACTTGTTAATGTTCGTGTCTCAGTCTCTCTACTTACCTTGTGTGATGGCATCATCCAGGTTGTCAATCACATCCCTTTTCTGTTTGTCATAGCTAGGATCTACAAAGACTTGTTTAGGTTCGTGTCTCAGTCTCTCTACTTACCTAGTGTGATGGCATCATCCAGGTTGTCAATCACATCCCTTTTCTGCTTGTCATAGCTAGGATCTTCAAAGACTTGTTTAGGTTCGTGTCTCAGTCTCTCCACTTACCTAGTGTGATGGCATCATCCAGGTTGTCAATCACATCCCTTTTCTGTTTGTCATAGCTAGGATCTACAAAGACTTGTTTAGGTTCGTGTCTCAGTCTCTCCACTTACCTTGTGTGATGGCATCATCCAGGTTGTCAATCACACCCCATTTCTGCTTGTCATAGCTAGGATCTACAAAGACTTGTTTAGGTTCGTGTCTCAGTCTCTCCACTAACCTTGTGTGATGGCATCATCCAGGTTGTCAATCACATCCCTTTTCTGTTTGTCATAGCTAGGATCTTCAAAGACTTGTTTAGGTTCGTGTCTCGGTCTCTCCACTGACCTAGTGTGATGGCATCATCCAGGTTGTCAATCACATCCCTTTTCTGTTTGTCATAGCTAGGATCTTCAAAGACTTGTTTAGGTTCGTGTCTCAGTCTCTCCACTGACCTTGTGTGATGGCATCATCCAGGTTGTCAATCACATCCCTTTTCCGTTTGTCATAGCTAGAATCTACAAAGATGTGTTTAGGTTCATGTCTCAGTCTCTCTACTTACCTAGTGTGATGGCATCATCCAGGTTGTCAATCACATCCCTTTTCTGCTTGTCATAGCTAGGATCCACAAAGATGTGTTTAGGTTCATGTCTCAGTCTCTCTACTTACCTTGTGTGATGGCATCATCCAGGTTGTCAATCACATCCCTTTTCTGCTTGTCATAGCTAGGATCCACAAAGATGTGTTTAGGTTCGTGTCTCAGTCTCTCTACTTACCTTGTGTGATGGCATCATCCAGGTTGTCAATCACATCCCTTTTCTGTTTGTCATAGCTAGGATCTACAAAGATGTGTTTAGGTTCGTATCTCGGTCTCTCCACTGACCTTGTGTGATGGCATCATCCAGGTGGCCAATCACATCCCTTTTCTGCTTGTCATAGCTAGGATCTACAAAGACGTGTTTAGGTTCGTGTCTCAGTCTCTCCACTGACCTTGTGTGGTGGCATCATCCAGGTTGTCAATCACATCCCTTTTCTGTTTGTCATAGCTAAGATCTACAAAGACGTGTTTAGGTTCGTGTCTCAGTCTCTCCACTTACCTTGTGTGATGGCATCATCCAGGTTGTCAATCACATCCCTTTTCTGTTTGTCATAGCTAGGATCTACAAAGATGTGTTTAGGTTCGTGTCTCAGTCTCTCCACTGACCTTGTGTGGTGGCATCATCCAGGTTGTCAATCACATCCCTTTTCTGCTTGTCATAGCTAGGATCTACAAAGACGTGTTTAGGTTCGTGTCTCAGTCTCTCCACTTACCTTGTGTGATGGCATCATCCAGGTTGTCAATCACATCCCTTTTCTGCTTGTCATAGCTAGGATCTACAAAGACTTGTTTAGGTTCGTGTCTCAGTCTCTCCACTAACCTTGTGTGATGGCATCATCCAGGTTGTCAATCACATCCCTTTTCTGTTTGTCATAGCTAGGATCTTCAAAGACTTGTTTAGGTTCGTGTCTCGGTCTCTCCACTGACCTAGTGTGATGGCATCATCCAGGTTGTCAATCACATCCCTTTTCTGTTTGTCATAGCTAGGATCTTCAAAGACTTGTTTAGGTTCGTGTCTCAGTCTCTCCACTGACCTTGTGTGATGGCATCATCCAGGTTGTCAATCACATCCCTTTTCCGTTTGTCATAGCTAGAATCTACAAAGATGTGTTTAGGTTCATGTCTCAGTCTCTCTACTTACCTAGTGTGATGGCATCATCCAGGTTGTCAATCACATCCCTTTTCTGCTTGTCATAGCTAGGATCCACAAAGATGTGTTTAGGTTCATGTCTCAGTCTCTCTACTTACCTTGTGTGATGGCATCATCCAGGTTGTCAATCACATCCCTTTTCTGCTTGTCATAGCTAGGATCCACAAAGATGTGTTTAGGTTCGTGTCTCAGTCTCTCTACTTACCTTGTGTGATGGCATCATCCAGGTTGTCAATCACATCCCTTTTCTGTTTGTCATAGCTAGGATCTACAAAGATGTGTTTAGGTTCGTATCTCGGTCTCTCCACTGACCTTGTGTGATGGCATCATCCAGGTGGCTAATCACATCCCTTTTCTGCTTGTCATAGCTAGGATCTACAAAGACGTGTTTAGGTTCGTGTCTCAGTCTCTCCACTGACCTTGTGTGGTGGCATCATCCAGGTTGTCAATCACATCCCTTTTCTGTTTGTCATAGCTAAGATCTACAAAGACGTGTTTAGGTTCGTGTCTCAGTCTCTCTACTTACCTTGTGTGATGGCATCATCCAGGTTGTCAATCACATCCCTTTTCTGTTTGTCATAGCTAGGATCTACAAAGATGTGTTTAGGTTCGTGTCTCAGTCTCTCCACTGACCTTGTGTGGTGGCATCATCCAGGTTGTCAATCACATCCCTTTTCTGCTTGTCATAGCTAGGATCTACAAAGACGTGTTTAGGTTCGTGTCTCAGTCTCTCCACTTACCTTGTGTGATGGCATCATCCAGGTTGTCAATTACATCCCTTTTCTGCTTGTCATAGCTAGGATCTACAAAGAAGTGTTTAGGTTCGTGTCTCAGTCTCTCCAGCTTCTGTTCTCGTCTCTCTTTCCTTTCTCGTTCGTTCTCTTCTTTCTTTGTGATCCACTCACTCAGTCTACAAAAAGAACAAGGATGGTTCTTGAATCACAAGTCTCGCCTACTTTCGTGATTATCATATTTTACAACTTGACCAAAAATGACCTTTGACATCAGTATGTGACTGAATATCACCATCACATGCAAGTTTCCATAATGACCCAGTTAGATTGCAATTGAAATTTACGTTTTGAAATGAAACTATTTTACAATTCCAGCCTCTTTTATAACTTGACCTAAAAAAAAAGTTTCTTAACCAATACTTGTACCGGTACAATTACTAGTACTTGACCTTTGACATGACGATCATATAAAGATTGCAATATTGCATGCATGACCCAAATTGGATTGCAATTGGAATTTAACTTTGCATATAAGATCAATTTTTCGAAACTTAAAAAAAAGAAAGACAAATACGGACTACGTACGGACACCGACATACTTACATACGAACGGACTACGTACCGAAATAGTAAATTGCACAGACAAAAATATCAGTCATAAAGAAAACCAGATTGCAACAACATTAGTGTCACACAGACAGCTGCTTGCATATTTTGTTATTAGGGATAATCAATTTTAATATTGGATTTTGCCTTTCACTGACGTATTATCCAAAGTGATTTAGAAAAAAAAAATTCACTTGGGTGGGATTTGAACCAATGACCTGCTTTCTTATGCAGATGTCTTACCACTCGACCACTGAGCTAGCCGGGGTCAGCTGGCTTGTTGGAATCTGATTAGCAGCGGCTACTGCAACCAAATGTTTCATAAGTTGGGATTTGCTTAGGGTGATGTAAATTTAATATTGGGTTCTGCCCTTCACCAACAAATTTGTTTTCTTAATGTTAAAAACTAATAATAGATTCGTAGGGAAAATGTTAAAGAAAGTCATGTAACTGACTTTAGCCGTGTCCGCATTGGACTTTTTTTGGTAGAATCTACGGAGACTGTTGTCAAATTAACCAAATTAAATCCAATGCGGACAGGCGGTAACATTGTCAAATTGTCTATTTTACCCTCCGCAACAGTAAGATCTACAGGCCCAAGTTTCTAGCGGAGGAGTTACGTTGTATGTTTTGTGATCCTGACAGCCACGTAAGGTGAAACCTACATTTTGGTCATGTGATTTCCGCCTAGAGGTCACACCAATGCATGACCTTTACGGTTTCGCGCGCTTATCACTTGCAGTACTTGTACTTGTGTACATGATATGATGCGCACTGCATCATATGTGACTTGACTGGATTTTGCACACTTTCGAGCGAATTCGAGTCAAATTTCCGCCCTTTTCTGCTATTCATGTAAATTTAGCGCGCGCTTTTTACAAAACCACATCCGGTGCCCTCATTAGATTATGAGAGGACATGTCACTCTGGCCTTACTTTCCGCGAGCAGTTTAATCCAAGTGCGGACGGTCGGAAGAATAACTACCGTGAACTTTGACAATCACGTACGGTAACTTTTGACAATATTAAGTCCAATGCGAACGCGGCTTTTGTCGTGTTTTCTTCTGCCTTGTAAAAAAAAATTGCTCAACTATTTTGCCAATACTTACTTCTTTTCATTATTGACATCTCTCATTCTCCGCCCACTCAGATCCCGGCAAGCATCGTGATTGGTCGTTTTGTCAATCTGAGCACCGAGCATGCGCAACATGGACCCAAAACCTAAAAGTGTAAAATGCAATTCATGTAGCATTCCACCAAATATAAAAACACCACTCTGACATGTTGAGAATCAACTTCAAGAATCTGCTTCTAAAACTGAGCTGAAGTAATGAACAAACTGAAGCAATGGTATATTCCCAATCTGACAATATGGGACTCTTAATACCGTGTATGAGAGTTCTAAACCTAAAAGAGTGAAAATGTGCAATTAAATGAAACAACCATACCACATGAAACAGCCAGTCCCAAAACCAATTGAGTACTGTACAGTCAACTCTCGTTACAAACCTCAATTGGACCTAGCAAAAGAGTTATATCAGAATGTTGTATTAAGTGGAGTGTCGGTCCCATTCACTGTGCACATAAATGCCAGACAGGGACCTTGAGTGCTGAAAAACATGTACACAAATTCAGGCAACTTTACTCACTCTTTTTCAAACTTTTTATTAAATAGTTCGCGCCAGAGGACGTACACGCAAAGTAAGGCACAATTTAAATTATTAAACAGCAATTCTTCCAGAAAGGTCTGCATAGAACCTTTGAGTTTTGGGACTCTCACACACAGTTTTTTAGCAACCGGGCCAAGCGGCCATTATTGAGGTCAAACAAAGTGCAGACGGTACATTGCCGTGATTACGCAAAGACCTCAATGGGGGCGCTGTCGTGAACTTTATACAGTATTGAGAATTAATCCCCAAAAAAGACGAAAAGGGAAAACAGGGAAGACAGGCCTTCATTTAAATAAATCTGAGGAGAGCTGTGCATCGCTCTCCCTAAATCGAAAGGTGAATTAAGGAGAGTGATTTTAAAATCGCTCTCCTTAAATCAAAACAATTAATTAAGGAGAGTGATTTGCTCTCGCTAACAAAACGCAAGTTTAAAGGCCCTGCGGCCGATTTCACCAATGTTAGGATCAATCTTAGGAAGAGTAACTCCTCCTAACTTGCAATAGATCCAATGCAAGTTAGGATGAGTTACTCATCCTAACTCGAGATAGGATTAATCCTAGCGTTTCGTGAAATCGGCCGCAGGACACTATCTGTAGTTACTCAAAATGACAACCAAAGGTGTCTATGCCTTTAATAAACACATACTCAAGAAAAGGAACACAACATTCACCAGTAGTTCAACTTTTGGTTAAGAGAATGATGGCGCTTTCCCATCCAGTGACATTTCTCTCTCTGTGACTTGTATGGCTTAATTAAGCGCGAATTAGTCTAGGCCCGTTATGTCCGAAATAAATGGAATGGGCGAACACGAAAGACTAGATGACCGTTGTTGGTATAAGATAAATCTGATGTGATTTTATTTGGGGGTGCGAGGAGAGAATTGTAATCGCAAATTCTCTTGACGTGTTAGCAATAGCAATGCTTTCGTGTCTTTACTGTTATGACACTCGTCAGTTGCAGGTAGGTGATTCCATGGTGAGGAATCGGTTTTAACTCGCAAGGTGTGTGGGTTTGGTGTGGTACAATCAATGAACGTGAATTCCAGGTATTTGGAACTTGGCCATATTATTTATTTTGGGTCCGTATTATTTCTCTTGTAAAGAGAGCAGTATGTTGGGTTTCAACTGTGTTTGTATACTGCTTGGTGTTTTAATTGTTACAGTCCGGTGGTTTATGGCTCGGTTGCTGATTGGAATTGGCGTTTTTGCGTTCGCATTTTTTTTTTTTGTTTTTTTTTTGCTCTTGTTAAAATTGTAAGGAGCGTTTTTTTTTTGCTCTCCTTAAATTTTTTAAGGAGCGCGGAGGAGCGCGAGCGCGATCGCGCTCCTTTAAAATGAAGGCCTGGGAAGAAATATTTCAAACACAAGAGATGCTAGGGACAGACCCTCATCTTACCCCCCTTGCCTCCCTCAAGACACAGCAAGGCTTGATAACACTGTCTGGGCTTAATGATATCAGTCTGGTGGACTTTCCTTCCATGATGGTAGAGGGACAGGAATGGAGCTGGGATGCCCTACAAGAATGCAATGAGAGAAAAGGTGAATAAGAAAACAAATATTACACTTATTGCCATTTTTAGTATTATTTCGTTAGTAAAATGACATTAAGATACATGTATGTATTCCTTTCATTCCATGACCAACTGTCAGCAATGTACAGTATGTACAATCATATTTAAAATGACATTTCAAATAACCATAAGAGAAACCGACTAGGTGCAGTTTATATTATTTTTGAAAATTGAACAAAGAAATTGACAGGAGCAAGGCTTAAACCAGCGACCTCCGGATTGCCGTTCCAGTGCTCTACCAACTGATCTATTGAGTCCTATATTGGTGGTTCCCAAAATTAGTCAATGGGCCCAAAATCAAAAGCAAAATCAAGCAGACCATGTAAAAGCAAAAGCAATCGCGTAAAAGCAGAAGCAATCGCCTAAAAACATAACCTTTACATAAATTTTGCTTTGAATAACAGCCATTTCTTAACCAGTTTGCGGCGGATCATTGCGAATGACATGTACATGCAAAGATTTTCTGAAATTCAAAACGGATGACAAATGAACACATTACGAGAAAATTAGAACGAGACCAGAAATATCTGTCAGCAACCAGCCCGCAGCGAGCAAGGCAGTTTGAAAAAGCTTACCGAGTTGTGGGGACATTTTTCTGCACCCATAGCATTTTTTGGTCTTCAGTAAAGGGGTCTAGAGGTAGAATTGTGTTAGGGTATAATGAAAAACATGGAGGAGATGACAAATTAGGGTGATGTTGACAATTTTAGGTCGAAAGAATTTTCTGAGTTTGAGTTTAGAGAGATTTTCCTCTGCACACGAACTCTATGGAGTACATGTATGTAACGTCATGTACAAAAAGAATAGACGAGTGTGCCTAATACCAACCAATGCTGGCCTGAACTCGCCATGAATCGATGTTCGTGAAAAAAAAATCCCGTGTCTGGGTCTGGTCAATGTCAAATGTAAAGGTTTTTATAGAAGCAGGTTTTACTTGCTATCCACACACACTTTCCAAAATGGCTAAAGAGAGTGAAATTGATCAAACTGCTGTCAAACTGACCAAGTGTAATACAATCGTAAACAAAACCAAGTGTCACCTCCATCCAACTACGAGGCAGCAAGGAAAAGAAAGTGAGGGCACATGGTGGTAACGATTGATCTTGTCTGATAAGCAAGAGGTCAAGCTACCAAATGGGGAACTTGAAACTCTACAAGCAATTGCTTAAAAACCCTAACCCTCCTCAGTCTTTCAGAATACTTATTGCAGTTTTGGAGGATTTTTGAGAATTGAGGATGAATGGCAAAATTTGCTAGTTGATTTTGGAGAATGCAATGAGTCAAGGTCTTAGGCCTTACCCACCATTCTTTATGTTCAGACATGCATAAAGCAAGCCAGCATTATGCTAGATATCCTTCGCAGTGCTTCTAAATGTCATCGGCACTGATTCAACCCATAGCAGTGATTAGTGGAGGATTTTGGAAAATTGAGGCAGTGGTCACCTCTTCACTAAACAAATTCGTGAAATAACGGATTAATGAATGATTTTGGAGGATTGAGGATGAATCAAATTTGTACAGGGTGGCAGGATTGAGGTTGGTTCCTAGCCAAAAGGGCTTAGGGTTTACAGTTAATGACAAAAGCAAAAGCTTGTTTTCGTAAATACCGGTACATTTTTTAGGGGTTGTTCTAAAATCCCCTCGACCTTGACTAACTAACATTCTTAAGCACACACTACGCACGATGCACAAACAGTTTCGCAATGCATGTCGCAAGGCCGGCCCGACCCAAAATCAGATTGTATCCCAAATGAGAACCAGTGTTTACGGCCCGAATTCGAATTCCTGCGCTTTGTCTCGCAAGCACCCTGAAGTACCGCCAGGCATTATACACCCATTCATAACCCGACTGGAGTGTAAGCCTACGGAACGTAGTGAGAATTTGAACTGTATACCTGACTAGTAGCGATAAGCATACATGGAAAGTAATGTGTGCGACAAATTCTCCCTTGTTGTTTTGCTGAGGGGAAGTTGGCCGCGATCGAACTTGGAAAATCACATGCGGCTATAAAGTAAGCAAAGCAGCTGCATTGACGCTGTGTTATTCTCAATGTTATTCTTCCATTACATAGCCGAGAATTCGGATGCAACTGGTACCTTTTCTGTGAGATATTTTACGTGCTTGTCCCAACTAGGAAGGGCTCACGCACGCAATATCTCGTGTTCTTGTGAAAAGGACGACGCGATGTAGGCCACCTAGACTTCCACTTTTCGCGATGGGAAAACTATCGCTGTTACTTGTTAGTGTAAAATGTTGATATAGTTGTTTGCAGTCGGCGATTCTGACTAACAATGATCAGAAGTCTATATGGTACAATTTCTTTTTACCCAACAAGCACAGTTTATTCGCCGCATTGACGCATGGCAATGGTTCGAAACAGACGCAACTCGACACACCACGACGTGTTTGTGATGCACATAAATTGCACTTTACGCACCCCCATCGTCCAGTTTTGACTTAACATTATGGAGACATGACGCACCTCCCCCGGGGGGCCAAGGGTGCGTTATACAATTGATAGGTGCATTATGCCTGTTTCAAGTTTTCATTTATGTCAAACAGTATACCTGAGGAAAAGGCCCACAACGCCGGTTCACATTTTATATTCGTGAAAATAAATGCTGCCTAAACATAGGGTGTTCAGTTCACTCACCGCGACTGAAGACATCCACACACAGACTGTCCGTGCGCCGAAAAACTAACCAATGTTTATCCCCAAAATTGTACGACTTTTCTATGTCAGAAACTGCAAGTAAAACCTTCATTTGAAACCCCTGACTTTCAGCTATCGAATAATGCACATAAAATAGCAGTAGGGTGGATGTACGACAGCTTATACTTTTTGTGAATGAAGCCCTTTTGCTCCGCCCAACTTTTCCCGAGAAAAACCGATCCACGCGTCCACGCGTTCGGGCCCAGAATTTTCCCGTAAAAAAAATAAACATCGTGGAGTTTTAACTCCCCGCGATTTCCGAACCCCGGAGTGACAGTTGAACGGGTTTCATTTTGATCCCGAAGGGGTACTGAACACGTTAGTGTTTACTCGATCCCGATAAACAATTTAGAACGAAAGTTACGAAAAAAGTAAAAATAAACTCAATTTTTTGAGGTGCAATCCTCAAAATTCAAGGTAGGAGTTATCATTTACATAAAGTTTACTTGTCTTGTCTACTATACCTGTTATTTTTAAGTCTCTAATGTGCGTAGATTCGGGCGGAAAGTGTACTTTGTAAAGCTAGATTCATGACAGCTACGCGAATGTATGTGTGAGCTCCGCGTTTCGCGTGCCGTGTGTGAGGCATGTTTTGGTGCCATTCAGGGATATACACAATGTATGTAAGGACCGTCTTCATCGAATGGGGTGAATTTAATCAAATAAAACAGGATTTCTCAAAAACTAATTATCCGATTTTCTCGATTTAAAAAGCATTGTATTTCTTTCATCAAGACCTTTTATTTGGTGTATAGTTTGAGCATTTTGGAGGAAGAATAATGTTTTACCTGAACACCCTACTAAACATTTGTTTTTAAAAACACTTTATTTCGTACTTTGTAGTATAGCCTAACTTCAAAACGTGTAGTAGACATATCAAAAATTTATACAAATATGAATAAATCTAACACTTAAAAAATCCCTCATTTTACTTGCATTTGTTGTTTTACAAAAATTTATCTTCAAATGAACAGCGCCCTCACACATTCATTAACACGTAGGCCGCCAGCATGAAATTATAGAATATAGTTTTATACGCACTTCTAATTCGCCGATTGTTTGCGTCAAATTTTCTCCGTTGTTTCCACAGGTATCTTGTTGCAAACACAGCGTACGTCCACTAAACATTCGTACGAAGACAGACATTATGAAGGAAGATGAGATGATTGAAATAGAACTAATTTCCTCCGAGGAAGTTTCTACGTTTGCTTTTTGTTTCGTGATCACGTCCGGCCATCCACTGACTCATGGCTTGTGTTAGAGGGCGCCCTCAAGTGGGAATTCTTTCTTGTGGGCGTGACTAATCAGAAATAAGGGGTCAAATCCCGTAAAACGTAGTGCTCTGTGCTCGTAATAATATAGGATCGTTGATGCGATATAAATCGATTAACGAACTCTTAATTTTAAATAAAATGAACCCGAAAAATGCAAAAATTCGCAATCTCAAAAAAGTCTACACTGTCACGGGGTTACACGTACACCATGGGAAGCTAGCCACAAATTGAAGCTAATCGAACTAACCAGGCAGACCCGAACGAGCTCCTGTAATATTTGCGTACACGTGTAAGCTAAACGAACGCACCCAAGTCTAGTTCCGAGTGTTTCCTCGTAGATTTGTTGCGCGCGGTATTATCAGCTGACTACACGGTGCTAGGGACGCTGTTTTGCAAAAGACGCTCAAAATGGACAACGCGGATCTGGAAAAGTTGTCAATAAAACCGGGTTTTCTGACTCCTAAATTTAATGTTAATACCACCGAGTACAGCGCGACTCTTCATTGTAACGTAGAGAAGCTGACGGTCAACTGTTTGACAAGTGACAGCAATGCATCTTATCAAATTCTGGTACATGGTGATAGGCCTAGGCTAGGTATCCAGGGGCCAATTCCATAGAGCTGCTAAGCTGCACAATAATTTGCTTAGCATGAACTTTGTCATTGGCAAAAACAAGGTTACAGACCAAATTTTTACGTGATCTTTATTGTTTTCGATTGATAATCAGCTGGTTTTTGGCTTAGAATGAAAAACCTGTAGAGTTTTGGCTGGTAACCTGTTTTTAATAAGCAAGACTTTTTTTGTGCGCCTGGCTAAGCAAATTTGTGTGCTTATCAATATCATCAGCTCTATGAAATTGGCCCCTGGGCTTTCGAGTCAACTCGTACCTTCGTCAACTCGTACCTTCGTCAACTCGTGCCTTCGTCAACTCGTACCTGTCCTTGGTCAACTTGTTGTACCTTGGGCAACTCGTACATTTACCTTGGGTAACTCGTACATTTACCTTGGGTAACTCGTACATTTACCTTGGGTAACTCGTACCTTCAGTTATTAAGTCAACTCGTACCTTATAAAATATATTCGCGATTTACATACAATAATAGAAATCGATTATGAATTGCAACGACAGTTTTTTGGCAAATGAATGCAAGTTAACATCATGATCGAGTATTGTTTGATTAGGCATTTCAGGTGATTTTGAAATATATTACACAGAGCTTCAAAACATAGATGGGGCGAAAGAGCATGTCTTCAGCATTCTAAAAATGATTTTTTTTTGCAAAACCTTTTGCACTATATGCATTGACTCGAGTCGAGTCGAGTCGCCAAAAAATGTGACTTGAGTCAGACTCAAGTTGAGTCATTGACACAAGTCATAACATTAAACCCTGGAAGAATTTTGTTTGAGGTTGCAGAACTCATTTTTAAGTGATACACAAAATGGTACATGTGTACATCATTACACAATTTAAAAAATTGATTGTTTTTTTTTGGTTTTTTTTGTTTTTCTTAAAATACAGGGTAGTGGTGGAGAGCGGACTCTTTCACTTAAAGAAGGGGCAGTCACTGTCATTAAGATTGAAGTGTCCGCTGAAGATGGCACAACAAAACTCTACCAGATCCATGCTAAGCGTCTTTCAGCTTGCGACGCGTCACTGACAGATATCGATGTGTCTAGTGGATCTCTCATGCCAGAGTTTAACTGTGATGTTCTCCAGTATGTCTGTGAGTAGATTGTCAAAAGATCTTGTGATGTGAGTTGCTGTGGTCCAATGGTTACAGTTTTCAACTTTTGTGTCGTGGTACATGGTTCAAACCCTGATGGTGCTTGTGTTCTTGGGCAAGACACTTTGTCACACTTGCCTCTCTCTACCTGTGAAGGTAGAGACTAAATTGCGTTGATATCGAGCTGCTGCAGAAATGGTCTCGTTCCTGACAAGCAGACATAGTAATTATACAGCCCTTTAAAATCGAAGGCATACATGTAGACTAATCCGTCAACATCAACTGGCCAAGTGAGGGCAGTTGAACGTGACATCCAATAAAGAGACACCGCAATCATGATAATTTAACAATAGAGTAACTACAAGAAGGTGGGCTCACTAAATGCTTGTTTAATTACATTATAAAATGGTATATAAAGCACCATATAATAACCACTAAATCACCCTTGGGGCCAGGAGACATCTTAGTGTAATTGTTAAGGCATAAGACATGCGGCATTTGGGAGACATTTCGATGTCTGCATAGTAGTGGGCAAATTTTACTGTAGCCAAAAGGTTCTATTGGCTGATCAGGATAATTATCTTATTGAATTATTGTTTGTGTGTATTGTACAACATGTGCCACACTTGAATCATCTTATTTTGATACTGGTATCATTTTTTCTCAAAACTCAAGAAGTGTTTGCAGTCTATAATATAATATAGACAGGTAAACTTTGCAGTGACTTATTGACTTATTATTTTAACTGCACATTAGGTAAAAAACAAAATTATAAATTTGTTTGTTTATGGTAACCCGACCGACCTGGATTTTGGCGACCAAATTGCTAACCTGAAACTTATTGCCGTTTTGCTAGTTGATAATTGTACATACACACTAGTTTTAATTATTTGCCATGAGGATAACAATTTTCCACACTTAAAACTCAACTAAAATGAAACAAGAATCGCTCTTAAAAAAACGTCTGATTAACCCTCAGGTGTTGTGTCAAGCTCTACCTCAGTCATAAAAGTGACTCCCACGACCCCGGATAAGAAGACAGGGGTCAAAGTGTGTGGGTCAGAACCTGGGTTAGAGGTCAGTCTCAATATCGGAGAGACAGGAATTGACATCGAGGTCACGTCAGCTGATGGTACCAACACGCAGGTTAGGGTTTACGTTTGGATTGGTTAGGTTTGATTTGATCTGATATTTGGCTAGGGCTGTGCATCGAATACAGGTATCCAGGAACCCGAATACCGGCGCCGAGATTCGGTTCCATTTTTTTGGTTTGGGTACCTGCAACTTACGTAAATATATTAAATAATGTCAAAAGTCAATTTGATCTTTTACCAAATTCCAACTTTGTTCCGACCCGAAAGATACGAACCGTCTTACAGTTTTGTTAACAATGCCTTAATGCAGTGAATGAAACGTATCAATAATGTGGCTGGTGTGGCGGTCTCACTTCTCCAGCGTAGCTTCTCCGAGCGGATTGAGCGGATAAGTCAGCACGTTACAATCACATACTCATTTATCCGCTGTGCTTACTTCTCCTGATGCCGACATAGTACTAGTACAGTACAGCAGTAGTTGTACGATGTAGTACAATTTTGCCGCACTCGCCCCGTCGCTGCGGATATACTGGGTTTTACTGGTACCCTGTAACGTAGACACATATATATCTTACAATCTTACGTGCACCAGTACATCACCGTACCAAAGAACTCAGCACACAGAGTAAAGTCGGCAAAAATGTACTAGTGAAAGTCGTGGAAATTGATGCGAATATCAACGTCAAATTTGATGTCAATGATTCCGACTTTTGGGGAAAGTCGTGAACTATTGACGTCAGGGCCACCTTAGTAATGCGCCCATTGCACACATCATACAATATTATGTTATTTAAATATTACTCTTTTCGATCTCTTTCTCTTTATTTTGGGCGCTTACTTTGTCAGTTTGAGAGATAGTCTTTAACACTGTAATAACTTGCACAGTGTTAAAGTCTAACTTTTAGAATTTGTTACCAATATGCATTTTTGCTTTTGATGTGTATGTATCAAGAAGACTGTTAAATATTGTAATTGAAGAAAAGGAAAGAATGTGGTATTCTGATGCTACTTCAGTGGTTGTGTACAAAGTCTATAGAGAAAAGACAATTTTTGTTAAAGTTAATTGCACTAATTGACCTTCATTGATATGATATATGAAGGAAAAAACAGCGTCAGGTTGTAACATAATTATATTATGGTTAAGACAATTTATTTACCCCCCACCCCTTCCCCCAATAAAAAATTATTTTACTGTAAAATTGTCTTTTTTAATCAGGTCTACAGAGTTAGTGTCATCAGAAACTGGTTCAGTCAGGCTGCTACCTTTATCGACCCCAAGCAGGCCAAGAGATTTGAATGTCCCATCACCCTAGCCCCCCTCTATCGTCCAATCAGCATAGCTGGCTCTGATCCTAAGCACGTCTTCAGTGAACCTGTTATAGATGAACTAACGAAGACATCGAAACAAGATCCACTGGATGCAACCCCCCTGGATGTGGAATGGAAGGTTCCAGAGAGGGGTTTGGACAAGGAGATATCATCAGCAGTTGTCCAGTGTCCGTACAGTTACTTAGGTACCTCTTTGTTCCAAATCTCTCAACCTAGGGCATGTTCAGACGGTGGCGTAAGTTAAGCTAATCCAAAAATACTAAGTTATTTATGTACACACGGACATGTACATGGTCATTGCACGTGCGACAGGCCATGCGTTATCAAAATGGCACCGATGATGATCAATGCTAAAGTTTTTCTCGCGTTTTTGCTTGCCTGTATTCGGGATAAAAGGGAACGATCGTCGGATTCCGAGGCCGGAGAGTTGAATACTAAATCGTGTGCTGGAGAGGCTCAGAAGACTGAAAAACAACCGATTGCGTCAACAAGACCACGCTACCCGTTGGCGTTGTTGGCAGTTTGTCAAACGAAGGCAACTGGCAATCGGATGTATTCTCGGCACGGTGGCCATCATTGCGAAGGGTTCACAAATAAATCGCCTTGTCCGTGCCCGGCTAATGAGCACGGCGTGGACCTGTTACGAAAAAAGTCAATGTGAATAAACTACCACCGGAAGTGGCAGGTCAGTTGCGTTCCAGCGGGACTTCACGGCTCATCGCCGCGGGGGGAGATCGTTATCTTTAGCGCAACTTAATCTAATCGGCCACTTTTGGGAAGCGTAAGTTACGCCACTTTGGTCGCGTAACTTACGCCGCGCGGGTGGATTAGAGCGTTCCAACGGACGGAATAACTTAGTATTTTTGGATTAGCTTAACTTACGCCATCGTCTGAACGTACCCTGAGTGTCTATAGTCCGTCTGTCTGTAGTCCGTCTGTCGGGCTGTAGTCCGTCTGTCTGTAGTCCGTCTGTCAGTCTGTCTGTAGTCCGTCTGTCTGTAGTCCGTCTGTCTGTAGTCCGTCTGTCTGTAGTCCGTCTGTCGGGCTGTAGTCCGTATGTCTGTAGTCCGTCAAGGTGTAGTCATGGTGTCTGTAGTCCGTCTGTCTTTAGTTTGTTCGTACCGGTATGTAGTCTGCTGAAAACTTGAATGTCCAAACTTAAAGTCCAATTGCAATCCAACTTGGGTAATACATGCAATATTATAACTTTTATATGATGATGTGTCAAAGGTAATGAGGCCATTAATGTCATTAGATGTCAAGTTGTAAAAGAGGCTGGAATTGTAAAACTGGTTCCATTTGAAAACTTTAGGTTCCATTGCAAGGCAAACTTGTTTCATAGATGCAATATGAAAACGTCCATCTGGTGGTCGTATTAAAGGTCAAAATAGGGTCATCGCAAAAGTAGGCGAGACTCGGAATAGTTCAAAACCCATCCTTGTCTTAATTGTTGTAAGCAAGATGTTAACCATCCTTTTGTTTTTTATGGGTTACCTTTGCAGGATGCGAGGCCCAGATCAAATTTGCTGAGCTGGGGAACCATGCCAAAGATTGTGCGAACAAGCCAAAAACAGACATAGAAATACCTGTAAGTATGATATGATTGTTATTATGACAACAAACATCACAATTTATTCATGTTGCATTAATTGATTTTTTTCTTTTTATTTGTTTCCAATAATAACACCACTCAAAATTGAAAGAAGAATGTTTAAAATGTAACTTTTGTTATGTAAACCATGCACAACCCTCTGATTGTAAAACACGAAAAAGTCAACTGACTGACTGACTGTTTGAAATCACCAAGATTTCTTGATTTGTCCCACACGATAGCAACCAAGATGGAACCATTAAAAAAAACCACATTTGACTCGAAATAATTTCAACACTACTTTTCCGCTATATTATAAATTATTCTCTCCAATTGCTATTAGCTCATCTGTTGGATTTCTAAAAATAATTTAAATTTTGTATTCTGAGATTAAAAAAATTTTGTCAGGCCAACTTGTCATTTGTGTATCACAAATGTTACCATTGATTAAGAGTAGATACATTAAATTGAACAACATCTTGCATTCATGTATCTCCATAGGGAGACACAGCTACGTGTGGAGATTGCAGCAGAAAAATACTGCATGGAGAAACAGATTGGCATCAAGCCAACCTGTGTACAAGCAAGCACCCCAATCGGGAGATTAAACACTCAATCAAGGTAGGATTAAAATACTGCATGGAGAAACAGATTGGCATCAAGCCAACCTGTGTACAAGCAAGCACCCCAATCGGGAGATTAAACACTCAATCAAGGTATGATTAAAATACTGCAGGGAGAAACAGATTGGCATCAAGCCAACCTGTGTACAAGCAAGCACCCCAATCGGGAGATTAAACACTCAATCAAGGTATGATTAAAATACTGCATGGAGAAACAGATTGGCATCAAGCCAACCTGTGTACAAGCAAGCACCCTAATCGGGAGATTAAACACTCAATCAAGGTAGGATTAAAATACTGCAGGGAGAAACAGATTGGCATCAAGCCAACCTGTGTACAAGCAAGCACCCCAATCGGGAGATTAAACACTCAATCAAGGTAGGATTAAAATACTGCAGGGAGAAACAGATTGGCATCAAGCCAACCTGTGTACAAGCAAGCACCCTAATCGGGAGATTAAACACTCAATCAAGGTAGGATTAAAATACTGCATGGAGAAACAGATTGGCATCAAGCCAACCTGTGTACAAGCAAGCACCCCAATCGGGAGATTAAACACTCAATCAAGGTAGGATTAAAATACTGCATGGGGAAACAGATTGGCATCAAGCCAACCTGTGTACAAGCAAGCACCCCAATCGGGAGATTAAACACTCAATCAAGGTAGGATTAAAATACTGCATGGGGAAACAGATTGGCATCAAGCCAACCTGTGTACAAGCAAGCACCCTAATCGAGAGATTAAACACTGGATCAAGGTAGGATTAAAATACTGCAGGAAGAAACAGATTGGCATCAAGCCAACCTGTGTACAAGCAAGCACCCTAATCGGGAGATTAAACACTCAATCAAGGTAGGATTAAAATACTGCATGGAGAAACAGATTGGCATCAAGCCAACCTGTGTACAAGCAAGCACCCCAATCGAGAGATTAAACACTCAATCAAGGTAGGATTAAAATACTCCATGGAGAAACAGATTGGCATCAAGCCAACCTGTGTACAAGCAAGCACCCCAATCGAGAGATTAAACACTCAATCAAGGTAGGATTAAAATACTGCAGGGAGAAACAGATTGGCATCAAGCCAACCTGTGTACAAGCAAGCACCCCAATCGGGAGATTAAACACTCAATCAAGGTAGGATTAAAATACTGCAGGGAGAAACAGATTGGCATCAAGCCAACCTGTGTACAAGCAAGCACCCCAATCGGGAGATTAAACACTGGATCAAGGTAGGATTAAAATACTGCAGGAAGAAACAGATTGGCATCAAGCCAACCTGTGTACAAGCAAGCACCCTAATCGAGAGATTAAACACTCAATCAAGGTAGGATTAAAATACTGCATGGAGAAACAGATTGGCATCAAGCCAACCTGTGTACAAGCAAGCACCCCAATCGGGAGATTAAACACTCAATCAAGGTAGGATTAAAATACTGCAGGGAGAAACAGATTGGCATCAAGCCAACCTGTGTACAAGCAAGCACCCCAATCGGGAGATTAAACACTGGATCAAGGTAGGATTAAAATACTGCATGGAGAAACAGATTGGCATCAAGCCAACCTGTGTACAAGCAAGCACCCTAATCGGGAGATTAAACACTCAATCAAGGTAGGATTAAAATACTGCAGGGAGAAACAGATTGGCATCAAGCCAACCTGTGTACAAGCAAGCACCCCAATCGAGAGATTAAACACTCAATCAAGGTAGGATTAAAATACTGCAGGAAGAAACAGATTGGCATCAAGCCAACCTGTGTACAAGCAAGCACCCCAATCGGGAGATTAAACACTCAATCAAGGTAGGATTAAAATACTGCATTGAGAAACAGATTGGCATCAAGCCAACCTGTGTACAAGCAAGCACCCCAATCGGGAGATTAAACACTCAATCAAGGTAGGATTAAAATACTGCATGGAGAAACAGATTGGCATCAAGCCAACCTGTGTACAAGCAAGCACCCCAATCGGGAGATTAAACACTTAATCAAGGTAGGATTAAAATACTCCATGGAGAAACAGATTGGCATCAAGCCAACCTGTGTACAAGCAAGCACCCTAATCGGGAGATTAAACACTCAATCAAGGTAGGATTAAAATACTGCATGGAGAAACAGATTGGCATCAAGCCAACCTGTGTACAAGCAAGCACCCCAATCGGGAGATTAAACACTCAATCAAGGTAGGATTAAAATACTCCAGGGAGAAACAGATTGGCATCAAGCCAACCTGTGTACAAGCAAGCACCCTAATCGGGAGATTAAACACTCAATCAAGGTAGGATTAAAATACTGCATGGAGAAACAGATTGGCATCAAGCCAACCTGTGTACAAGCAAGCACCCTAATCGGGAGATTAAACACTTAATCAAGGTAGGATTAAAATACTCCAGGGAGAAACAGATTGGCATCAAGCCAACCTGTGTACAAGCAAGCACCCCAATCGAGAGATTAAACACTCAATCAAGGTAGGATTAAAATACTCCAGGGAGAAACAGATTGGCATCAAGCCAACCTGTGTACAAGCAAGCACCCCAATCGGGAGATTAAACACTTAATCAAGGTATGATTAAAATACTGCAGGGAGAAACAGATTGGCATCAAGCCAACCTGTGTACAAGCAAGCACCCTAATCGGGAGATTAAACACTCAATCAAGGTAGGATTAAAATACTGCATGGAGAAACAGATTGGCATCAAGCCAACCTGTGTACAAGCAAGCACCCCAATCGGGAGATTAAACACTCGATCAAGGTAGGATTAAAATACTGCATGGAGAAACAGATTGGCATCAAGCCAACCTGTGTACAAGCAAGCACCCCAATCGGGAGATTAAACACTCAATCAAGGTAGGATTAAAATACTGCAGGGAGAAACAGATTGGCATCAAGCCAACCTGTGTACAAGCAAGCACCCCAATCGGGAGATTAAACACTCGATCAAGGTAGGATTAAAATACTGCAGGGAGAAACAGATTGGCATCAAGCCAACCTGTGTACAAGCAAGCACCCCAATCGGGAGATTAAACACTTAATCAAGGTAGGATTAAAATACTCCAGGGAGAAACAGATTGGCATCAAGCCAACCTGTGTACAAGCAAGCACCCCAATCGGGAGATTAAACACTCAATCAAGGTAGGATTAAAATACTGCATGGAGAAACAGATTGGCATCAAGCCAACCTGTGTACAAGCAAGCACCCTAATCGGGAGATTAAACACTCAATCAAGGTAGGATTAAAATACTGCATGGAGAAACAGATTGGCATCAAGCCAACCTGTGTACAAGCAAGCACCCCAATCGGGAGATTAAACACTCAATCAAGGTAGGATTAAAATACTGCAGGGAGAAACAGATTGGCATCAAGCCAACCTGTGTACAAGCAAGCACCCTAATCGGGAGATTAAACACTCAATCAAGGTAGAATTAAAATACTGCATGGAGAAACAGATTGGCATCAAGCCAACCTGTGTACAAGCAAGCACCCCAATCGAGAGATTAAACACTCAATCAAGGTAGGATTAAAATACTGCATGGAGAAACAGATTGGCATCAAGCCAACCTGTGTACAAGCAAGCACCCCAATCGGGAGATTAAACACTCGATCAAGGTAGGATTAAAATACTGCAGGGAGAAACAGATTGGCATCAAGCCAACCTGTGTACAAGCAAGCACCCCAATCGAGAGATTAAACACTCAATCAAGGTAGGATTAAAATACTGCAGGGAGAAACAGATTGGCATCAAGCCAACCTGTGTACAAGCAAGCACCCCAATCGGGAGATTAAACACTCAATCAAGGTAGGATTAAAATACTGCAGGGAGAAACAGATTGGCATCAAGCCAACCTGTGTACAAGCAAGCACCCCAATCGGGAGATTAAACACTCAATCAAGGTAGAATTAAAATACTGCATGGAGAAACAGATTGGCATCAAGCCAACCTGTGTACAAGCAAGCACCCTAATCGGGAGATTAAACACTCAATCAAGGTAGGATTAAAATACTGCATGGAGAAACAGATTGGCATCAAGCCAACCTGTGTACAAGCAAGCACCCCAATCGGGAGATTAAACACTCAATCAAGGTAGGATTAAAATACTGCAGGGAGAAACAGATTGGCATCAAGCCAACCTGTGTACAAGCAAGCACCCCAATCGGGAGATTAAACACTCAATCAAGGTAGGATTAAAATACTGCATTGAGAAACAGATTGGCATCAAGCCAACCTGTGTACAATTAGCAAGCACCCCAATCGAGAGATTAAACACTCAATCAAGGTAGGATTAAAATACTGCAGGAAGAAACAGATTGGCATCAAGCCAACCTGTGTACAAGCAAGCACCCCAATCGGGAGATTAAACACTCAATCAAGGTAGGATTAAAATACTCCACGGAGAAACAGATTGGCATCAAGCCAACCTGTGTACAAGCAAGCACCCCAATCGGGAGATTAAACACTTAATCAAGGTAGGATTAAAATACTGCATGGGGAAACAGATTGGCATCAAGCCAACCTGTGTACAAGCAAGCACCCCAATCGAGAGATTAAACACTCAATCAAGGTAGGATTAAAATACTGCAGGAAGAAACAGATTGGCATCAAGCCAACCTGTGTACAAGCAAGCACCCCAATCGGGAGATTAAACACTCAATCAAGGTAGGATTAAAATACTGCATGGAGAAACAGATTGGCATCAAGCCAACCTGTGTACAAGCAAGCACCCCAATCGAGAGATTAAACACTCAATCAAGGTAGGATTAAAATACTGCAGGAAGAAACAGATTGGCATCAAGCCAACCTGTGTACAAGCAAGCACCCCAATCGGGAGATTAAACACTCAATCAAGGTAGGATTAAAATACTCCATGGAGAAACAGATTGGCATCAAGCCAACCTGTGTACAAGCAAGCACCCCAATCGGGAGATTAAACACTCAATCAAGGTAGGATTAAAATACTGCAGGAAGAAACAGATTGGCATCAAGCCAACCTGTGTACAAGCAAGCACCCCAATCGGGAGATTAAACACTCAATCAAGGTAGGATTAAAATACTCCATGGAGAAACAGATTGGCATCAAGCCAACCTGTGTACAAGCAAGCACCCCAATCGAGAGATTAAACACTCAATCAAGGTAGGATTAAAATACTGCAGGGAGAAACAGATTGGCATCAAGCCAACCTGTGTACAAGCAAGCACCCTAATCGGGAGATTAAACACTCAATCAAGGTAGGATTAAAATACTGCATGGAGAAACAGATTGGCATCAAGCCAACCTGTGTACAAGCAAGCACCCCAATCGGGAGATTAAACACTCAATCAAGGTAGGATTAAAATACTGCATGGAGAAACAGATTGGCATCAAGCCAACCTGTGTACAAGCAAGCACCCTAATCGGGAGATTAAACACTCAATCAAGGTAGGATTAAAATACTGCATGGAGAAACAGATTGGCATCAAGCCAACCTGTGTACAAGCAAGCACCCCAATCGAGAGATTAAACACTCAATCAAGGTAGGATTAAAATACTGCAGGAAGAAACAGATTGGCATCAAGCCAACCTGTGTACAAGCAAGCACCCCAATCGGGAGATTAAACACTCAATCAAGGTAGGATTAAAATACTCCATGGAGAAACAGATTGGCATCAAGCCAACCTGTGTACAAGCAAGCACCCCAATCGGGAGATTAAACACTTAATCAAGGTAGGATTAAAATACTGCATGGGGAAACAGATTGGCATCAAGCCAACCTGTGTACAAGCAAGCACCCCAATCGGGAGATTAAACACTCAATCAAGGTAGGATTAAAATACTGCATGGGGAAACAGATTGGCATCAAGCCAACCTGTGTACAAGCAAGCACCCCAATCGGGAGATTAAACACTCAATCAAGGTAGGATTAAAATACTGCATGGAGAAACAGATTGGCATCAAGCCAACCTGTGTACAAGCAAGCACCCCAATCGAGAGATTAAACACTCAATCAAGGTAGGATTAAAATACTGCAGGAAGAAACAGATTGGCATCAAGCCAACCTGTGTACAAGCAAGCACCCCAATCGGGAGATTAAACACTCAATCAAGGTAGGATTAAAATACTCCATGGAGAAACAGATTGGCATCAAGCCAACCTGTGTACAAGCAAGCACCCCAATCGGGAGATTAAACACTTAATCAAGGTAGGATTAAAATACTGCATGGGGAAACAGATTGGCATCAAGCCAACCTGTGTACAAGCAAGCACCCCAATCGGGAGATTAAACACTCAATCAAGGTAGGATTAAAATACTGCATGGGGAAACAGATTGGCATCAAGCCAACCTGTGTACAAGCAAGCACCCCAATCGGGAGATTAAACACTCAATCAAGGTAGGATTAAAATACTGCAGGGAGAAACAGATTGGCATCAAGCCAACCTGTGTACAAGCAAGCACCCCAATCGGGAGATTAAACACTCAATCAAGGTAGGATTAAAATACTCCATGGAGAAACAGATTGGCATCAAGCCAACCTGTGTACAAGCAAGCACCCTAATCGGGAGATTAAACACTCAATCAAGGTAGGATTAAAATACTGCATGGAGAAACAGATTGGCATCAAGCCAACCTGTGTACAAGCAAGCACCCCAATCGGGAGATTAAACACTCAATCAAGGTAGGATTAAAATACTCCAGGGAGAAACAGATTGGCATCAAGCCAACCTGTGTACAAGCAAGCACCCCAATCGAGAGATTAAACACTCAATCAAGGTAGGATTAAAATACTCCAGGGAGAAACAGATTGGCATCAAGCCAACCTGTGTACAAGCAAGCACCCCAATCGGGAGATTAAACACTTAATCAAGGTATGATTAAAATACTGCAGGGAGAAACAGATTGGCATCAAGCCAACCTGTGTACAAGCAAGCACCCTAATCGGGAGATTAAACACTCAATCAAGGTAGGATTAAAATACTGCATGGAGAAACAGATTGGCATCAAGCCAACCTGTGTACAAGCAAGCACCCTAATCGGGAGATTAAACACTCAATCAAGGTAGGATTAAAATACTGCATGGAGAAACAGATTGGCATCAAGCCAACCTGTGTACAAGCAAGCACCCCAATCGGGAGATTAAACACTTAATCAAGGTAGGATTAAAATACTCCAGGGAGAAACAGATTGGCATCAAGCCAACCTGTGTACAAGCAAGCACCCTAATCGGGAGATTAAACACTTAATCAAGGTAGGATTAAAATACTCCAGGGAGAAACAGATTGGCATCAAGCCAACCTGTGTACAAGCAAGCACCCCAATCGAGAGATTAAACACTCAATCAAGGTAGGATTAAAATACTCCAGGGAGAAACAGATTGGCATCAAGCCAACCTGTGTACAAGCAAGCACCCCAATCGGGAGATTAAACACTTAATCAAGGTATGATTAAAATACTGCAGGGAGAAACAGATTGGCATCAAGCCAACCTGTGTACAAGCAAGCACCCTAATCGGGAGATTAAACACTCAATCAAGGTAGGATTAAAATACTGCATGGAGAAACAGATTGGCATCAAGCCAACCTGTGTACAAGCAAGCACCCCAATCGGGAGATTAAACACTCGATCAAGGTAGGATTAAAATACTGCATGGAGAAACAGATTGGCATCAAGCCAACCTGTGTACAAGCAAGCACCCCAATCGGGAGATTAAACACTCAATCAAGGTAGGATTAAAATACTGCAGGGAGAAACAGATTGGCATCAAGCCAACCTGTGTACAAGCAAGCACCCTAATCGGGAGATTAAACACTCAATCAAGGTAGGATTAAAATACTGCATGGAGAAACAGATTGGCATCAAGCCAACCTGTGTACAAGCAAGCACCCCAATCGGGAGATTAAACACTCAATCAAGGTAGGATTAAAATACTGCAGGGAGAAACAGATTGGCATCAAGCCAACCTGTGTACAAGCAAGCACCCTAATCGGGAGATTAAACACTCAATCAAGGTAGGATTAAAATACTGCATGGAGAAACAGATTGGCATCAAGCCAACCTGTGTACAAGCAAGCACCCCAATCGGGAGATTAAACACTCGATCAAGGTAGGATTAAAATACTGCAGGGAGAAACAGATTGGCATCAAGCCAACCTGTGTACAAGCAAGCACCCCAATCGAGAGATTAAACACTCAATCAAGGTAGGATTAAAATACTGCAGGGAGAAACAGATTGGCATCAAGCCAACCTGTGTACAAGCAAGCACCCCAATCGGGAGATTAAACACTCAATCAAGGTAGGATTAAAATACTGCAGGGAGAAACAGATTGGCATCAAGCCAACCTGTGTACAAGCAAGCACCCCAATCGGGAGATTAAACACTCAATCAAGGTAGGATTAAAATACTGCAGGGAGAAACAGATTGGCATCAAGCCAACCTGTGTACAAGCAAGCACCCCAATCGGGAGATTAAACACTCAATCAAGGTAGAATTAAAATACTGCATGGAGAAACAGATTGGCATCAAGCCAACCTGTGTACAAGCAAGCACCCTAATCGGGAGATTAAACACTCAATCAAGGTAGGATTAAAATACTGCAGGGAGAAACAGATTGGCATCAAGCCAACCTGTGTACAAGCAAGCACCCTAATCGGGAGATTAAACACTCAATCAAGGTAGGATTAAAATACTGCATGGAGAAACAGATTGGCATCAAGCCAACCTGTGTACAAGCAAGCACCCCAATCGGGAGATTAAACACTCAATCAAGGTAGGATTAAAATACTGCAGGGAGAAACAGATTGGCATCAAGCCAACCTGTGTACAAGCAAGCACCCCAATCGGGAGATTAAACACTCAATCAAGGTAGGATTAAAATACTGCATTGAGAAACAGATTGGCATCAAGCCAACCTGTGTACAATTAGCAAGCACCCCAATCGAGAGATTAAACACTCAATCAAGGTAGGATTAAAATACTGCAGGAAGAAACAGATTGGCATCAAGCCAACCTGTGTACAAGCAAGCACCCCAATCGGGAGATTAAACACTCAATCAAGGTAGGATTAAAATACTCCACGGAGAAACAGATTGGCATCAAGCCAACCTGTGTACAAGCAAGCACCCCAATCGGGAGATTAAACACTTAATCAAGGTAGGATTAAAATACTGCATGGGGAAACAGATTGGCATCAAGCCAACCTGTGTACAAGCAAGCACCCCAATCGAGAGATTAAACACTCAATCAAGGTAGGATTAAAATACTGCAGGAAGAAACAGATTGGCATCAAGCCAACCTGTGTACAAGCAAGCACCCCAATCGGGAGATTAAACACTCAATCAAGGTAGGATTAAAATACTGCATGGAGAAACAGATTGGCATCAAGCCAACCTGTGTACAAGCAAGCACCCCAATCGAGAGATTAAACACTCAATCAAGGTAGGATTAAAATACTGCAGGAAGAAACAGATTGGCATCAAGCCAACCTGTGTACAAGCAAGCACCCCAATCGGGAGATTAAACACTCAATCAAGGTAGGATTAAAATACTCCATGGAGAAACAGATTGGCATCAAGCCAACCTGTGTACAAGCAAGCACCCCAATCGGGAGATTAAACACTCAATCAAGGTAGGATTAAAATACTGCAGGAAGAAACAGATTGGCATCAAGCCAACCTGTGTACAAGCAAGCACCCCAATCGGGAGATTAAACACTCAATCAAGGTAGGATTAAAATACTCCATGGAGAAACAGATTGGCATCAAGCCAACCTGTGTACAAGCAAGCACCCCAATCGGGAGATTAAACACTCAATCAAGGTATGATTAAAATACTCCAGGGAGAAACAGATTGGCATCAAGCCAACCTGTGTACAAGCAAGCACCCCAATCGGGAGATTAAACACTTAATCAAGGTAGGATTAAAATACTGCATGGAGAAACAGATTGGCATCAAGCCAACCTGTGTACAAGCAAGCACCCCAATCGAGAGATTAAACACTCAATCAAGGTAGGATTAAAATACTGCATGGAGAAACAGATTGGCATCAAGCCAACCTGTGTACAAGCAAGCACCCCAATCGAGAGATTAAACACTCGATCAAGGTAGGATTAAAATACTGCATGGAGAAACAGATTGGCATCAAGCCAACCTGTGTACAAGCAAGCACCCCAATCGAGAGATTAAACACTCAATCAAGGTAGGATTAAAATACTGCATGGAGAAACAGATTGGCATCAAGCCAACCTGTGTACAAGCAAGCACCCCAATCGAGAGATTAAACACTCGATCAAGGTAGGATTAAAATACTGCATGGAGAAACAGATTGGCATCAAGCCAACCTGTGTACAAGCAAGCACCCCAATCGAGAGATTAAACACTCAATCAAGGTAGGATTAAAATACTGCATGGAGAAACAGATTGGCATCAAGCCAACCTGTGTACAAGCAAGCACCCCAATCGGGAGATTAAACACTCGATCAAGGTAGGATTAAAATACTGCATGGGGAAACAGATTGGCATCAAGCCAACCTGTGTACAAGCAAGCACCCCAATCGGGAGATTAAACACTCAATCAAGGTAGGATTAAAATACTGCATGGAGAAACAGATTGGCATCAAGCCAACCTGTGTACAAGCAAGCACCCCAATCGAGAGATTAAACACTCAATCAAGGTAGGATTAAAATACTGCAGGAAGAAACAGATTGGCATCAAGCCAACCTGTGTACAAGCAAGCACCCCAATCGGGAGATTAAACACTCAATCAAGGTAGGATTAAAATACTCCATGGAGAAACAGATTGGCATCAAGCCAACCTGTGTACAAGCAAGCACCCCAATCGGGAGATTAAACACTTAATCAAGGTAGGATTAAAATACTGCATGGGGAAACAGATTGGCATCAAGCCAACCTGTGTACAAGCAAGCACCCCAATCGGGAGATTAAACACTCAATCAAGGTAGGATTAAAATACTGCATGGGGAAACAGATTGGCATCAAGCCAACCTGTGTACAAGCAAGCACCCCAATCGGGAGATTAAACACTCAATCAAGGTAGGATTAAAATACTGCAGGGAGAAACAGATTGGCATCAAGCCAACCTGTGTACAAGCAAGCACCCCAATCGGGAGATTAAACACTCAATCAAGGTAGGATTAAAATACTCCATGGAGAAACAGATTGGCATCAAGCCAACCTGTGTACAAGCAAGCACCCTAATCGGGAGATTAAACACTCAATCAAGGTAGGATTAAAATACTGCATGGAGAAACAGATTGGCATCAAGCCAACCTGTGTACAAGCAAGCACCCCAATCGGGAGATTAAACACTCAATCAAGGTAGGATTAAAATACTCCAGGGAGAAACAGATTGGCATCAAGCCAACCTGTGTACAAGCAAGCACCCCAATCGAGAGATTAAACACTCAATCAAGGTAGGATTAAAATACTCCAGGGAGAAACAGATTGGCATCAAGCCAACCTGTGTACAAGCAAGCACCCCAATCGGGAGATTAAACACTTAATCAAGGTATGATTAAAATACTGCAGGGAGAAACAGATTGGCATCAAGCCAACCTGTGTACAAGCAAGCACCCTAATCGGGAGATTAAACACTCAATCAAGGTAGGATTAAAATACTGCATGGAGAAACAGATTGGCATCAAGCCAACCTGTGTACAAGCAAGCACCCTAATCGGGAGATTAAACACTCAATCAAGGTAGGATTAAAATACTGCATGGAGAAACAGATTGGCATCAAGCCAACCTGTGTACAAGCAAGCACCCCAATCGGGAGATTAAACACTTAATCAAGGTAGGATTAAAATACTCCAGGGAGAAACAGATTGGCATCAAGCCAACCTGTGTACAAGCAAGCACCCTAATCGGGAGATTAAACACTTAATCAAGGTAGGATTAAAATACTCCAGGGAGAAACAGATTGGCATCAAGCCAACCTGTGTACAAGCAAGCACCCCAATCGAGAGATTAAACACTCAATCAAGGTAGGATTAAAATACTCCAGGGAGAAACAGATTGGCATCAAGCCAACCTGTGTACAAGCAAGCACCCCAATCGGGAGATTAAACACTTAATCAAGGTATGATTAAAATACTGCAGGGAGAAACAGATTGGCATCAAGCCAACCTGTGTACAAGCAAGCACCCTAATCGGGAGATTAAACACTCAATCAAGGTAGGATTAAAATACTGCATGGAGAAACAGATTGGCATCAAGCCAACCTGTGTACAAGCAAGCACCCCAATCGGGAGATTAAACACTCGATCAAGGTAGGATTAAAATACTGCATGGAGAAACAGATTGGCATCAAGCCAACCTGTGTACAAGCAAGCACCCCAATCGGGAGATTAAACACTCAATCAAGGTAGGATTAAAATACTGCAGGGAGAAACAGATTGGCATCAAGCCAACCTGTGTACAAGCAAGCACCCTAATCGGGAGATTAAACACTCAATCAAGGTAGGATTAAAATACTGCATGGAGAAACAGATTGGCATCAAGCCAACCTGTGTACAAGCAAGCACCCCAATCGGGAGATTAAACACTCAATCAAGGTAGGATTAAAATACTGCAGGGAGAAACAGATTGGCATCAAGCCAACCTGTGTACAAGCAAGCACCCTAATCGGGAGATTAAACACTCAATCAAGGTAGGATTAAAATACTGCATGGAGAAACAGATTGGCATCAAGCCAACCTGTGTACAAGCAAGCACCCCAATCGGGAGATTAAACACTCGATCAAGGTAGGATTAAAATACTGCAGGGAGAAACAGATTGGCATCAAGCCAACCTGTGTACAAGCAAGCACCCCAATCGAGAGATTAAACACTCAATCAAGGTAGGATTAAAATACTGCAGGGAGAAACAGATTGGCATCAAGCCAACCTGTGTACAAGCAAGCACCCCAATCGGGAGATTAAACACTCAATCAAGGTAGGATTAAAATACTGCAGGGAGAAACAGATTGGCATCAAGCCAACCTGTGTACAAGCAAGCACCCCAATCGGGAGATTAAACACTCAATCAAGGTAGGATTAAAATACTGCAGGGAGAAACAGATTGGCATCAAGCCAACCTGTGTACAAGCAAGCACCCCAATCGGGAGATTAAACACTCAATCAAGGTAGAATTAAAATACTGCATGGAGAAACAGATTGGCATCAAGCCAACCTGTGTACAAGCAAGCACCCTAATCGGGAGATTAAACACTCAATCAAGGTAGGATTAAAATACTGCAGGGAGAAACAGATTGGCATCAAGCCAACCTGTGTACAAGCAAGCACCCTAATCGGGAGATTAAACACTCAATCAAGGTAGGATTAAAATACTGCATGGAGAAACAGATTGGCATCAAGCCAACCTGTGTACAAGCAAGCACCCCAATCGGGAGATTAAACACTCAATCAAGGTAGGATTAAAATACTGCAGGGAGAAACAGATTGGCATCAAGCCAACCTGTGTACAAGCAAGCACCCCAATCGGGAGATTAAACACTCAATCAAGGTAGGATTAAAATACTGCATTGAGAAACAGATTGGCATCAAGCCAACCTGTGTACAATTAGCAAGCACCCCAATCGAGAGATTAAACACTCAATCAAGGTAGGATTAAAATACTGCAGGAAGAAACAGATTGGCATCAAGCCAACCTGTGTACAAGCAAGCACCCCAATCGGGAGATTAAACACTCAATCAAGGTAGGATTAAAATACTCCACGGAGAAACAGATTGGCATCAAGCCAACCTGTGTACAAGCAAGCACCCCAATCGGGAGATTAAACACTTAATCAAGGTAGGATTAAAATACTGCATGGGGAAACAGATTGGCATCAAGCCAACCTGTGTACAAGCAAGCACCCCAATCGAGAGATTAAACACTCAATCAAGGTAGGATTAAAATACTGCAGGAAGAAACAGATTGGCATCAAGCCAACCTGTGTACAAGCAAGCACCCCAATCGGGAGATTAAACACTCAATCAAGGTAGGATTAAAATACTGCATGGAGAAACAGATTGGCATCAAGCCAACCTGTGTACAAGCAAGCACCCCAATCGAGAGATTAAACACTCAATCAAGGTAGGATTAAAATACTGCATGGAGAAACAGATTGGCATCAAGCCAACCTGTGTACAAGCAAGCACCCTAATCGGGAGATTAAACACTCAATCAAGGTAGGATTAAAATACTCCATGGAGAAACAGATTGGCATCAAGCCAACCTGTGTACAAGCAAGCACCCTAATCGGGAGATTAAACACTCAATCAAGGTAGGATTAAAATACTGCAGGAAGAAACAGATTGGCATCAAGCCAACCTGTGTACAAGCAAGCACCCCAATCGGGAGATTAAACACTCAATCAAGGTAGGATTAAAATACTCCATGGAGAAACAGATTGGCATCAAGCCAACCTGTGTACAAGCAAGCACCCCAATCGGGAGATTAAACACTCAATCAAGGTATGATTAAAATACTCCAGGGAGAAACAGATTGGCATCAAGCCAACCTGTGTACAAGCAAGCACCCCAATCGGGAGATTAAACACTTAATCAAGGTAGGATTAAAATACTGCATGGAGAAACAGATTGGCATCAAGCCAACCTGTGTACAAGCAAGCACCCCAATCGAGAGATTAAACACTCAATCAAGGTAGGATTAAAATACTGCATGGAGAAACAGATTGGCATCAAGCCAACCTGTGTACAAGCAAGCACCCCAATCGAGAGATTAAACACTCGATCAAGGTAGGATTAAAATACTGCATGGAGAAACAGATTGGCATCAAGCCAACCTGTGTACAAGCAAGCACCCCAATCGAGAGATTAAACACTCAATCAAGGTAGGATTAAAATACTGCATGGAGAAACAGATTGGCATCAAGCCAACCTGTGTACAAGCAAGCACCCCAATCGAGAGATTAAACACTCGATCAAGGTAGGATTAAAATACTGCATGGAGAAACAGATTGGCATCAAGCCAACCTGTGTACAAGCAAGCACCCCAATCGAGAGATTAAACACTCAATCAAGGTAGGATTAAAATACTGCATGGAGAAACAGATTGGCATCAAGCCAACCTGTGTACAAGCAAGCACCCCAATCGGGAGATTAAACACTCGATCAAGGTAGGATTAAAATACTGCATGGAGAAACAGATTGGCATCAAGCCAACCTGTGTACAAGCAAGCACCCTAATCGGGAGATTAAACACTCAATCAAGGTAGGATTAAAATACTGCATGGAGAAACAGATTGGCATCAAGCCAACCTGTGTACAAGCAAGCACCCCAATCGAGAGATTAAACACTCAATCAAGGTAGGATTAAAATACTGCAGGAAGAAACAGATTGGCATCAAGCCAACCTGTGTACAAGCAAGCACCCCAATCGGGAGATTAAACACTCAATCAAGGTAGGATTAAAATACTCCATGGAGAAACAGATTGGCATCAAGCCAACCTGTGTACAAGCAAGCACCCCAATCGGGAGATTAAACACTTAATCAAGGTAGGATTAAAATACTGCATGGGGAAACAGATTGGCATCAAGCCAACCTGTGTACAAGCAAGCACCCCAATCGGGAGATTAAACACTCAATCAAGGTAGGATTAAAATACTGCATGGGGAAACAGATTGGCATCAAGCCAACCTGTGTACAAGCAAGCACCCCAATCGGGAGATTAAACACTCAATCAAGGTAGGATTAAAATACTGCATGGAGAAACAGATTGGCATCAAGCCAACCTGTGTACAAGCAAGCACCCCAATCGAGAGATT
Source organism: Crossaster papposus (assembly GCA_037893245.1). Taxonomy (NCBI): domain Eukaryota; kingdom Metazoa; phylum Echinodermata; class Asteroidea; order Velatida; family Solasteridae; genus Crossaster; species Crossaster papposus. The sequence goes on along the minus strand of JBAIAA010000794.1, from coordinate 790,151 downwards.
AAACACTCAATCAAGGTAGGATTAAAATACTGCAGGAAGAAACAGATTGGCATCAAGCCAACCTGTGTACAAGCAAGCACCCCAATCGGGAGATTAAACACTCAATCAAGGTAGGATTAAAATACTCCATGGAGAAACAGATTGGCATCAAGCCAACCTGTGTACAAGCAAGCACCCCAATCGGGAGATTAAACACTTAATCAAGGTAGGATTAAAATACTGCATGGGGAAACAGATTGGCATCAAGCCAACCTGTGTACAAGCAAGCACCCCAATCGGGAGATTAAACACTCAATCAAGGTAGGATTAAAATACTGCATGGGGAAACAGATTGGCATCAAGCCAACCTGTGTACAAGCAAGCACCCCAATCGGGAGATTAAACACTCAATCAAGGTAGGATTAAAATACTGCAGGGAGAAACAGATTGGCATCAAGCCAACCTGTGTACAAGCAAGCACCCCAATCGGGAGATTAAACACTCAATCAAGGTAGGATTAAAATACTCCATGGAGAAACAGATTGGCATCAAGCCAACCTGTGTACAAGCAAGCACCCCAATCGGGAGATTAAACACTTAATCAAGGTAGGATTAAAATACTGCATGGGGAAACAGATTGGCATCAAGCCAACCTGTGTACAAGCAAGCACCCCAATCGGGAGATTAAACACTCAATCAAGGTAGGATTAAAATACTGCATGGGGAAACAGATTGGCATCAAGCCAACCTGTGTACAAGCAAGCACCCCAATCGGGAGATTAAACACTCAATCAAGGTAGGATTAAAATACTGCAGGGAGAAACAGATTGGCATCAAGCCAACCTGTGTACAAGCAAGCACCCCAATCGGGAGATTAAACACTCAATCAAGGTAGGATTAAAATACTGCAGGGAGAAACAGATTGGCATCAAGCCAACCTGTGTACAAGCAAGCACCCCAATCGGGAGATTAAGCACTCGATCAAGGTAGGATTAAAATACTGCATGGAGAAACAGATTGGCATCAAGCCAACCTGTGTACAAGCAAGCACCCTAATCGGGAGATTAAACACTCAATCAAGGTAGGATTAAAATACTGCATGGAGAAACAGATTGGCATCAAGCCAACCTGTGTACAAGCAAGCACCCCAATCGGGAGATTAAACACTCAATCAAGGTAGGATTAAAATACTGCAGGGAGAAACAGATTGGCATCAAGCCAACCTGTGTACAAGCAAGCACCCCAATCGAGAGATTAAACACTCAATCAAGGTAGGATTAAAATACTGCATGGAGAAACAGATTGGCATCAAGCCAACCTGTGTACAAGCAAGCACCCCAATCGAGAGATTAAACACTCAATCAAGGTAGGATTAAAATACTGCAGGGAGAAACAGATTGGCATCAAGCCAACCTGTGTACAAGCAAGCACCCCAATCGGGAGATTAAACACTCAATCAAGGTAGGATTAAAATACTGCATGGAGAAACAGATTGGCATCAAGCCAACCTGTGTACAAGCAAGCACCCCAATCGGGAGATTAAACACTCAATCAAGGTAGGATTAAAATACTCCAAGGAGAAACAGATTGGCATCAAGCCAACCTGTGTACAAGCAAGCACCCTAATCGAGAGATTAAACACTCAATCAAGGTAGGATTAAAATACTGCATGGAGAAACAGATTGGCATCAAGCCAACCTGTGTACAAGCAAGCACCCCAATCGAGAGATTAAACACTCAATCAAGGTAGGATTAAAATACTGCATGGAGAAACAGATTGGCATCAAGCCAACCTGTGTACAAGCAAGCACCCCAATCGGGAGATTAAACACTCAATCAAGGTAGGATTGTCATCAACGTATCCTTCTATTAACCAGTTCGTGCCGGATGATGTATATAAATGCAAAGTTTTCCCCAAATTCAAAACGGATGACGCATAAATACGCCAAGTTCAAGTTCAGAAATGTCTGTCAGCACCGAGCAAGGCCGGAAATGCGTAGGTGTGCTTCCCGGCACTATCAGCCTTAGCCCGCTTTCGGATCGAGATTCGTTAAAAATAATCCCGCCCCTCGGCTTGGCGATGTTAAAATAATCCCGGCGCGAACTGGTTAAGGGCTGATCAAGCGGTTATTACTCGAACAGTTTGCTTCATATCAACCAATTGAATGTTTCTAAAGCATAGTAATTATTCCCAAAGACGAAGCCAGGGATTCAAAAAGGCCTCGAGTCTAAAGTCTCGGTCTTGGGGTGTCGGGTTTTTTAGGATCATTCCTGGGAGAAGAAACTTTACCAGAGTGGTGGATCAGGCACCGAGGACGAAGCCAAGAAACAGATGGAACTGTACAGGAAAAGCCTACCTAAACAAGGTGAATGTTGTGTTGGAATATTGTAACATTTTTGATTTCAAAGGGTACTGGCCTAGAAGTGATGTCACTTTATACTGCAGGTTTTTGCAAATGCTTATTGCTTGAGCTTATGGCATGAAGATATATTTTTGGGGCACAGTGGTTTAATGGTTAGGGTGTTCGCCTCGTCTGTGATGTACACGGGTTCCAACAAAGGGCAACAATAGGGACATTGGTAACCTCTCAAGTCTGTCCCTAGAAATAGTACCCAACAGCCGTAACGCTATGTTTTTCAATATTTATAAGGAAACAAAAGAGAAAAAAGAAGGGAAGTAGGATCAAACAATAAAGGTACCCCACAATCATTTGTGTGGATGAGCAATTGGGTTAGGGCATAAACAAAGGGTCCACAATTGACCAACCGCCAACGAGGCCTTCCAAAAGGTACAAACCAAAGATAGACAACAGGGGTTCCACAATTGCCAGTGTTTACATACATGTATGGGTGTGTGTGTAATCTTTGCAGGTCAAGCAGGTAGGACCCAGGGTGGTAAGTCGCCCCTGGATTATCTCCACACAGCTGCAGTAAACCTAGCCCTTGCTGTGAAGCAATCACCTAAACAAGCTAGTCTACACTACGAGCTGGGGTTGGTGCTGGAGGAACAGTATTATGCACAGGATATGTATGGATTTAGGCCAGAGGTTAGTCACAGGCATTTACAGGAACTGTTTTTGTACTCAATTGCTGGGTTCAGGCGGTCTGTTCCTGACTCGTGAGACTCGATCTTCTGCTCGAACGGCGGAACACGATCCAAGAACATAGCACTCGAAACAGGATCACACACCACCTATCCATCGGGGTTTTGCACGGACGAGTTTCGCGTATCGAAAACAGACCGCCCGAACCCAGACATAGAGTTGCTAGCTAGGTTTTGCAAGGAAGTACTCGAGTCCAGTCCACTACAAGTTCCTAACAAGTCTTCCAGTCCCAATTCAACTCGCAAGCTATTCCAATGAGCTTTGACAATGACATTCCTTAGTTAGTGCTCACTCACTGTTTTATGTGACTAGATATTCAACTGAACTGCATCCTTTTCAACGAGTGTACAAGTTTAGCTGGCCAAATTTGACAAAAAAATGTCCAAATTTTGACATTGTGCACCTCACCTTACTATTTTTCCTCCCATTTTTGTCTGTGCATATCTCCAAGTCACAGCAAATCGGATACTTTGTACTATACTCCTGAAACTCTATTTGCTGACACTGGTATCTCCATTAAACTTGAATGTTTGTCCAGATATTACAAAGAAAGCACTGCCAAAACAGCCACAAAGCAATGTAAAAGAACGTGAAACTTGTTAATGAGTCGCCACTGCCAAATTTGTTCACCTGTTCCAAGTGGGCTTTCAGTGTATATATACAGCCGTAACTGCAGTGAATCCTGACTTACATTGTAATAGCCTGTCCCTCTAATTGGTGTGCCCTCTGTCAATTAAATAAGACTGGTCCTGTGACCGCCCATAGCCTGTGTATCAGTGCATGCTGTGCATCGTAGACAAACAACGTGACACAAAATAAAGATTTTCTACATAAAGTTTTTCTACGACAATGGAGTCAGTTCATAAATAAGGGGTCTAAAAGTGTGATTTGTTTGTGTCTCGGTTGCGCCTGACCTAGTTATTTCCTATGCAAATGTCACTGAATGTCAACTTTTACTTGTTTCGCAGTTACTTTGTCTTTTGTAATCACTCTTTGAGATAGAAGGCATCAAAGAATGTGTGCTGAAATAAACAAAATTAAATTAATAATTATTAAATGTAACGAGGCGCATAAGATTTGACCCCTAACTTATGGACGGACTCAATGACATTTTTTTGATTTATTTATATTTGCAATCTTTGGTATGCCCACTAACTCCGAGGAATTTTACAGCGAATGCTTCACATCAGATTCGCAGTCACATTTGCATGAAGTATGATCCAGTCTTTAGTCACAAGCACTGTGACTAAAGTACGGCAAGGTGGGTGGAGCTATATCCATAACAGTTCGTAAAAAAATGCAGTTAACAAATCATTTCTATCTCTGATTTCAGGAAGAAGACGTTAATCAGGGACTCGCTTCGCTCTCCCTGGATGCTAAAGAGAGCAGCAAGGAAGATGATATCCAGGCTATCTGTGTCCAGCGAGGAGCTGGATCTAATGCACCTCTCCCTCGTCAACTACAAGCCATTGATGAAGAGTACAAGTATCTGATAGATTCTGGGCAGTCAGGCAAGGCTGATTACGCTCAGACCCTCTACATCTGGAAGTCAAAGCAGGCACTTCAGGTTCGAGTTTCAGGCTCTTTTTCCTTTAATCAGCCCAAACCTAGTAATTGTTGCCAAAGTGCATTAGGAATGATTTAGGGGTCTATTATTTTTATTTTTATTGTTTCTTATGGAACCAAGATCCCTCAAAAGCAACCTGGGACTGTAGCTCGCAAGCCTGAAGAAACCTGTACAGAGAAGACAATGAGAAGAAGGTACATTTTTCGAAGTGGGAGGAAAATCTCAGAAGAATATTCTGGGGAAACCCATGGAATCAGGCAGGGACTGAAAACCAAATCTACATGTGGACCAGGCAGGATTCGAGCCCAGGTCACAGCGGTGGAAGGCGAAAAAAGATCCGCAAAGTCAATCTAACTTTCTAATATCAATAATTACTAATATCAGTATCTTACACCTGGTTAAAACAGGCATTCCGGATTAACGCCGAACCAAATGAGTGAATTAAGTCCGTCAAAAGTCCGACATCGGAAACAATTAGGAGCAACAAGGTGCGTCAAGTTGCGACTCGGGAGCAACTTGATTTCAATTTGGTTCGGCGCGACTCTGGAACGCCTTTCTGAACTTGGTATTACATGTACTTTGCTTTGTTGCAACCACCTGGACTTACCATCAAATTTTCCACCTTAAAAGTGAAACATTTTTCCTTCTCCTGTTTTCTCTTCTCTAGAATGGTCGAGCGGCCCAAGCTGCCTCAGACCAAGAGACGCCACTAGGCCAAGCCTACTTGAAATACCTAGATGCTCTCTCCTTAGATCAGAATAATGCAGTCTACAACGTCCACGTGGGTCGACTGTTGCTACTACAAGGCAAACCTGAGGAAGCTGTAACAAGACTAGAGCTCGCTGTAGGAATCAAACCAGCATTGACTATCGCAAGGTAAAAGTGCCTTAATTTAACCGTTTGAAGGAAAAGTATACCTTTTGCAACATCCAAGAGTGAACAACTAAATAATTGTTCAAAAGCTTACTTGATGTAAAGAAAACACCCTGTGAAATTATTCCTTTTGGCATGCTGTCATTTTGTAGAAAACAGTAAAAGAAGTAAACCCAAAAAAACGATTTAGTAGTTGGTTCATAAATCGATTCGTAGAATATTATTTTCTCAGGATTTACAGCCTTTAAAGAGCTAAAACTTTGTCAGGTTAGTTGTCAAGCACCATTCTTTCGATTTTGAGTACTTTTGCTGTTTTAAACGATCAAAATGCACAACTGATGAAGACTTGTATTACATTGTACTACACTGTATTCACTTCTTCATAAATCTATTAAAAACCGTGCCATGCTATTTGGGTTTGGTTTAAGGAGTAATGGGTGTGTGGGGTGGGTTTTTTGGGGGGAGGGAGGGGGGTGTTGGTGCTTGAGCAACAGGCAGTACAAAGACTGATGAATTACAAGGCAAAAACTTGTGTTAGATTTTCATATGTTAATGAAATTGAACATTTAAAAGAAATGATGATATGACATTGTGTTGGATACTATTTATTTTTTGAATAGCTGACCATAAGAATGTTTTGCAAAACTCATTAACATAGGGGTCTTCCAATTGTTTTTTTCAGTGCTTTGTCTTATAGATTACAAAGAATGAAACGTTAAAGTTTTTATCTTTGATTTTAGGTGTGATTGTGTCCGATAAGTTTTATCCTTATATTTTTTGTAATGAATTAAATGAATTCATCAATTTTGTCACGGTACCAACAACTTATTTTGCACTAATTTTTCTCGTGATTCCTGCTTAATACAACAGGATCCAACCAGTTGACATTTCAGTTGGAACCTGTTCGATTAAGCAGGCAAGTCATTTGATATATTCCGGAACGTAATTAGAATCGCATTCTGTTGAGTTACTGGTATAATATAAGTTGGACTCTGTTGGATCCATCAGCAAACAGAAAAACAAGACAGTTGGATCCTTTTGGATTTAATAGCAGGCAAGTCATTTGATATGTTTAGATACCCAATAACATGGTGAGTTGGACTGTGTTGGATTGAGCAGTAAAGTCATATGAGTCACAGTTGGACTCTGTTGGATTTAGCAGGCAAGTCATTTGATATGTTTAGATACCCAATAACATGGTGAGTTGGACTGTGTTGGATTGAGCAGTAAAGTCATATGAGTCACAGTTGGACTCTGTTGGATTTAGCAGGCAAGTCATTTGATATGTTTAGATACCCAATAACATGGTGAGTTGGACTGTGTTGGATTGAGCAGTAAAGTCATATGAGTCACAGTTGGACTCTGTTGGATTTAGCAGGCAAGTCATTTGATATGTTTAGATACCCAATAACATGGTGAGTTGGACTGTGTTGGATTGAGCAGTAAAGTCATATGAGTCACAGTTGGACTCTGTTGGATTTAGCAGGCAAGTCATTTGATATGTTTAGATACCCAATAACATGGTGAGTTGGACTGTGTTGGATTGAGCAGTAAAGTCATATGAGTCACAGTTGGACTCTGTTGGATTTAGCAGGCAAGTCCTGGGGAACCGTTAGGGGTTAGGATTCCAAATGAAACCTGTATTTTATTCCATTCATTATTTCCCATGTCAGGTTCTATTTAGGATTGGCTTTAGCACAGCAGACAGGTGGGCCTGGAGGCCGTAGCAAAGAAGCTATCACCTACCTCCATGATGGTGTAGTCTACTTACTAGAGAGTGCAACCATGAGGACTGAGGCTGGGCTAGACAGGTGGGTGTAGGAATGGAATGATTGGAACTTAATAAATGGAAAGGTGGATCAGGAATTCAAAGCACAGAAGCTATCACCTACCTCCATGATGGTGTAGTCTACTTACTAGAGAGTGCAACCATGAGGACTGAGGCTGGGCTAGACAGGTGGGTGTAGGAATGGAATGATTGGAACTTAATAAATGGAAAGGTGGATCAGGAATTCAAAGCACGGAAGCTATCACCTACCTCCATGATGGTGTAGTCTACTTACTAGAGAGTGCAACCATGAGGACTGAGGCTGGGCTAGACAGGTGGGTGTAGGAATGGAATGATTGGAACTTAATAAATGGAAAGGTGGATCAGGAATTCAAAGCACGGAAGCTATCACCTACCTCCATGATGGTGTAGTCTACTTACTAGAGAGTGCAACCATGAGGACTGAGGCTGGGCTAGACAGGTGGGTGTAGGAATGGAATGATTGGAACTTGATAAATGGAAAAATTAATCAGGAATTCAAAGCATTCAATGGAAAGGTAGGTCAGGGAGGCAAAGCACGAAAGCTATCACCTATCTCCATGATGGTGTAGTCTATTTACTAGAGGCTCGGCTAGACAGGTAGATTTAGTGATAGGAATTTATTTTGAAAGCAGACATTTCTGGATAGCAAGTCTAGAATAGTTATACTACACTAGCTGTACTAATCGGCCTGGGAGGTAAGCTAACTCCTAATATAGACATTGACACGCGCGTCCCACGTACTGCACTGTGTTACACAGAATGCAAGCTGCCAGTACAGCGTGTATTCAAGGTTGCGAGGTTTCAACCAATAAAATGTCCAAATTTCATGTGACACTGAAAAAGTGTTTAAAACCAGCCAGCTGGTCGTCATCCATTTAAAACCGGCCATGTGACGGGCTCTAGACCAATAGGAATGTGTAAACTGAATAGATATTGAGACAGTATTCCCAAAAGTACCCACTAATGTGACTGGTTATTAGTGGTTGAACTATATTTGTAGTAAGGCCAGCATTTTTTTTATTTATTGGATTACGAACCCGCCGACTCCAAATAATGCAATTTTAGGGAGGGGGGGAAATTACATTGTTTTGTCCCAATGCAGGATTTTTAATTTTGTTGAAATTCTTTTTTTTGCCAAAGCTCCTACCGGGTAGTAAATGCCACCGATATTTTGGTTTCAGACCCCTTCACTGCAGCATATATGTGACCAGCTCTACAAAAACATTTCATCCAAATGTGATTTTCTTTTGTTGTCGTAAATGCCATCTTTACAGTTTCAGTTTTCATTCATAGAAATTCAGATTTTGATGAATAAAGTGGAAAAAAATACCATGTTGTGTGCATCGTTCTGTTGTACTACAGAGCCAGCTATTCCAAAGCCTGTTTTCTCAGTTGTGTAATTTGAACTCTTATAAAGTAATCAAAATGTAAACATGTCATATCCCCAACATGGAAGGGGCTATGGAACTCTATAATATACCAAATGAAATCTTACGTTGTGGGCTTTCTAACCCTGTGTATAACTCGAATAAGATTAAAACTGCTGCAAACTGCTTACTGGCTGGAATGACCTGAAATATACAAATCAAATAAGTTAAGAGGGTCTAATATTTTGATCTTTACAAGATCTCAGTATAACTCAGTATAACTCAGTTTAATTCAGTACAACTCAGTATAACTCAGTATATTTCAATGGGTCACATATTTGCGTGTACTTGCGTGTACTGTAGCCAGCGCGCAGTTGTATCGGGCGATTATAAAAATATTATCTTAAGCATATCAGTTCAATACATGTATCCCTAAAAATATTTTAGTTTTGTCCTCCGACCCTGGATAAAATAGTTGTATATAAAAAATAAAAAGGAACTTCAACATTTTTTAATTTTTTTCCACCGTTCGACCCTGGCAAATTGTATGTTATGTTCGTAATCCAATAAACAAACACATGCTGACCCAATGATACGAGTTGACAGACAGTGTCCCTGTCTGCATTGGAAATTCACACTTTTTGTTTATACTGTTTCTTATCAGCTCTGTAGATGTTGTACTTCATTCCGAGGATCTTTGGCGTACCACCAACATTCAGCTATTACGAGGCTGTGTTACCATGGCAACGTTACTTAGAAAGTCCCCACAAGAGAAGAAAATGTCAGCCCAGAATGTCTTTCACAGGTAAAAATTACCAACACAACAGGGATGTGTATTATAAAGAATGTTCTTGTCCCAATAGCTTCAATTTTTTAAAACCTTATTTTGTCACCGTCACCACTAAGTAACACTAATGTCACGGCCGTATCGCGACCCATTTCTGGCGTTTTCACGAAGTAACACGCCTATAGCTAATACACTTGGATAGCGTCGAACATGGCGTATTTGATTTGTGAATTTTCACAGAGTGACGCTATCTGCGTGTATTAGTTATGGGCTTTGCCAGAAGTGAGTCGCGCGTTTCACGTGACATTAGTGTTACCTCATGACCTCATGATGACGATGGCGATTTATGACAAAACATTTTGTTAAGAAAAAAACCTTTCTTGTATATATTCTGGAGATTTTAAGGCCTCAAACTGTGATATGCACACTTTTTATTGGTTAGTAATAATTGCACATTATTTCTGTATTTAAAAAATCTAGAAATAAAAGAAAGTTTCAATAAAAGTTCATCTAAAATATTTGTTTACATGTGTCTACATTCTATTTAGCGATAATATACTAAAGGGATAGTAATTTGTTTTGTTAATGTACTGATGACTGCATTCTGATTTTCATATTGTAAAATACCATTAATTTTCTACTGGATTTACATTTATATCAACCCTTTGTTCATACTTCTCTAGCGCTGCATTATTAGCGACCCAGAATCTGTGTTCCTTGGTCTCCCGGGGTGATACTTACCAATCGCTGGAATGGATCCTCTTAGATTGCCACTCTAATCTCCTTGAGATGCTTCAACAGAAGGAACCAGGGAATACGTCTTGGATAGCTCAGCGATGTCAACAGCTGACTGCCTTGATACGATGCTCAACGCTACCTCCGAGTATTGAGATACTACAACTACAAGAAAAGGTAGATTTAAAACTGGTCTTGAAACTAGCTGTTGCTGGTCTTAGTCTCAGTCTCAGACCTCTAGTTCTCAGGCTTAGGTCTTCAACTTTAGGTCTCAGACTTAGGTTGGGCACCCTGTGTCTTGAATAGAGATAGGGGGTCTGTTTTAGAACAAGTCTGTCCTTTTTCCCGGGGGTACTATTAAACAGCAACCATTCATATCTTTGCAGTGCTACTCTTCAAATGTTTAGAAGTTATTTAAAGATCAGTCAATTCAATTATTTTGAAGATTACATATATTTGAAACAATCTACAACATAAAAAAATGAAATCAAATAAGTTAAGAGGGCATACAAGTTTTGTAGTTTTAGCAGTCAAAGCTACCTCCAAAAAGAAAATTAAAAAAACAGAACCATTTTAATCCAGCCTTTTATGGCGTCAAGTCAAGGATCAACAACTGGTTTTTGTCATACTTGTAAATGCACTACACATTTTTATTTTTAATTCAGTCGACAATTGAACCAAGTTTTACCCCAAAAGAAGAGAGGCACAACTTTTACAAAGAAAATTTTCTTTGCAGAATATTTTTTTTTTTTTAAGTTTAGGAATTTAACAACAAAAGTAGCATCCACCCATTGTTATTAAAATGGTTTATTGATAAATACAACGTAGATGTAGATTGACATGGCAGCCCACAGGCTGAATTACATCAAACTGTTCATATTAAAAAGAAAATACCAAACATTAAAATCACTAGAAAAAACAAGAAACTGATTTAACCAATCAAAGAGAATAAACACACACTTGTATTAAATTAAAATTAATGTAGCTTCAAAAAAAGAAGAAGACAGGACAGGAAATTGAATCGACAAAAAGTATGGACAAGACAATCAAAACTAAACTATGTTAGACGATCTAGTATAAATATTAGGCAACAGTAAATAAATAAATAAATAAATAAAATAATGCTAAACATGTGTTTGTTTAGCACTGTGGACACCCAATACAATACAAACAATTTGAATTTTGTGTGGGGGGGCAAGGGAAAGAATGCAGCCTGCCGCCACTTCAATGCATTTTCAAAGTATTTTCTAACACAATTAAAAACAGGTTTACATTGACTGACTATTGAGATAATATAGAATTTCCCGGTCAATTTCGGCAAACGAGCAGCCAATTTAACAACCGCGTTGTTCTATTTCGCGCAAAATAAAATGCTGCTAAAAATGTTAATTCGATTTTGTTTTATGACTGGTTCAAAGTACTGTTGTGCAATCTAAAAAGAACGCCCTGTTACAATTTTGTTTCTTTTAAAATGCAAAAATACGGTTTACTTACTGGCACAGGAATCAACATAAATAAACAATAGGAAACCCAGAGAAAAACCTTAAAGAAACAACCAAACAATAAAAACCATTAGTGTTTCACAAACACAAATTAGGTATTGGTCAGGTAACCGATAAAGAACTCCCCCCCCCCCCCCCAAAGAACAAGGGGGTTTACTGACTTTAAAGTGAAGATACTAACAAGTTGTCTATCACAATATATTTTGTTTATCTGTTTGTTTTCATTTTTGTCGTACTTATTTGAATTCTCATTTAGGAAAATTGAGTGCCTCTTTACAAAATTGAAAAAACTAAATCATCAAACAAATTCCAGTTGAGTCTGCTTTGCTAAGTTGAATGATGATTGTGCGTCATGAAAAAGAACGACGATATGCTAAATGAACACATTGCTGAAAGAATTTGACTGCCTCAAAAACTAAATTGAATGGCCGAGTTCTGAATTTGAAAAACGGTAAAAACTGGAGAGGCAAAATTGTTTTAATTTGAATGCACACAAATTAAATTGGTTGCAGAAATTGACCGGGAAAACATATATGTGGCCCGATCAAGAGAAATGAGTGACACGTCGCTATAATATTATCTATTCGGCGTACAGGCAAAAACAATGTAAAGATACATTTTTTTGGAAATTGAGATTGATGTAGTTTTTACTGAATAAACTCTTCAATTATATATTCCCAAAGTATCTAAGCAGATTTTTGATGAGAAATATATTTTGTTGAGTGATTGTCAGCACCCCTGGAAAATGACATGTGACTTATTTCCCTTGATCAGACCACATAGATGAATAATTTTTTCCCAATACCCCCTTTTCTATAAATATGTCTTCCTCGATGTGATGGATAATCCTTTCTAATATTCCTGTTTAAAATAATACAATTTAAAAATTATCCTCGCTTTGATATAGTCTCACCAAAATATTTCTCTTTAAAACATCTTCCTCGCTGTGATGATTGTCCCTCTCAATATTTCTTTTATAATAATATCCTGATCCATGCCTTGATGGTTATTTTAACTATAATTCTTAGTTTCCAAAACATTATATCCTCTTCGCTTTGATGGTCAATTGACCGAATATCCCTTTCCAATAAATATTCCCCTCCGCTATGATGGCGAACTGAATTTGAAGTATTTTAATTCGATACTTTTTTAGTCACTGTTTATGTTTTTTTTCTTTTCTTTCTTTTCGCTGTTCCACCCTAATTATTCAGAATGACGGCCCTCGATGCGATTCTTAAAGATATTTTTGTCATCAACGACAGTTACCACCTCACGCTCAACGAGATTTGTAAGCTTTACGCTTACGTTATTAATAATGAATCTATACAAGATGCTATATGGGCACGATTTTTAGATTGTTCGGCATGTTGCCAAGGTCGTTGCTTTTGGTGCGACTCTGACTCTAATTCTGATTCTTAAACATTTTCATATTCCCGTACCTCACCAATTTACTTTGATATACCAATTATAATTTTATAAACAACATAGGCCTACTATAGGGTTTTAATATTTTTGAATTACCTTCACTTTAATAATATTTTAGGTCCATACTCTTACATTTTCAAATTTCCATCGGTTTACTTTTTGTTTTATCTCACCCTTATAATTTAAAAAAATACCGTTACAGCTTTTATAATTATTTCTTTTTACTTACTTCCCCTAAGACTCTAGCCTTTTTTGACGCTAGGAGCATAGCTTCATTGACCTTAGGACTCTTTTGTTAAGACTCTCGGCTTTATTGACCCTATAACTCTCGGCTTTATTGACCCTAGGACTCAATAATTGATATCCCTATCTAAACTCACCCCCAACCTACTCACTCCTCTCTATTAATACGACGGATATATTTAGAGCGTGATCTTAATTACCCTATGACTCTCGACTTGATTTACTATTTGCGACTTTATTTACCCTAGAACACAGGGCTTTATTGACCCTAGGACTCTCAACTTATTGACTCTAGGACCCTGGGCCATATTGGCTCTAGGACTCTAGATCTTATTGACCCTAGGACTCTGGGCTTTTTTGACCCTAGGCCTCCCAACTTGTCGACCCTAGGACTCTCAACTTATTGACCCTAAGATTCTGGGCTTTATTGACCCTAACTAAGACTCTGGGCCTTATTGACCCTAGGATTTTCAACTTACTGACCCTAAGATTCTGGGCCTTTTTAACCTTATGGCTCTCAGCTTATTGACTCTAGGACTTTTTTAACTAATCTTCATAGTACTCCTTTCTTTAATTTATTCTCAGCTCTATGATAATTATAATTGTACTGAAATTCCATACTATAAATACCATCCTTATTGTAATAATTTATCATTCGCAATTTTCTTAATAAAAAGGAAATCCACTCCGTTATGAAAATTAGTTCACCAAACACTCCTTCCAATAAAAATTAAATAAATTAATATATAAAATATCCTCACTGTGCTGTAATTTTACTTTATAATACATCTGATTTTGTTTAGGTAATTTCTATAAATGCCTTTACTGTTCATTTTATTTAATTTTATTTTAGAACGTTGATGCACCTTCGTTTTTTTATTTAAACCTTTATTTTTTACTCTAATTTATATTACAAATAGTCCTGATAATAATACGTCATTGTACAGTTATAAAACTAAAATAAATTATTGATTCCAGACAAATACAGATTATCGTTCGTCTTTTTGTTCAGTTTGTTACCATCTTATTGTCTATAAACTTTCGTATCCCCTCGTGCCGAGTTTGGCAGTGATTGGATCTTTATAACTGGTCGTCAAGCTCGTTAAATGGCACTTCCCGAACGGTTTAAACCCCCTTTCTCCACGAGGATCGTCTGATCGTCTAGCGTATCGTGAGGTACGTTTAGGGACAGCTATGGACTTCAGGTTTGTGGCGCTATAAATAAAAATGACATGTGACTTATTTCCCTTGATCAGACCACATAGATGTATATGATGAAAACATTGGAAGAGCCATGACATAAAGTAAGCAAACAGTTGGTGCTTAATAATGCAATTTTGTATTAATACATTTTTGAAGAAAAAACATTTATGAGAACTTTATGTGAATTTGATTTTTGTTTACAATTTTTCTAGACTTGTCAGAAAGGGGTGATAACACAGCCCACATCCAGTGCAACTCTCTGTCAACTTGGTAACTCCCAGCTGGCCATGTATGACAACGATCCATCATCTGAGATTGGCAAGGAAGCTCTGAATGATGCCAGGCTTTCATATCGGGCTAGTATAGCGCAGGAAGGAAAGACCAGCATAGGAGGAGAACTACCTGGACAGCTCAAGGGTAAGAACTATGTAGTTGTATCTTCTTGGTAATTTTGTCGAAAATCTATAAAATAATCTATAAAATACTTCTTATCGACTACATTTTGCAAGGGGCATCAATGTAATAATGTTCAGTGCTTTGGGGTAAAGTGCTATATAAGCACTGTACATCGTCCTCATCACCGTTAAAGAATGGTGACAGTGGCTAGGACCAACCTCCCTGAATGGTGTAGTATCCTTCAAAACCTGCAGGTGGATTTTAAACAATAGAAATGTAGTGTTATTCCTTACCAACTGACTCCTTACCAACTGACAAATCAGTCAAATCTAACAACTGATTTGTCAATATGGATTTTTGTATGGATTCCAATCTATGCAGCTAATCTGTTGATATTCCAGTTGTGCCATCAAGTTAGATTTCTAATGGATTTTATTACATTACAAATTCCCTGTAAAATCCCAATAGAATTATATGATGGGTAAGCGTAGTCTTGATGTACTCAGTATACTTGAAATATATTTTCTTGATCTACTATTTACATTTTTGGTAAAAAAGAGCCGTTTGAATATCTCTTGAATATTTGATCTTGCCAAGCAAAAAAAAAATGGGGAAATAATAAATCCATGGACTTGAAACTTGAACTCTTTGGTGAAAGCCTAATATGTTTGTTCATACTTAGTGCCAAGAGAAACTTTTTTCGGACATGAACGTTTCTTTCTTTTTAACAGGTCCCTGGGAAATGGGTACCTGTAATGAACCTTTCTTGCTTTTTAGTGGGTACCTGTGAAATGAGTACCTGTAATGAATCTTTCTTGCTTTTTAGTGGGTACCTGTGAAATGGGTACCTGTAATGAATCTTTCTTGCTTTTTAGTGGGTACCTGTGAAATGGGTACCTGTAATGAATCTTTCTTGCTTTTTAGTGGGTACCTGTGAAATGAGTACAGCCCCTGTAATGAATCTTTCTTGCTTTTTAGTGGGTACCTGTAAATGGGTACCTGTAATGTACTTTTCTTGCTTTTTAACGGGTACCTGTGAAATGGGTACCTATAATGAACCTTTCTTGCTTTTTAACGGGTACCTGTGAAATGAGTACCTGTAATGAATCTTTCTTGCTTTGTAACCCCTTGTATTGTTGTAGACGTTTACATTTCTAACCCTTGTGTTGTTTTTCAGAACAAGCCTGGTGGCAAGACAAGATCAAAGACGAAGAGGCCAAGAAAGCTGCTGCAGAGAAAGCCAAGATATCAAAAACAGCAACTACAAAGACAACAGCAACTACAAAGACAGCAGCAGCTAGAGCACCAGCAGCGAGAGGGATAGGAGCACCAGCGAGGGGTGCAGTAGCAGCATCAACAAGGGCTACAGGTGCAGTAGCAGCTGCAGCAACCAGGGGTACAGCAGCACCGGCGAAGGGTGCAGGTAGGAGTGTAGGTTAAGCCTGTTTGTTTACGGTTTTGAATGGAACCGGGTACCCGTTCCCGGTCAAAGTCGGGTACCCGGGTACCCGTAAAAGCCGCTCTGTTGCGTCAAAATTTATAAATTCGGTTACAGGTACCCGACCCGATAAAATGGAACCGGTTCTTGGCCTTCGCGGGCGGGTACCCGGGTATCAGCGACAGCCTTAGTGTAGGTAGGGGTGTAGCATTGGTTGTCAGTAGCCTTGTTACAATTTTGAGCAATTCTGGGGAAAAAAATGAAGAAAAAAAAATGCACAAAAAAAACAATGTTCTTATGTACCTTCAACTCAAAGCTCTTGTTTGTGTTAGGATCAGTTATTACGTTTATTATCCCAAGTAGTAAGCTTGAATTAAGACTACCATTGAATTGAAGTCAAAGCAGATGTGCCATTATACACAGTGTTGGAGTTGGACAGATTATAGGAAGGTGGTTACTATAAGATTGGATATGAGAAAAAGTCTTAGTCAGTCTACGTCTTCCTCAACAAAGGAGAGGTGCAATTACTGTAAATTAGGAATCTTATGATGGGAAACCTTTGACTAAGATGTCGATGGTGTAATTTGCTTTTTGATTTCATACATCGTCAATTGTTTTCCTATTTATATCTAAACAGCAAAAGGAAGTGCAGCGGCTAAGGGAGCTTCCACTCCAGTCAGAGGGGGTGCAGCAACACGTGGAGGGGCAGCTGCTGCTAAACCTGGCCCTCGGGCAAAGACACCAGCCAAAGCATCCCCCTCATCCAGTGTGACCAAAGTAACCTCCCCTGCTAAGGTTAATGGTACAGCCCCTGCCAAGTCTCTTCAATGTCAAGAGAAACCATCCAATGCAGGTACCAGGAAATAATACAATATTTTATGAGTTAGAAGCAAATCTCTGTCCCAATGCTAGCAAAGTTTATTGAGAAAAAGGAAAAGCCAATTTGTGTAGATTTTATATCCTACTTTTAAATGTTCTTTCTAGACAATACCATTTCATTTAAAATACGTTGTGTATCCCCATTGGGTGCTTCCAGTGTGGAATGCCCCTTCAATTTGTACACTATAGTGTTTGACTTGGCAATGAACCTGATGAGATACTGTCTAGCTCATTGCTTGCCGTATAAACATGATGGGCCAAATTCATAAACGGTGATTTTCCCTTGATTACGATTAACTAGGTTAAACTGTTAAGCTGATCTAGGTTAAGCTGATCTAAGCACTCTTTATGAATTCGGGCCTAGATTTGTATGTTCGATCATCACCTGTTTAAACGTGCATGTTTAGTGACATGTGTCTAAAGTAACAACAGAAATTGTTATCGTCCCAAGGGGCTTGTTTATCTCGTGTACAAGTTACAATATTTCTGTTGGCTTGCTTGTAGGGACGGACGTATGTATGGCCATGGATCTGCTGCGTATCATTGAAATATCACAGGAAGAACTGTTTTCCTACTTTTTACACACTCAATGAGACCCATTTTGTGGTCATGAGTAAAATTATCAGCGCGTTTTTTCGACATGGTGACCCTCCCACTAGTGTTAACTGAGCTGATCAGCGGAGCACAGTGATATGCGTGTTTTCGAAGATAGATATGCCCTTTTATTTAACATGTTACGTAATCCGCTGTGAATAGAATGAGGTACAGCTAGACCACTAAACATCGGCTAAGCAGGAACTTGTACACGGCTGGATAAACAGCCGATTATTTTCTTACTGAATTACGATGATCTCAGGAGTTTATCCACACGCGCACTTCTCTGTTTTAGCCACCGTACATTAGTTGTACGCGAATAAAATAATCCGGTGATCATCACCGTTTATGAATTTAGCCCGATATGTTCAGAAGTGGAAACACAACTCAGAAAAGCAACTATCTTATTGTAAGGACTGGGGCTGATTTCGCGACTCGTCCTAAGATTTTATCAAAGTTAAGACGCAATCAACCCGTCCTAACTTCTATAGTAACGCGACTGAACTCGTCTGAACTTAAAAGTAGGATACACCATTAGTAATTGTTTGAATTATCATTAATGGGTGAATTTAGGGGATTGTATTTTAGTTTAACTGACCTGTATAAATCTTGGATGCCGAGGAAAGCAAGAAAAAAAACGTTCATTTTCTACCGGTGTTGGGCAGTGGCTCTTGGTTTTTGTTGGTTTTTTTTTTGGTTTTTTCCGTGGTTTTTGTTGCGATCGCCGTACGGCGATCAGGATTTCTTTCAGATAAAATTAAATTGTTAGAACAATTATAGGATATCTAGTGCAATCATTTTGCTTAATGCCTACAATCATTATTTACTTTCAAATAAGTAAGATATTTCCTAATAATTCAGTCCGGTCTCAGATCGGTCTGAGTCGTCTTATCTAATTAATGCCTCTGTTTATTGGTATATCGTCTGGAAATCAGTTATGGAATCGAAGAAGAAACAGATTTGAAACAATTTTTGATATGTGTGTATAGTTTTTAAAACGTGAATTAGTTACAACATTCAATTATACACCAACAACTACGTTTAAAACGTATTTCGCAGAGTAGTTTTCTAGGGAGGGTTCGTGTTTTATGCCTACGCGCGCGCGGGAAGTTGGTTTGCGTGTTCATTTTCAACGACTGTTTCCTCTAGTGGTAAAAACAAACATGAAACAGCCATCAAATTGGTAGTTGCGATGCGTATTTGCTTATTTGTGTGTCAAACCTTTTCTATTTTAAAATACCAGGCATGAAGTATTCAGACATGCAAGTTGGAAATAACAAAAAAACAGGAATCTTTTTAAATTTTTACATTTTTACAATCTTTACAAGACTTTGTACAGTGTTTTTTTTCTCCTTAATTTTTATTATACATGTGAAGTGAAAAATCAGCTGACCTGAGGAAAAGTTGTATGCCTGAAAATATCTAAAGTCAGTTTCCTTTTAATAAATAACAATTTTTATGACCAAATATTAAATCTCCGATTTTGAACAGGCCAGCTAACAGCAGTGGTCCCAAGCAATGCACCACTGAATCGCATCACCTACCCAGCACGACTTGGCCTCGCAAGGGCGCTAGCCAGAGACGCAAAGGACACGTCTGAGTCACAGGTGTTATACAATGACGTCATTGTCATGGCATCACAGGTAGGTCAAGTAGTTTATAGACCCCTCTCATAGACAGCCAGAGACGCAAAGGACACGTCTGAGTCACAGGTGTTATACAATGACGTCATTGTCATGGCATCACAGGTAGGTCAAGTAGTTTATAGACCCCTCTCATAGACAGCCAGAGACGCAAAGGACACGTCTGAGTCGCAGGTGTTATACAATGACGTCATTGTCATGGCATCACAGGTAGGTCAAGTAGTTTATAGACCCCTCTCATAGACAGCCAGAGACGCAAAGGACACGTCTGAGTCGCAGGTGTTATACAATGACGTCATTGTCATGGCATCACAGGTAGGTCAAGTAGTTTATAGACCCCTCTCATAGACAGCCACAGACGCAAAGGGCACTTCGGAGTCACAGGTGTTATACAATGACGTCATTGTCATGGCATCACAGGTAGGTCAAGTAGTTTATAGACCCCTCTCATAGACAGCCACAGACGCAAAGGGCACTTCGGAGTCACAGGTGTTATACAATGACGTCATTGTCATGGCATCACAGGTAGGTCAAGTAGTTTATAGACCCCTCTCATAGACAGCCAGAGACGCAAAGGACACGTCTGAGTCGCAGGTGTTATACAATGACGTCATTGTCATGGCATCACAGGTAGGTCAAGTAGTTTATAGACCCCTCTCATAGACAGCCACAGACGCAAAGGGCACTTCGGAGTCACAGGTGTTATACAATGACGTCATTGTCATGGCATCACAGGTAGGTCAAGTAGTTTATAGACCCCTCTCATAGACAGCCAGAGACGCAAAGGACACGTCTGAGTCACAGGTGTTATACAATGACGTCATTGTCATGGCATCACAGGTAGGTCAAGTAGTTTATAGACCCCTCTCATAGACAGCCAGAGACGCAAAGGACACGTCTGAGTCGCAGGTGTTATACAATGACGTCATTGTCATGGCATCACAGGTAGGTCAAGTAGTTTATAGACCCCTCTCATAGACAGCCAGAGACGCAAAGGACACGTCTGAGTCGCAGGTGTTATACAATGACGTCATTGTCATGGCATCACAGGTAGGTCAAGTAGTTTATAGACCCCTCTCATAGACAGCTTTAAGGATGTTAGGCCCCCTTCAGTTTTTGAAGCCATGGTACTGCTGTTGAGATTAAACTCAATAAAACTAATCAAATAAGTTAAGAGGGCCTAATATTTAGATCTTAACAAGATCTTCTTCAGATACATAATGCCTGTGTACAAGAAACAAACATATATAGGGCAACATACAGCATGAAGCACATCATGGCTGGTGTGATCGAGAAACACAAAAGGAAAAGCATTTACAGAGTCCAGTGGAACAACAAAAGGAGGATTAGGCTGAAGGGTTAAAGGGAAAGGTCAGTGTGGGTAGGATCAAAGAAAGAACTAACAGGGAATTATTAATAGGAGAAATGTGAAAGGGGGGGGGGGGGTTTATGACAATAGACAGGGGAAACCAGAGGAGTGAGAACAAATAAGAACAAACTGCTGGCAAGGACTAAATCTGAAACAGATGAAAAATGGAAGAAAACAATAGAAGTTAATCATTTCCTAGTTGGATGTTAAGCCCATGTGGTTGAATAGTCCGAAGACGATTCATCCAAACTTTCTCCCAGCTGAAACGGACCGAGTCTTTCCGATAGCCAAGTGATTCTATGCCCTGTAGAATCATATCAGAAATGCAATGGTTAGGCTGGTTAAAGTGGTGACCGACAGGGGTATCTAGTTTCTTGGTGTTGACAGTCAATCGATGACCAAAGAAACACTTTTTTTAGGTCATTTTTGGTCTCTCCGACATACTGAACTCAATAAAACTAACAACAGCTAGTATTGTTTGTCTGTGGAAGTTTCTCACTGTTATCGTGTCGACAAAGAAAGTTTGCCATGCATGAACAAGTGAATTTTCATCCTTCTTTCAGATTCATGATGCATACATTGAGCTCGCTGATCTTCTAGTCAAAGAGGAACCCCTGAGGGCGGTAGACGTCTACGACAAATTCCCGTTCCCTGAGGAGTCTTCGTTTGACGATGCCTACCTCCATGGAGAGGTGGTACGACTGTTGATGAAACATGAACGGTTTGATGACACCAGACTGGAGAAACACATGATATCATGGGGACGAGTTATGGGAATAGGTAAGGACTCGATGCCTACCTCCATGGAGAGGTGGTACGACTGTTGATGAAACATGAACGGTTTGATGACGCCAGACTGGAGAAACACATGATATCATGGGGACGAGTTATGGGAATAGGTAAGGACTCGATGCCTATGAAACATGAACGGTTTGATGACGCTAGACTGGAGAAACACATGATATCATGGGGACGAGTTATGGGAATAGGTAAGGACTCGATGCCTATGAAACATGAACGGTTTGATGACACTAGACTGGGGAAACACATGATATCATGGGGACGAGTTATGGGAATAGGTAAGGACTCGATGCCTATGAAACATGAACTGTTTGATGACGCTAGACTGGAGAAAAACATGATATCACGGGGACGAGTTATGGGAATAGGTAAGGACTCGATGCCTATGAAACATGAACGGTTTGATGACGCTAGACTGGAGAAACACATGATATCATGGGGACGAGTTATGGGAATAGGTAAGGACTCGATGCCTATGAAACATGAACGGTTTGATGACGCTAGACTGGAGAAACACATGATATCATGGGGACGAGTTATGGGAATAGGTAAGGACTCGATGCCTACCTCCATGGAGAGGTGGTGAGACTGTTGATGAAACATGAACGGTTTGATGACGCTAGACTGGAGAAACACATGATATCATGGGGACGAGTTATGGGAATAGGTAAGGACTCGATGCCTATGAAACATGAACGGTTTGATGACGCTAGACTGGAGAAACACATGATATCATGGGGACGAGTTATGGGAATAGGTAAGGACTCGATGCCTATGAAACATGAACGGTTTGATGACGCTAGACTGGAGAAACACATGATATCATGGGGACGAGTTAAGAGAATAGGTAAGGACTCGATGCCTACCTCCATGGTGAGGTGGTACGACTGTTGATGAAACATGAACGGTTTGACGACACCAGACTGGAGAAACACATGATATCATGGGGACGAGTTATGGGAATAGGTAAGGACTCGATGCCTACCTCCATGGTGAGGTGGTGAGACTGTTGATGAAACATGAACGGTTTGATGACGCACATCAAAATGAACTATGGTCATTGTTCATCCTGTTTTACAAAAAGAATTGATTTGTGATTTACTTGTGACCCGAATTGTGATGACTTTTTGATGGACTTTGTTGCACTGAGATTTAAGGGCTAAAATTAGATATTCTCCAAACAAAGTAGTGTTGACTCATGTCGATATCAGCTGAAAAATCCAAGCACACTGATAATTTCGGGGTTATACACAAATCTTGATTTTATTTCTCTCTGAAGTCTTGGAGTAATCGTCTTTTCTTTTTAATAAATGAGAAACATCTTGATGAGTACTTACATCACAATTTTCTGTATGATGCGAATGACTGAAATGAGCTATTCAACAAGCTTTAGGGTTAAAAAAGGACAATAATAAATAATCCTTTTTTTAGATAAATCTGTATTTTTAAGATACTGGGCCAATTTGCTTCAATTTATTATATTTTCCTGTTTTGGTGTTCTTATATTTTTACAAAGGTTGTTTGGAGAAGTACGTCGAGATCTTAGATTCCAAATTCAAGACTAAACTCTTGATGAATGTGTACGCTGGTGTCAATAGGAAGACTGTAGAGGATCCAGATATGCAGGCATTCTTCAAGTTCAAGATGTGGCTGTGAGTCACAGAACCTCATCAAGAATATAACCATAAGTCTAGGCAGAGAAATTAGTGTCAAGATGCAACTTTGGGGTATTTGAGTCCCAGCAAAGCCAGTCCCAAGTAACTGGCTAAACAATGACAAATGAATGTTCATTTGAATAGTGGTGACTTGACTTGACTTGAGACGGAAGGGCTTCTGATGGAATTGCAGGGACTCGAATACAACTCTGGTTTGTAAAAGCAGTGGTCATTTTTGGTTGGCCATTTGACTGTGAATTTTCCAAACTATTGATCCACAGTAAAGTATTTTTAGGCATTCATTTTGAAGGATTTTTAACTATGTTGTAAATTTGATAATATACAAATAATGAAAGTTTATGAGTGCGATGGTAAGAATAATTTTATTAGATGACAGATGGAATGTTCTATTCCACGAGGCGAAGCCGAGTGGAATAGAACATGCCATCTGTCACCGAATGAAATTATTCTTTTCATCGCAAGAATGTGAAACATTCATTATTTGTTTTATACAACGCCTGAATAAATGTTCGTCATCTGATTGGTAAATTGTAAACTGGTGCTTACATCAATGTAAGAAACACGTAGTAACACTAATAGCTGGTGGAACACTTTATCCTTTATTCCCTTGGTCTGTCTTTCATCCTTTCATCACTGACCCCACCCTTTATTCCCTTAGCCTAATCCGACAGGCCGTCAATGGTGCTTATAAATCATTAAAACCAATAAAACTAGGCCACAAAGGGACACCTCCACACTCACAAGTGGATATATTTTCTGAGAACCGTGTTTATTCGTTGACAAGCATGCAAGAAGAGGGGATCGCAGTGCGCATGCGGCTGGACTGGGCCAGTCCACAAAGAAAAAACGGGGTGGTCACAAACCCATTTTTTATTACACTTCCGTCCAAATCAAACACTCTTTTTAAAGACCAATAGAAGTACATGTACAAGTTTGCTTAGAACAGCAAATTTTATTAATTTTGTACAAAAAAAAATTGTTTAACAGAGTTACTATGATTCTATTTCAGTGTATTCCATTAAGTTATTAATTTTATGCAATAATAAAAGGTTCTGTTAAAATACACTTTTACTGATTTTCCCATTGTTTTAATTTAAACAATTGGACAAATTATTCACGTCACTAGTGCCTTTATATTGGAAGTTTTTGATTTTTTTTTAGTTTGCAGTGTGTAAAATGTTGAATAAAAAGTTTATCAAGATTTTGTTACATAATGTCCTATTCTTGTATCATTATTCACATGTCCAGAAGCTGTACAAATTATTACATGTATATATACCTGTAACCTAAGACATTTTACTCATTATTTTTACCATGACCATATCTAAACTCCACTCAAAATGCAAAACCATGTGGCAGAAGTCCAACATGTATATTGCCCACAATAGACAATTCACGCTAGTGATGTTTGCTGATTGTCGGACACCAACAAATAAAATCCACAATTAATGAGATAATGTCTCATGATTCAGTTTTCATCAAGATAGATTACTAAAACTATCGAACTTAAAAGTCGGCAAGTCAACCAAACTGAGAAGTGAACTTGTTGGCCGTGATCTCTGCTGAAACTCCATTGTGCAGAAAAGCACTTTCGCGATTGGTAAATCCAGTAGGGAATCTCTGACTTTACTTCCTGTGGACCTCCGTCGATAATGAGCAGTGTTCTGTAAAAGGGAAGTCAAATCAGAGGTTTCCTTCCTGATCAACCGATCACACAAGTGCATTTCACCCAACAAACTAAAGCATGGCATTAAAGAGATCAAATACGTTTGGTAAAGACTCCAAAAATTAATGGCAATAAAAACTTACTTGGTAAGAAGTACAGCAGCTTTGGATAGTATAATGCATTTTTAGAAATTTTTCACTTCAAAGTACTGCGGTTATGAAAAAAGATATCACTTTTTATCCTCAAAAATTTGAATCTGAGAAGCGTTACTGCAGTGACGTTTCTCAGAATGTGTATTCCAATGTTAAAGCTAACAATGTGTCCATTTACTTGAATATTAAGTTACTTTTGTTTAAAGATAATATACACCATTTGCAGATATAAAAAAAAAAATACTTACCAAATTATTAAGAAATATCTTAATTTAATTTGAAAGTAAATAATGATTGCGCTAGATATTCTATAATTGTTCAGAATTTTTTTTCAGAATTTTATATTAAAAATCACAATAGCCGGATGGCATTCGCGAAAAAAACAACCCCTGTCCGACGTCGATTGAAAACGAGCACCGTTTTTTCTTGCTTTTCTCGGTATCCATGATTGTAAAACGATATTTACTATAAAATACAACTCCCAAATCCACCCAATAATTCAAGCAATTACCAATTTTGTATCCTACCTTTAAAATGATGTCAGTTCTTCACTCAAATTTGTCTCACTAAAGATGTTGCTCTAAATCCTGAGAATCTGTGCAGCAGAGCATGTGGTCACTCCAGCAGTCTTAGAACCTTGTGATGGTGTGATGACCAGCTTGGCATAGGTACCACCAACTTGACCTCTAGTCAGACGCCCTGGGTTGATACTCAGACAGCCGCAGGCCTCCTAGTATTAAGAGACAAGGAACAAGACTTCAAAGTTTTCTGTGAAAGGTCCCTGTTCAAACAGTCTTGGTTTTAAGACGTTGCATTTTGTTATGCACTTTTTTATGCACTTTTCCACTACCCTTTTATTAGCAGAGAGGCGAGAGACTACATAATGACGCCCGCATGATCAATATTCTCAACTCATCGGCCTACGTGGGATCCAATAATCTATAATCCTGCACGTTTTCCAAACACCGGCTCCGGTCCGTATTCAGCTCTAGATCCATTGTCAAACTGCGCATGCCTGAAGCCACACAGTGATAAAGACGTGATTTGGAAAAAAGACATTGGCATTCGCGTCTGGAGTGACGTCCATCTTAGCGTATTGCTCGTAGTGTTCATAGTCAGCATTCAGGAGAGACTCACCTGAGATCAGAGGAAATAATGAAGTCTATCTGGGCGTATTGCTCGTAGTGTTTATAGTCGGCATTCAAGAGACTCACCTTGATAAACCACCTGAGATCAGAGGGACTAATGAAGACGTCTGGAGTGACGTCCATCTGGGCATATTGCTCGTAGTGTTCATAGTCAATAGGCATGCATTCAGGAGAGACTCACCTTGATAAACCACCTGAGATCAGAGGGGCTAATGAAGACGTCTGGAGTGACGTCCATCTGAGCGTATTGCTCGTAGTGTTCATAGTCAATAGGCATGCATTCAGGAGAGACTCACCTTGATAAACCACCTGAGATCAGAGGGACTAATGAAGACGTCTGGAGTGACGTCCATCTGGGCATATTGCTCGTAGTGTTCATAGTCAATAGGCATGCATTCAGGAGAGACTCACCTTGATAAACCACCTGAGATCAGAGGGACTAATGAAGACGTCTGGAGTGACGTCCATCTGAGCGTATTGCTCGTAGTGTTCATAGTCAATAGGCAAGCATTCAGGAGAGACTCACCTTGATAAACCACCTGAGATCAGAGGGACTAATGAAGACGTCTGGAGTGACGTCCATCTGAGCGTATTGCTCGTAGTGTTCATAGTCAATAGGCATGCATTCAGGAGAGACTCACCTTGATAAACCACCTGAGATCAGAGGGACTAATGAAGACGTCTGGAGTGACGTCCATCTGAGCGTATTGCTCGTAGTGTTCATAGTCAATAGGCATGCATTCAGGAGAGACTCACCTTGATAAACCACCTGAGATCAGAGGGACTAATGAAGACGTCTGGAGTGACGTCCATCTGAGCGTATTGCTCGTAGTGTTCATAGTCAATAGGCATGCATTCAGGAGAGACTCACCTTGATAAACCACCTGAGATCAGAGGGACTAATGAAGACGTCTGGAGTGACGTCCATCTGGGCATATTGCTCGTAGTGTTCATAGTCAATAGGCATGCATTCAGGAGAGACTCACCTTGATA
Organism: Crossaster papposus; assembly: GCA_037893245.1. Lineage (NCBI taxonomy): Eukaryota > Metazoa > Echinodermata > Asteroidea > Velatida > Solasteridae > Crossaster > Crossaster papposus. The sequence continues at coordinate 762,801 of JBAIAA010000794.1, read as the reverse complement.
AACCACCTGAGATCAGAGGGACTAATGAAGACGTCTGGAGTGACGTCCATCTGGGCATATTGCTCGTAGTGTTCATAGTCAATAGGCATGCATTCAGGAGAGACTCACCTTGATAAACCACCTGAGATCAGAGGGACTAATGAAGACGTCTGGAGTGACGTCCATCTGGGCGTTTTGCTCGTAGTGTTCATAGTCAATAGGCATGCATTCAGGAGAGACTCACCTTGATAAACCACCTGAGATCAGAGGGACTAATGAAGACGTCTGGAGTGACGTCCATCTGAGCGTATTGCTCGTAGTGTTCATAGTCAATAGGCAAGCATTCAGGAGAGACTCACCTTGATAAACCACCTGAGATCAGAGGGACTAATGAAGACGTCTGGAGTGACGTCCATCTGAGCGTATTGCTCGTAGTGTTCATAGTCAATAGGCATGCATTCAGGAGAGACTCACCTTGATAAACCACCTGAGATCAGAGGGACTAATGAAGACGTCTGGAGTGACGTCCATCTGAGAGTATTGCTCGTAGTGTTCATAGTCAATAGGCATGCATTCAGGAGAGACTCACCTTGATAAACCACCTGAGATCAGAGGGACTAATGAAGACGTCTGGAGTGACGTCCATCTGAGCGTATTGCTCGTAGTGTTCATAGACAATAGGCATGCATTCAGGAGAGACTCACCTTGATAAACCACCTGAGATCAGAGGGACTAATGAAGACGTCTGGAGTGACGTCCATCTGAGCGTATTGCTCGTAGTGTTCATAGTCAATAGGCAAGCATTCAGGAGAGACTCACCTTGATAAACCACCTGAGATCAGAGGGACTAATGAAGACGTCTGGAGTGACGTCCATCTGAGCGTATTGCTCGTAGTGTTCATAGTCAATAGGCATGCATTCAGGAGAGACTCACCTTGATAAACCACCTGAGATCAGAGGGACTAATGAAGACGTCTGGAGTGACGTCCATCTGAGCGTATTGCTCGTAGTGTTCATAGTCAATAGGCATGCATTCAGGAGAGACTCACCTTGATAAACCACCTGAGATCAGAGGGACTAATGAAGACGTCTGGAGTGACGTCCATCTGGGCATATTGCTCGTAGTGTTCATAGTCAATAGGCATGCATTCAGGAGGGACTCACCTTGATAAACCACCTGAGATCAGAGGGACTAATGAAGACGTCTGGAGTGACGTCCATCTGGGCATATTGCTCATAGTGTTCATAGTCAATAGGCATGCATTCAGGAGAGACTCACCTTGATAAACCACCTGAGATCAGAGGGACTAATGAAGACGTCTGGAGTGACGTCCATCTGGGCATATTGCTCGTAGTGTTCATAGTCAATAGGCATGCATTCAGGAGGGACTCACCTTGATAAACCACCTGAGATCAGAGGGACTAATGAAGACGTCTGGAGTGACGTCCATCTGGGCATATTGCTCGTAGTGTTCATAGTCAATAGGCATGCATTCAGGAGAGACTCACCTTGATAAACCACCTGAGATCAGAGGGACTAATGAAGACGTCTGGAGTGACGTCCATCTGAGCGTATTGCTCGTAGTATTCATAGTCAATAGGCATGCATTCAGGAGAGACTCACCTTGATAAACCACCTGAGATCAGAGGGACTAATGAAGACGTCTGGAGTGACGTCCATCTGGGCGTTTTGCTCGTAGTGTTCATAGTCAATAGGCATGCATTCAGGAGGGACTCACCTTGATAAACCACCTGAGATCAGAGGGACTAATGAAGACGTCTGGAGTGACGTCCATCTGGGCATATTGCTCGTAGTGTTCATAGTCAATAGGCATGCATTCAGGAGGGACTCACCTTGATAAACCACCTGAGATCAGAGGGACTAATGAAGACGTCTGGAGTGACGTCCATCTGGGCATATTGCTCGTAGTGTTCATAGTCAATAGGCATGCATTCAGGAGAGACTCACCTTGATAAACCACCTGAGATCAGAGGGACTAATGAAGACGTCTGGAGTGACGTCCATCTGAGCGTATTGCTCGTAGTATTCATAGTCAATAGGCATGCATTCAGGAGAGACTCACCTTGATAAACCACCTGAGATCAGAGGGACTAATGAAGACGTCTGGAGTGACGTCCATCTGGGCGTTTTGCTCGTAGTGTTCATAGTCAATAGGCATGCATTCAGGAGGGACTCACCTTGATAAACCACCTGAGATCAGAGGGACTAATGAAGACGTCTGGAGTGACGTCCATCTGGGCATATTGCTCGTAGTGTTCATAGTCAATAGGCATGCATTCAGGAGAGACTCACCTTGATAAACCACCTGAGATCAGAGGGACTAATGAAGACGTCTGGAGTGACGTCCATCTGAGCGTATTGCTCGTAGTGTTCATAGTCAATAGGCATGCATTCAGGAGAGACTCACCTTGATAAACCACCTGAGATCAGAGGGACTAATGAAGACGTCTGGAGTGACGTCCATCTGGGCGTTTTGCTCGTAGTGTTCATAGTCAATAGGCATGCATTCAGGAGAGACTCACCTTGATAAACCACCTGAGATCAGAGGGGCTAATGAAGACGTCTGGAGTGACGTCCATCTGAGCGTATTGCTCGTAGTGTTCATAGTCAATAGGCATGCATTCAGGAGAGACTCACCTTGATAAACCACCTGAGATCAGAGGGACTAATGAAGACGTCTGGAGTGACGTCCATCTGGGCGTTTTGCTCGTAGTGTTCATAGTCAATAGGCATGCATTCAGGAGAGACTCACCTTGATAAACCACCTGAGATCAGAGGGGCTAATGAAGACGTCTGGAGTGACGTCCATCTGAGCGTATTGCTCGTAGTGTTCATAGTCAATAGGCATGCATTCAGGAGAGACTCACCTTGATAAACCACCTGAGATCAGAGGGACTAATGAAGACGTCTGGAGTGACGTCCATCTGGGCATATTGCTCGTAGTGTTCATAGTCAATAGGCATGCATTCAGGAGGGACTCACCTTGATAAACCACCTGAGATCAGCGGGACTAATGAAGACGTCTGGAGTGACGTCCATCTGGGCATATTGCTCGTAGTGTTCATAGTCAATAGGCATGCATTCAGGAGAGACTCACCTTGATAAACCACCTGAGATCAGAGGGACTAATGAAGACGTCTGGAGTGACGTCCATCTGAGCGTATTGCTCGTAGTGTTCATAGTCAATAGGCATGCATTCAGGAGAGACTCACCTTGATAAACCACCTGAGATCAGAGGGACTAATGAAGACGTCTGGAGTGACGTCCATCTGGGCATATTGCTCGTAGTGTTCATAGTCAATAGGCATGCATTCAGGAGAGACTCACCTTGATAAACCACCTGAGATCAGAGGGACTAATGAAGACGTCTGGAGTGACGTCCATCTGGGCGTTTTGCTCGTAGTGTTCATAGTCAATAGGCATGCATTCAGGAGAGACTCACCTTGATAAACCACCTGAGATCAGAGGGGCTAATGAAGACGTCTGGAGTGACGTCCATCTGAGCGTATTGCTCGTAGTGTTCATAGTCAATAGGCATGCATTCAGGAGAGACTCACCTTGATAAACCACCTGAGATCAGAGGGGCTAATGAAGACGTCTGGAGTGACGTCCATCTGAGCATATTGCTCGTAGTGTTCATAGTCAATAGGCATGCATTCAGGAGAGACTCACCTTGATAAACCACCTGAGATCAGAGGGGCTAATGAAGACGTCTGGAGTGACGTCCATCTGAGCGTATTGCTCGTAGTGTTCATAGTCAATAGGCATGCATTCAGGAGAGACTCACCTTGATAAACCACCTGAGATCAGAGGGACTAATGAAGACGTCTGGAGTGACGTCCATCTGGGCATATTGCTCGTAGTGTTCATAGTCAATAGGCATGCATTCAGGAGAGACTCACCTTGATAAACCACCTGAGATCAGAGGGACTAATGAAGACGTCTGGAGTGACGTCCATCTGAGCGTATTGCTCGTAGTGTTCATAGTCAATAGGCATGCATTCAGGAGAGACTCACCTTGATAAACCACCTGAGATCAGAGGGGCTAATGAAGACGTCTGGAGTGACGTCCATCTGGGCATATTGCTCGTAGTGTTCATAGTCAATAGGCATGCATTCAGGAGAGACTCACCTTGATAAACCACCTGAGATCAGAGGGACTAATGAAGACGTCTGGAGTGACGTCCATCTGGGCATATTGCTCGTAGTGTTCATAGTCAATAGGCATGCATTCAGGAGAGACTCACCTTGATAAACCACCTGAGATCAGAGGGACTAATGAAGACGTCTGGAGTGACGTCCATCTGAGCGTATTGCTCGTAGTGTTCATAGTCAATAGGCAAGCATTCAGGAGAGACTCACCTTGATAAACCACCTGAGATCAGAGGGACTAATGAAGACGTCTGGAGTGACGTCCATCTGAGCGTATTGCTCGTAGTGTTCATAGTCAATAGGCATGCATTCAGGAGAGACTCACCTTGATAAACCACCTGAGATCAGAGGGACTAATGAAGACGTCTGGAGTGACGTCCATCTGAGCGTATTGCTCGTAGTGTTCATAGTCAATAGGCATGCATTCAGGAGAGACTCACCTTGATAAACCACCTGAGATCAGAGGGACTAATGAAGACGTCTGGAGTGACGTCCATCTGAGCGTATTGCTCGTAGTGTTCATAGTCAATAGGCATGCATTCAGGAGAGACTCACCTTGATAAACCACCTGAGATCAGAGGGACTAATGAAGACGTCTGGAGTGACGTCCATCTGGGCATATTGCTCGTAGTGTTCATAGTCAATAGGCATGCATTCAGGAGAGACTCACCTTGATAAACCACCTGAGATCAGAGGGACTAATGAAGACGTCTGGAGTGACGTCCATCTGGGCATATTGCTCGTAGTGTTCATAGTCAATAGGCATGCATTCAGGAGAGACTCACCTTGATAAACCACCTGAGATCAGAGGGACTAATGAAGACGTCTGGAGTGACGTCCATCTGGGCGTTTTGCTCGTAGTGTTCATAGTCAATAGGCATGCATTCAGGAGAGACTCACCTTGATAAACCACCTGAGATCAGAGGGACTAATGAAGACGTCTGGAGTGACGTCCATCTGAGCGTATTGCTCGTAGTGTTCATAGTCAATAGGCAAGCATTCAGGAGAGACTCACCTTGATAAACCACCTGAGATCAGAGGGACTAATGAAGACGTCTGGAGTGACGTCCATCTGAGCGTATTGCTCGTAGTGTTCATAGTCAATAGGCATGCATTCAGGAGAGACTCACCTTGATAAACCACCTGAGATCAGAGGGACTAATGAAGACGTCTGGAGTGACGTCCATCTGAGCGTATTGCTCGTAGTGTTCATAGTCAATAGGCATGCATTCAGGAGAGACTCACCTTGATAAACCACCTGAGATCAGAGGGACTAATGAAGACGTCTGGAGTGACGTCCATCTGGGCGTTTTGCTCGTAGTGTTCATAGTCAATAGGCATGCATTCAGGAGAGACTCACCTTGATAAACCACCTGAGATCAGAGGGACTAATGAAGACGTCTGGAGTGACGTCCATCTGGGCATATTGCTCGTAGTGTTCATAGTCAATAGGCATGCATTCAGGAGGGACTCACCTTGATAAACCACCTGAGATCAGAGGGACTAATGAAGACGTCTGGAGTGACGTCCATCTGGGCATATTGCTCATAGTGTTCATAGTCAATAGGCATGCATTCAGGAGAGACTCACCTTGATAAACCACCTGAGATCAGAGGGACTAATGAAGACGTCTGGAGTGACGTCCATCTGGGCATATTGCTCGTAGTGTTCATAGTCAATAGGCATGCATTCAGGAGGGACTCACCTTGATAAACCACCTGAGATCAGAGGGACTAATGAAGACGTCTAAAGTGACGTCCATCTGGGCATATTGCTCGTAGTGTTCATAGTCAATAGGCATGCATTCAGGAGAGACTCACCTTGATAAACCACCTGAGATCAGAGGGACTAATGAAGACGTCTGGAGTGACGTCCATCTGGGCGTTTTGCTCGTAGTGTTCATAGTCAATAGGCATGCATTCAGGAGAGACTCACCTTGATAAACCACCTGAGATCAGAGGGACTAATGAAGACGTCTGGAGTGACGTCCATCTGAGCGTATTGCTCGTAGTGTTCATAGTCAATAGGCAAGCATTCAGGAGAGACTCACCTTGATAAACCACCTGAGATCAGAGGGACTAATGAAGACGTCTGGAGTGACGTCCATCTGAGCGTATTGCTCGTAGTGTTCATAGTCAATAGGCATGCATTCAGGAGAGACTCACCTTGATAAACCACCTGAGATCAGAGGGACTAATGAAGACGTCTGGAGTGACGTCCATCTGAGCGTATTGCTCGTAGTGTTCATAGTCAATAGGCATGCATTCAGGAGAGACTCACCTTGATAAACCACCTGAGATCAGAGGGACTAATGAAGACGTCTGGAGTGACGTCCATCTGAGCGTATTGCTCGTAGTGTTCATAGACAATAGGCATGCATTCAGGAGAGACTCACCTTGATAAACCACCTGAGATCAGAGGGACTAATGAAGACGTCTGGAGTGACGTCCATCTGAGCGTATTGCTCGTAGTGTTCATAGTCAATAGGCAAGCATTCAGGAGAGACTCACCTTGATAAACCACCTGAGATCAGAGGGACTAATGAAGACGTCTGGAGTGACGTCCATCTGAGCGTATTGCTCGTAGTGTTCATAGTCAATAGGCATGCATTCAGGAGAGACTCACCTTGATAAACCACCTGAGATCAGAGGGACTAATGAAGACGTCTGGAGTGACGTCCATCTGAGCGTATTGCTCGTAGTGTTCATAGTCAATAGGCATGCATTCAGGAGAGACTCACCTTGATAAACCACCTGAGATCAGAGGGACTAATGAAGACGTCTGGAGTGACGTCCATCTGGGCATATTGCTCGTAGTGTTCATAGTCAATAGGCATGCATTCAGGAGGGACTCACCTTGATAAACCACCTGAGATCAGAGGGACTAATGAAGACGTCTGGAGTGACGTCCATCTGGGCATATTGCTCATAGTGTTCATAGTCAATAGGCATGCATTCAGGAGAGACTCACCTTGATAAACCACCTGAGATCAGAGGGACTAATGAAGACGTCTGGAGTGACGTCCATCTGGGCATATTGCTCGTAGTGTTCATAGTCAATAGGCATGCATTCAGGAGGGACTCACCTTGATAAACCACCTGAGATCAGAGGGACTAATGAAGACGTCTGGAGTGACGTCCATCTGGGCATATTGCTCGTAGTGTTCATAGTCAATAGGCATGCATTCAGGAGAGACTCACCTTGATAAACCACCTGAGATCAGAGGGACTAATGAAGACGTCTGGAGTGACGTCCATCTGAGCGTATTGCTCGTAGTATTCATAGTCAATAGGCATGCATTCAGGAGAGACTCACCTTGATAAACCACCTGAGATCAGAGGGACTAATGAAGACGTCTGGAGTGACGTCCATCTGGGCGTTTTGCTCGTAGTGTTCATAGTCAATAGGCATGCATTCAGGAGGGACTCACCTTGATAAACCACCTGAGATCAGAGGGACTAATGAAGACGTCTGGAGTGACGTCCATCTGGGCATATTGCTCGTAGTGTTCATAGTCAATAGGCATGCATTCAGGAGGGACTCACCTTGATAAACCACCTGAGATCAGAGGGACTAATGAAGACGTCTGGAGTGACGTCCATCTGGGCATATTGCTCGTAGTGTTCATAGTCAATAGGCATGCATTCAGGAGAGACTCACCTTGATAAACCACCTGAGATCAGAGGGACTAATGAAGACGTCTGGAGTGACGTCCATCTGAGCGTATTGCTCGTAGTATTCATAGTCAATAGGCATGCATTCAGGAGAGACTCACCTTGATAAACCACCTGAGATCAGAGGGACTAATGAAGACGTCTGGAGTGACGTCCATCTGAGCGTATTGCTCGTAGTATTCATAGTCAATAGGCATGCATTCAGGAGAGACTCACCTTGATAAACCACCTGAGATCAGAGGGACTAATGAAGACGTCTGGAGTGACGTCCATCTGGGCGTTTTGCTCGTAGTGTTCATAGTCAATAGGCATGCATTCAGGAGAGACTCACCTTGATAAACCACCTGAGATCAGAGGGGCTAATGAAGACGTCTGGAGTGACGTCCATCTGAGCGTATTGCTCGTAGTGTTCATAGTCAATAGGCATGCATTCAGGAGAGACTCACCTTGATAAACCACCTGAGATCAGAGGGACTAATGAAGACGTCTGGAGTGACGTCCATCTGGGCGTTTTGCTCGTAGTGTTCATAGTCAATAGGCATGCATTCAGGAGAGACTCACCTTGATAAACCACCTGAGATCAGAGGGGCTAATGAAGACGTCTGGAGTGACGTCCATCTGAGCGTATTGCTCGTAGTGTTCATAGTCAATAGGCATGCATTCAGGAGAGACTCACCTTGATAAACCACCTGAGATCAGAGGGACTAATGAAGACGTCTGGAGTGACGTCCATCTGGGCATATTGCTCGTAGTGTTCATAGTCAATAGGCATGCATTCAGGAGGGACTCACCTTGATAAACCACCTGAGATCAGCGGGACTAATGAAGACGTCTGGAGTGACGTCCATCTGGGCATATTGCTCGTAGTGTTCATAGTCAATAGGCATGCATTCAGGAGAGACTCACCTTGATAAACCACCTGAGATCAGAGGGACTAATGAAGACGTCTGGAGTGACGTCCATCTGAGCGTATTGCTCGTAGTGTTCATAGTCAATAGGCATGCATTCAGGAGAGACTCACCTTGATAAACCACCTGAGATCAGAGGGACTAATGAAGACGTCTGGAGTGACGTCCATCTGGGCATATTGCTCGTAGTGTTCATAGTCAATAGGCATGCATTCAGGAGAGACTCACCTTGATAAACCACCTGAGATCAGAGGGACTAATGAAGACGTCTGGAGTGACGTCCATCTGGGCGTTTTGCTCGTAGTGTTCATAGTCAATAGGCATGCATTCAGGAGAGACTCACCTTGATAAACCACCTGAGATCAGAGGGGCTAATGAAGACGTCTGGAGTGACGTCCATCTGAGCGTATTGCTCGTAGTGTTCATAGTCAATAGGCATGCATTCAGGAGAGACTCACCTTGATAAACCACCTGAGATCAGAGGGGCTAATGAAGACGTCTGGAGTGACGTCCATCTGAGCATATTGCTCGTAGTGTTCATAGTCAATAGGCATGCATTCAGGAGAGACTCACCTTGATAAACCACCTGAGATCAGAGGGGCTAATGAAGACGTCTGGAGTGACGTCCATCTGAGCGTATTGCTCGTAGTGTTCATAGTCAATAGGCATGCATTCAGGAGAGACTCACCTTGATAAACCACCTGAGATCAGAGGGACTAATGAAGACGTCTGGAGTGACGTCCATCTGGGCATATTGCTCGTAGTGTTCATAGTCAATAGGCATGCATTCAGGAGAGACTCACCTTGATAAACCACCTGAGATCAGAGGGACTAATGAAGACGTCTGGAGTGACGTCCATCTGAGCGTATTGCTCGTAGTGTTCATAGTCAATAGGCATGCATTCAGGAGAGACTCACCTTGATAAACCACCTGAGATCAGAGGGGCTAATGAAGACGTCTGGAGTGACGTCCATCTGGGCATATTGCTCGTAGTGTTCATAGTCAATAGGCATGCATTCAGGAGAGACTCACCTTGATAAACCACCTGAGATCAGAGGGACTAATGAAGACGTCTGGAGTGACGTCCATCTGGGCATATTGCTCGTAGTGTTCATAGTCAATAGGCATGCATTCAGGAGAGACTCACCTTGATAAACCACCTGAGATCAGAGGGACTAATGAAGACGTCTGGAGTGACGTCCATCTGAGCGTATTGCTCGTAGTGTTCATAGTCAATAGGCAAGCATTCAGGAGAGACTCACCTTGATAAACCACCTGAGATCAGAGGGACTAATGAAGACGTCTGGAGTGACGTCCATCTGAGCGTATTGCTCGTAGTGTTCATAGTCAATAGGCATGCATTCAGGAGAGACTCACCTTGATAAACCACCTGAGATCAGAGGGACTAATGAAGACGTCTGGAGTGACGTCCATCTGAGCGTATTGCTCGTAGTGTTCATAGTCAATAGGCATGCATTCAGGAGAGACTCACCTTGATAAACCACCTGAGATCAGAGGGACTAATGAAGACGTCTGGAGTGACGTCCATCTGAGCGTATTGCTCGTAGTGTTCATAGTCAATAGGCATGCATTCAGGAGAGACTCACCTTGATAAACCACCTGAGATCAGAGGGACTAATGAAGACGTCTGGAGTGACGTCCATCTGGGCATATTGCTCGTAGTGTTCATAGTCAATAGGCATGCATTCAGGAGAGACTCACCTTGATAAACCACCTGAGATCAGAGGGACTAATGAAGACGTCTGGAGTGACGTCCATCTGGGCATATTGCTCGTAGTGTTCATAGTCAATAGGCATGCATTCAGGAGAGACTCACCTTGATAAACCACCTGAGATCAGAGGGACTAATGAAGACGTCTGGAGTGACGTCCATCTGGGCATATTGCTCGTAGTGTTCATAGTCAATAGGCATGCATTCAGGAGGGACTCACCTTGATAAACCACCTGAGATCAGAGGGACTAATGAAGACGTCTGGAGTGACGTCCATCTGGGCATATTGCTCGTAGTGTTCATAGTCAATAGGCATGCATTCAGGAGAGACTCACCTTGATAAACCACCTGAGATCAGAGGGACTAATGAAGACGTCTGGAGTGACGTCCATCTGGGCGTTTTGCTCGTAGTGTTCATAGTCAATAGGCATGCATTCAGGAGAGACTCACCTTGATAAACCACCTGAGATCAGAGGGACTAATGAAGACGTCTGGAGTGACGTCCATCTGAGCGTATTGCTCGTAGTGTTCATAGTCAATAGGCAAGCATTCAGGAGAGACTCACCTTGATAAACCACCTGAGATCAGAGGGACTAATGAAGACGTCTGGAGTGACGTCCATCTGAGCGTATTGCTCGTAGTGTTCATAGTCAATAGGCATGCATTCAGGAGAGACTCACCTTGATAAACCACCTGAGATCAGAGGGACTAATGAAGACGTCTGGAGTGACGTCCATCTGAGCGTATTGCTCGTAGTGTTCATAGTCAATAGGCATGCATTCAGGAGAGACTCACCTTGATAAACCACCTGAGATCAGAGGGACTAATGAAGACGTCTGGAGTGACGTCCATCTGAGCGTATTGCTCGTAGTGTTCATAGACAATAGGCATGCATTCAGGAGAGACTCACCTTGATAAACCACCTGAGATCAGAGGGACTAATGAAGACGTCTGGAGTGACGTCCATCTGAGCGTATTGCTCGTAGTGTTCATAGTCAATAGGCAAGCATTCAGGAGAGACTCACCTTGATAAACCACCTGAGATCAGAGGGACTAATGAAGACGTCTGGAGTGACGTCCATCTGAGCGTATTGCTCGTAGTGTTCATAGTCAATAGGCATGCATTCAGGAGAGACTCACCTTGATAAACCACCTGAGATCAGAGGGACTAATGAAGACGTCTGGAGTGACGTCCATCTGAGCGTATTGCTCGTAGTGTTCATAGTCAATAGGCATGCATTCAGGAGAGACTCACCTTGATAAACCACCTGAGATCAGAGGGACTAATGAAGACGTCTGGAGTGACGTCCATCTGGGCATATTGCTCGTAGTGTTCATAGTCAATAGGCATGCATTCAGGAGGGACTCACCTTGATAAACCACCTGAGATCAGAGGGACTAATGAAGACGTCTGGAGTGACGTCCATCTGGGCATATTGCTCATAGTGTTCATAGTCAATAGGCATGCATTCAGGAGAGACTCACCTTGATAAACCACCTGAGATCAGAGGGACTAATGAAGACGTCTGGAGTGACGTCCATCTGGGCATATTGCTCGTAGTGTTCATAGTCAATAGGCATGCATTCAGGAGGGACTCACCTTGATAAACCACCTGAGATCAGAGGGACTAATGAAGACGTCTGGAGTGACGTCCATCTGGGCATATTGCTCGTAGTGTTCATAGTCAATAGGCATGCATTCAGGAGAGACTCACCTTGATAAACCACCTGAGATCAGAGGGACTAATGAAGACGTCTGGAGTGACGTCCATCTGAGCGTATTGCTCGTAGTATTCATAGTCAATAGGCATGCATTCAGGAGAGACTCACCTTGATAAACCACCTGAGATCAGAGGGACTAATGAAGACGTCTGGAGTGACGTCCATCTGGGCGTTTTGCTCGTAGTGTTCATAGTCAATAGGCATGCATTCAGGAGGGACTCACCTTGATAAACCACCTGAGATCAGAGGGACTAATGAAGACGTCTGGAGTGACGTCCATCTGGGCATATTGCTCGTAGTGTTCATAGTCAATAGGCATGCATTCAGGAGGGACTCACCTTGATAAACCACCTGAGATCAGAGGGACTAATGAAGACGTCTGGAGTGACGTCCATCTGGGCATATTGCTCGTAGTGTTCATAGTCAATAGGCATGCATTCAGGAGAGACTCACCTTGATAAACCACCTGAGATCAGAGGGACTAATGAAGACGTCTGGAGTGACGTCCATCTGAGCGTATTGCTCGTAGTATTCATAGTCAATAGGCATGCATTCAGGAGAGACTCACCTTGATAAACCACCTGAGATCAGAGGGACTAATGAAGACGTCTGGAGTGACGTCCATCTGAGCGTATTGCTCGTAGTATTCATAGTCAATAGGCATGCATTCAGGAGAGACTCACCTTGATAAACCACCTGAGATCAGAGGGACTAATGAAGACGTCTGGAGTGACGTCCATCTGGGCGTTTTGCTCGTAGTGTTCATAGTCAATAGGCATGCATTCAGGAGAGACTCACCTTGATAAACCACCTGAGATCAGAGGGACTAATGAAGACGTCTGGAGTGACGTCCATCTGGGCGTTTTGCTCGTAGTGTTCATAGTCAATAGGCATGCATTCAGGAGAGACTCACCTTGATAAACCACCTGAGATCAGAGGGGCTAATGAAGACGTCTGGAGTGACGTCCATCTGAGCGTATTGCTCGTAGTGTTCATAGTCAATAGGCATGCATTCAGGAGAGACTCACCTTGATAAACCACCTGAGATCAGAGGGACTAATGAAGACGTCTGGAGTGACGTCCATCTGGGCATATTGCTCGTAGTGTTCATAGTCAATAGGCATGCATTCAGGAGGGACTCACCTTGATAAACCACCTGAGATCAGCGGGACTAATGAAGACGTCTGGAGTGACGTCCATCTGGGCATATTGCTCGTAGTGTTCATAGTCAATAGGCATGCATTCAGGAGAGACTCACCTTGATAAACCACCTGAGATCAGAGGGACTAATGAAGACGTCTGGAGTGACGTCCATCTGAGCGTATTGCTCGTAGTGTTCATAGTCAATAGGCATGCATTCAGGAGAGACTCACCTTGATAAACCACCTGAGATCAGAGGGACTAATGAAGACGTCTGGAGTGACGTCCATCTGGGCATATTGCTCGTAGTGTTCATAGTCAATAGGCATGCATTCAGGAGAGACTCACCTTGATAAACCACCTGAGATCAGAGGGACTAATGAAGACGTCTGGAGTGACGTCCATCTGGGCGTTTTGCTCGTAGTGTTCATAGTCAATAGGCATGCATTCAGGAGAGACTCACCTTGATAAACCACCTGAGATCAGAGGGGCTAATGAAGACGTCTGGAGTGACGTCCATCTGAGCGTATTGCTCGTAGTGTTCATAGTCAATAGGCATGCATTCAGGAGAGACTCACCTTGATAAACCACCTGAGATCAGAGGGGCTAATGAAGACGTCTGGAGTGACGTCCATCTGAGCATATTGCTCGTAGTGTTCATAGTCAATAGGCATGCATTCAGGAGAGACTCACCTTGATAAACCACCTGAGATCAGAGGGGCTAATGAAGACGTCTGGAGTGACGTCCATCTGAGCGTATTGCTCGTAGTGTTCATAGTCAATAGGCATGCATTCAGGAGAGACTCACCTTGATAAACCACCTGAGATCAGAGGGACTAATGAAGACGTCTGGAGTGACGTCCATCTGGGCATATTGCTCGTAGTGTTCATAGTCAATAGGCATGCATTCAGGAGAGACTCACCTTGATAAACCACCTGAGATCAGAGGGACTAATGAAGACGTCTGGAGTGACGTCCATCTGAGCGTATTGCTCGTAGTGTTCATAGTCAATAGGCATGCATTCAGGAGAGACTCACCTTGATAAACCACCTGAGATCAGAGGGGCTAATGAAGACGTCTGGAGTGACGTCCATCTGGGCATATTGCTCGTAGTGTTCATAGTCAATAGGCATGCATTCAGGAGAGACTCACCTTGATAAACCACCTGAGATCAGAGGGACTAATGAAGACGTCTGGAGTGACGTCCATCTGGGCATATTGCTCGTAGTGTTCATAGTCAATAGGCATGCATTCAGGAGAGACTCACCTTGATAAACCACCTGAGATCAGAGGGACTAATGAAGACGTCTGGAGTGACGTCCATCTGAGCGTATTGCTCGTAGTGTTCATAGTCAATAGGCAAGCATTCAGGAGAGACTCACCTTGATAAACCACCTGAGATCAGAGGGACTAATGAAGACGTCTGGAGTGACGTCCATCTGAGCGTATTGCTCGTAGTGTTCATAGTCAATAGGCATGCATTCAGGAGAGACTCACCTTGATAAACCACCTGAGATCAGAGGGACTAATGAAGACGTCTGGAGTGACGTCCATCTGAGCGTATTGCTCGTAGTGTTCATAGTCAATAGGCATGCATTCAGGAGAGACTCACCTTGATAAACCACCTGAGATCAGAGGGACTAATGAAGACGTCTGGAGTGACGTCCATCTGAGCGTATTGCTCGTAGTGTTCATAGTCAATAGGCATGCATTCAGGAGAGACTCACCTTGATAAACCACCTGAGATCAGAGGGACTAATGAAGACGTCTGGAGTGACGTCCATCTGGGCATATTGCTCGTAGTGTTCATAGTCAATAGGCATGCATTCAGGAGAGACTCACCTTGATAAACCACCTGAGATCAGAGGGACTAATGAAGACGTCTGGAGTGACGTCCATCTGGGCATATTGCTCGTAGTGTTCATAGTCAATAGGCATGCATTCAGGAGAGACTCACCTTGATAAACCACCTGAGATCAGAGGGACTAATGAAGACGTCTGGAGTGACGTCCATCTGGGCGTTTTGCTCGTAGTGTTCATAGTCAATAGGCATGCATTCAGGAGAGACTCACCTTGATAAACCACCTGAGATCAGAGGGACTAATGAAGACGTCTGGAGTGACGTCCATCTGAGCGTATTGCTCGTAGTGTTCATAGTCAATAGGCAAGCATTCAGGAGAGACTCACCTTGATAAACCACCTGAGATCAGAGGGACTAATGAAGACGTCTGGAGTGACGTCCATCTGAGCGTATTGCTCGTAGTGTTCATAGTCAATAGGCATGCATTCAGGAGAGACTCACCTTGATAAACCACCTGAGATCAGAGGGACTAATGAAGACGTCTGGAGTGACGTCCATCTGAGCGTATTGCTCGTAGTGTTCATAGTCAATAGGCATGCATTCAGGAGAGACTCACCTTGATAAACCACCTGAGATCAGAGGGACTAATGAAGACGTCTGGAGTGACGTCCATCTGAGCGTATTGCTCGTAGTGTTCATAGACAATAGGCATGCATTCAGGAGAGACTCACCTTGATAAACCACCTGAGATCAGAGGGACTAATGAAGACGTCTGGAGTGACGTCCATCTGAGCGTATTGCTCGTAGTGTTCATAGTCAATAGGCAAGCATTCAGGAGAGACTCACCTTGATAAACCACCTGAGATCAGAGGGACTAATGAAGACGTCTGGAGTGACGTCCATCTGAGCGTATTGCTCGTAGTGTTCATAGTCAATAGGCATGCATTCAGGAGAGACTCACCTTGATAAACCACCTGAGATCAGAGGGACTAATGAAGACGTCTGGAGTGACGTCCATCTGAGCGTATTGCTCGTAGTGTTCATAGTCAATAGGCATGCATTCAGGAGAGACTCACCTTGATAAACCACCTGAGATCAGAGGGACTAATGAAGACGTCTGGAGTGACGTCCATCTGGGCATATTGCTCGTAGTGTTCATAGTCAATAGGCATGCATTCAGGAGGGACTCACCTTGATAAACCACCTGAGATCAGAGGGACTAATGAAGACGTCTGGAGTGACGTCCATCTGGGCATATTGCTCATAGTGTTCATAGTCAATAGGCATGCATTCAGGAGAGACTCACCTTGATAAACCACCTGAGATCAGAGGGACTAATGAAGACGTCTGGAGTGACGTCCATCTGGGCATATTGCTCGTAGTGTTCATAGTCAATAGGCATGCATTCAGGAGGGACTCACCTTGATAAACCACCTGAGATCAGAGGGACTAATGAAGACGTCTGGAGTGACGTCCATCTGGGCATATTGCTCGTAGTGTTCATAGTCAATAGGCATGCATTCAGGAGAGACTCACCTTGATAAACCACCTGAGATCAGAGGGACTAATGAAGACGTCTGGAGTGACGTCCATCTGAGCGTATTGCTCGTAGTATTCATAGTCAATAGGCATGCATTCAGGAGAGACTCACCTTGATAAACCACCTGAGATCAGAGGGACTAATGAAGACGTCTGGAGTGACGTCCATCTGGGCGTTTTGCTCGTAGTGTTCATAGTCAATAGGCATGCATTCAGGAGGGACTCACCTTGATAAACCACCTGAGATCAGAGGGACTAATGAAGACGTCTGGAGTGACGTCCATCTGGGCATATTGCTCGTAGTGTTCATAGTCAATAGGCATGCATTCAGGAGAGACTCACCTTGATAAACCACCTGAGATCAGAGGGACTAATGAAGACGTCTGGAGTGACGTCCATCTGAGCGTATTGCTCGTAGTGTTCATAGTCAATAGGCATGCATTCAGGAGAGACTCACCTTGATAAACCACCTGAGATCAGAGGGACTAATGAAGACGTCTGGAGTGACGTCCATCTGGGCGTTTTGCTCGTAGTGTTCATAGTCAATAGGCATGCATTCAGGAGAGACTCACCTTGATAAACCACCTGAGATCAGAGGGGCTAATGAAGACGTCTGGAGTGACGTCCATCTGAGCGTATTGCTCGTAGTGTTCATAGTCAATAGGCATGCATTCAGGAGAGACTCACCTTGATAAACCACCTGAGATCAGAGGGACTAATGAAGACGTCTGGAGTGACGTCCATCTGGGCGTTTTGCTCGTAGTGTTCATAGTCAATAGGCATGCATTCAGGAGAGACTCACCTTGATAAACCACCTGAGATCAGAGGGGCTAATGAAGACGTCTGGAGTGACGTCCATCTGAGCGTATTGCTCGTAGTGTTCATAGTCAATAGGCATGCATTCAGGAGAGACTCACCTTGATAAACCACCTGAGATCAGAGGGACTAATGAAGACGTCTGGAGTGACGTCCATCTGGGCATATTGCTCGTAGTGTTCATAGTCAATAGGCATGCATTCAGGAGGGACTCACCTTGATAAACCACCTGAGATCAGCGGGACTAATGAAGACGTCTGGAGTGACGTCCATCTGGGCATATTGCTCGTAGTGTTCATAGTCAATAGGCATGCATTCAGGAGAGACTCACCTTGATAAACCACCTGAGATCAGAGGGACTAATGAAGACGTCTGGAGTGACGTCCATCTGAGCGTATTGCTCGTAGTGTTCATAGTCAATAGGCATGCATTCAGGAGAGACTCACCTTGATAAACCACCTGAGATCAGAGGGACTAATGAAGACGTCTGGAGTGACGTCCATCTGGGCATATTGCTCGTAGTGTTCATAGTCAATAGGCATGCATTCAGGAGAGACTCACCTTGATAAACCACCTGAGATCAGAGGGACTAATGAAGACGTCTGGAGTGACGTCCATCTGGGCGTTTTGCTCGTAGTGTTCATAGTCAATAGGCATGCATTCAGGAGAGACTCACCTTGATAAACCACCTGAGATCAGAGGGGCTAATGAAGACGTCTGGAGTGACGTCCATCTGAGCGTATTGCTCGTAGTGTTCATAGTCAATAGGCATGCATTCAGGAGAGACTCACCTTGATAAACCACCTGAGATCAGAGGGGCTAATGAAGACGTCTGGAGTGACGTCCATCTGAGCATATTGCTCGTAGTGTTCATAGTCAATAGGCATGCATTCAGGAGAGACTCACCTTGATAAACCACCTGAGATCAGAGGGGCTAATGAAGACGTCTGGAGTGACGTCCATCTGAGCGTATTGCTCGTAGTGTTCATAGTCAATAGGCATGCATTCAGGAGAGACTCACCTTGATAAACCACCTGAGATCAGAGGGACTAATGAAGACGTCTGGAGTGACGTCCATCTGGGCATATTGCTCGTAGTGTTCATAGTCAATAGGCATGCATTCAGGAGAGACCCACCTTGATAAACCACCTGAGATCAGAGGGACTAATGAAGACGTCTGGAGTGACGTCCATCTGAGCGTATTGCTCGTAGTGTTCATAGTCAATAGGCATGCATTCAGGAGAGACTCACCTTGATAAACCACCTGAGATCAGAGGGGCTAATGAAGACGTCTGGAGTGACGTCCATCTGGGCATATTGCTCGTAGTGTTCATAGTCAATAGGCATGCATTCAGGAGAGACTCACCTTGATAAACCACCTGAGATCAGAGGGACTAATGAAGACGTCTGGAGTGACGTCCATCTGGGCATATTGCTCGTAGTGTTCATAGTCAATAGGCATGCATTCAGGAGAGACTCACCTTGATAAACCACCTGAGATCAGAGGGACTAATGAAGACGTCTGGAGTGACGTCCATCTGAGCATATTGCTCGTAGTGTTCATAGTCAATAGGCATGCATTCAAGAGAGACTCACCTTGATAAACCACCTGAGATCAGAGGGACTAATGAAGACGTCTGGAGTGACGTCCATCTGGGCATATTGCTCGTAGTGTTCATAGTCAATAGGCATGCATTCAGGAGAGACTCACCTTGATAAACCACCTGAGATCAGAGGGACTAATGAAGACGTCTGGAGTGACGTCCATCTGAGCGTATTGCTCGTAGTGTTCATAGTCAATAGGCATGCATTCAGGAGAGACTCACCTTGATAAACCACCTGAGATCAGAGGGGCTAATGAAGACGTCTGGAGTGACGTCCATCTGGGCATATTGCTCGTAGTGTTCATAGTCAATAGGCATGCATTCAGGAGAGACTCACCTTGATAAACCACCTGAGATCAGAGGGACTAATGAAGACGTCTGGAGTGACGTCCATCTGGGCATATTGCTCGTAGTGTTCATAGTCAATAGGCATGCATTCAGGAGAGACTCACCTTGATAAACCACCTGAGATCAGAGGGACTAATGAAGACGTCTGGAGTGACGTCCATCTGAGCATATTGCTCGTAGTGTTCATAGTCAATAGGCATGCATTCAAGAGAGACTCACCTTGATAAACCACCTGAGATCAGAGGGACTAATGAAGACGTCTGGAGTGACGTCCATCTGGGCATATTGCTCGTAGTGTTCATAGTCAATAGGCATGCATTCAGGAGAGACTCACCTTGATAAACCACCTGAGATCAGAGGGACTAATGAAGACGTCTGGAGTGACGTCCATCTGGGCATATTGCTCGTAGTGTTCATAGTCAATAGGCATGCATTCAGGAGAGACTCACCTTGATAAACCACCTGAGATCAGAGGGACTAATGAAGACGTCTGGAGTGACGTCCATCTGAGCATATTGCTCGTAGTGTTCATAGTCAATAGGCATGCATTCAAGAGAGACTCACCTTGATAAACCACCTGAGATCAGAGGGACTAATGAAGTCGTCTGGAGTGACGTCCATCTGGGCATATTGCTCGTAGTGTTCATAGT
Organism: Crossaster papposus; assembly: GCA_037893245.1. Lineage (NCBI taxonomy): Eukaryota > Metazoa > Echinodermata > Asteroidea > Velatida > Solasteridae > Crossaster > Crossaster papposus. The sequence continues at coordinate 742,712 of JBAIAA010000794.1, read as the reverse complement.
CAATAGGCATGCATTCAGGAGAGACTCACCTTGATAAACCACCTGAGATCAGAGGGACTAATGAAGACGTCTGGAGTGACGTCCATCTGGGCATATTGCTCGTAGTGTTCATAGTCAATAGGCATGCATTCGGGAGGAGGGTAGAGGGGGTAGTAGTTCTGTTGAGTTAAGATGTGTTTGGTGAGACGTCGAAGACGATCCGATGAACCTGGTGGACTAAACGCAGAGAGAAGAGAAAAAGGAAATCAAAATACTTGTTTACTGTATCAGCAGTTTCTCGCTGCCAACAACATGGCAGTTCTTTTAGGTCTGTTTTTGTGGGTTTTTTTTCTAATTCCGTGCTTTAAAGTGTTTTTTAAGGGGAAAAAGAGTCTGAAATTTCATTAGGTTCTAATTCATTTCTTGTTTCCTAACTTGTGGCTCTGGAGGATTTTTTAAAGGGAAGTAAAGTCAGAAATCTCATAGTTTACACCCTGTTCAGATGTCGTTTGGGGTCCAAATGGCAAAAACTATTGACAACTTACTGAGAGATTTCCTCGCTTCCGAGATGAAATAGAATGTCACTTGAAGTCAGTCCAAACACGATGCCGTTGATGGTTAACGTACAAGGATCACTCACAAAGTGTAGTCTCTGGGGATACATCGGCAAGTCAAATAAACAGTTAGAAGATGGACAACTTTATCAAAAAGATTAAGTTGAAGGTTGCATCATGTGAACATTTGCTTCGCCTATCGTCAGGAGACTGACAAAAAGGAGAGGGTACTCTTTGAAAACATTGAGTATTCCTCTGGTAGTGCCGGTTCTTTTCAGAACTTTAGAAACAAAAACAAAAAGGATTGTGAACGAAAACAGGAAACTGGTACTAAAAAGAAGAAAACTACAATTCACATGCTAGCTACCTGCTGTTGCATTGCTACTTTGCAATTGCAAACACCCCCTCTCCTCCCCACCCCCACCCCACCCCCACCCCACCCCCACTGATTAAGTCCATCACAGGTCCTATACTAGGCAAAACAAAAGGACAATTTGTCATCACATTTGATTGGGTTGTGACCTATTGGGTCTTAGGACTTGATGTTTTGTGATAGACCAGAATTCAACGCTACAGAACATTTTTAGTTGACATTTATAATTTCACTTTGAGCAACAATTTCTGGCAAAATTTTACATATTAAAATGAATGTAGATTACACAGAGAAAGTTGCTCTTTTGATAGAATCGCTAACATTCAATGGAAGACTTGCCCATATAAATGTTTACACTTACATCTTTATCTGGAAGATTGTCTGGTATCTGGAATGGTGGCTGAGGATAGATGTAATCATGATGGATGTCACGAAGAGACGGAACAATCACTAACTGGGTTCCAATCCTAGAAAACCAAACCAGCCATCGTTTGGTCAATGTGAGCATTCAATGGAGACTCAGAAATGCTTAGCAGATCTGAAGAAACTATAGTTCATGTGCCCTCTGTTTACATCTTTATTCACACGTGCCCGGCGGTATGCGCACGCACCATGTTTTGTAGGAATTTAGTTAACCAGTTCGCGCCGGGATTATTTTAACAACGCCGAGCCGACGGGTGGAATTATTTTTAACGAAACTCGATCCGAAGCGTGTTCAGGCTGATAGTGCCAGGAAGCACACCCACGCATTTCCGGCCTTGCGCGCTGCTGACATACATTTCCGAACTTGAACTCGGCGTGTTTATGCGTCATCCGTTTTGAATTTTTGGAAATTTTTGCGTTTATATACGTCATCCGGCGCGAACTGGTTAAGAGATGACATCAGAGGTCACATAATTCAAAGGTGATCTGACCTGCGACGTCAATCTTCAACCAAATTTTATGCAAAACATGATGCGTGCCCATAACGTCAGGCACATTTGAATACAGATGTAAACAGAGGCCAGATCGTCTATAGAAATTGGTGTAACTCATTTTACACAACAGTTCATTGTGCAAGTTGTGAAAAAGTTAACAATTCCCAACATTTCAGGTGTAATATACATGTACAATGTATTTAACTGACTTTTTGCTATGCATAATATTCCCCGACTTGTGTAACAAATTATGAGAAAAAATCAGATTTCAAACTATTTCACGAAATGGCAGGTCAAGCTGATTTAACAGGGGAGTCAGGTTGGCGCAGCGGTTCTTTCCTCGCCTTCCACCACTGTGACCCGGGTTCGAATCCTGCCTGGGCCAATATGTGGATTGGGTTTTCAGTCCCTGCCTGATTCCGTGGGTTTTTCCCCCTAATATTCTTCTGGGGTTTTCCTCCCACCTCTAAAACTGTAACTTCTTCACATTATCTTCTCTCATCCTGTAATTGGCGCTATAGCGCTGTTGGGGGTTGAATGAAATAAATAAAATTCTGTAAACAATACAAAATCATACACAAACAGTCGTCACAAAAGATTTGTCCATATTTAAGACGCTATGCAGCTACGTCAAATTTTAAGTTGATCCTTACTGCTTTGTGGCCTCTGCAAGTTTCCTTATTTGCATCTTGAAAAGTTCTTCAGGATCTTGAGTGTAATCCTAAAATAGAGAAACAATGTCATCATTGAATATTCACAAAAATCAGTATTCATGCTCTATTGTTCACTTTAATTTGCTCTGAATTTTTTACCAGATCAAAGAATTGTTTGTCACTCCATAAACATGAGGAAGCGAGAGAGAGGAGAGAGAGCAGAGGCTATTCTCAACTCCTTGATGCCGAGGAGCGGCTGTGGCCAAGGCCTGTGATCCATCTGAATAGCTGTACTATGCCGTAGAACACGGCCTGTGTGGCAGCTGCATGCTCTGGTCCATTGTGCAGTGCAGCTATTGAACAAAGGCTGCTGTGCATGTATGATTATAATCCAGTGCAGTCAGGAATTAATACCAGCGTCAAGGGGTTAGTTTTGTTCATGAAAATGGATTAAATATGGATGAAAGCAGTTCTTATATACAGGGTGAACCTAAAAAAACAAAACCCACCGGAAAATGGCCATAATCCCGAAAGTATATATTTCATGAAAAAACTGAAGTCAATATCAGAAAGTAGGAGCTACAAGCTTTATTCTGACACCTACATCGCAGGCCTACGGTCACTTGTAACTGAGTACCATTGTCTTGAAAACCATAGGCATATTTCAGAAATGTCCAAATAGGTGTGCGTGTTGTTATCTTCGTGTAGGCAAATAAGGTCGCCTGGAAAAGAACAAGAACATAATTCCCTTTGTTATAACCTGTTTATTTGAAACAATAACAATGAAAACACTTATTTGGCTTTCATAAGCATCTTTCTCAGTCCTTAAGGTCCGATTCCTTCAACATGGCCGCCACCTCTCTCAACGCAAATTTCACATCGTCTTTGCATATCCTGCACTGCTCTCCTCACCATCCCCGGATCTGGTCGTAAAATGTCAACTTCTTGCTGAATCCTCTCCCGTAATTCCACAAGGTCCCGTGGGGGACTAGCGTAGACCTTATTCTTAAGGTATCCCCAAAGGAAAAAGTCACATGGAGTTAGGTCAGGGGATCGTGGTGGCCACTCCACTTCATGATTCAAGGCAATCACACGGTGTGCAAAGAGTTCTCGAAGACGTTCCCTGACGGCGATAAGTCGATGGGCAGGAGCACCATCTTGGGCCCACCACAGACTGATTTGGACATTTGGTACTCAGTTACCAGTGACCGTAGGCCTGCGATGTAGGTGTCAGAAGAAAGCTTGTAGCTCCTACTTTCTGATATTGACTTCAGTTTTTCCATGAAATGTATACTTTCGGGATTATGGCCATTTTCCGGTGGGTTTTGTTTTGTTAGGTTCACCCTGTATACATGATGTGTTTATGGACTTTTTATCAAAAGTATAGTACGGCAGGAGAAATAGGTTACCACCACCCCCCCCCCCCTAAAACAAAACAAAAGGATACATCATTGGTAATTCCTTGAATTATCAAGAATGAGTTTAACTGAACTGTCCAAAGTTGTACAATCACAGATTCAGGGTAAAAAGCAAAACAAACAGCGTTCATCAGGCAGTTGTTTTTGTTGTTTTGTAAAATAAAATAAGATTTAAAAACAATTTAATAAAAAATAAAAAACAATTACAGGATATCTAGCACAATCATTTCGCTGGATGCCTAGAATCATTATTTACTTTCAAATAAGTAAGATATTTCTTAATATTTCAGCATTAAATGTTTTTGATATATGCAAATGGTGTATCCTACCTTTAGGTAAATAAAAATAAAAATATATATTAAATATGATTTACCTTTATTTCTGCATGGTTGGCATCAACAAATGGCCCAAACTGCCGTTAGAAAAATAAAATGGTCAAAATGTTAATCTGTCGTTTTGCCAGACAATGACGACTGCTACTAATAAAAACAAACAAAGGTTTATAAGACTAATAAGAGCAAAACCACTATTAAATTGCATTGTAAATGATTGTCGTCTTGTACTAATTTGTCCATTTATAGTTAATTAGGTTTTTCTCCATTATGGAAGAGATGGGAACTCTTACAATGTCACACAATACTACACAATACTACTTGAGTAAACTGTAGTATGCAGTACTCTTACTACACTGGCCTATGAGAATTGAGTAGTATTTTGTAGTACAGTGTACTGTACCCCAAATGAATGTCTGTGACGTTAGGGTTAAAGCAACCTTTCTATATACTTAATACCCAAAAAAATTGTTTCAAAAACCATTGGAAAATTGTAAAACTTGTCTGAACTTACCAGGATACAGACATTTGGCATGTCTTGTACCATGACTCGTATCAGATCATCTATGGGCTCGTAGCTGAGTGTGTCTGACGTTGTGAAGGGACCACCAGCAACCATGACATGTAACGGACCGTGATCTGATAACGAGTTATCCTCGGACTGACACAATGGCAGGGAAACACTCTGTATGAAGACAATGCCATTCATGTTTAATGTAACAATAGATTTTACTCAACTTGTAAGGTTGGGATAGTATCAATCTAAAAATCTTACCTTGTGGAGACCTGAACACAATGGAGACATAGGGAGTGAAAAAGTCTCCACAGGATAATTTCAACAGGTGAACAGGTCTCCACAAGTTTTCACAAAATAGATTCTTGGATTTTTACTCAAAAACTAGGAATGACTATGTTTATCAGTTGCAAATGAAAGTTTGAGGTCTAAATGGGAATTGGATTAGGGTTATAATACAGCCCAGGAAATGGCTCTCCACATTCCAAAAAAATTGCAATCGCGTCCTGGCCCGACGGCTATAAATACCCAGCGCATTTTTGCCAGTCTTCATTCGCGTTTGCCACTTCAACCTGTGCAGATCAACACTTCAAAGATTTCCGACATCGGCATTTACGAGCATCATGCCTCAAAAGAGGAGTGGATACAGGAAGACGGGCCGTGTGAAAGCAGCCAGTAGTACTACTAGAAGATCCCGAAGCCCCGTCCCTAGTAGGATCGAAGTACAGCAATTCCGTTTGTAGTACATTCATCTCGTTTTAAGTACGTTGTCACTCCATCTAATTAAAGAAGGGGAAGGCCGCCCGAAGATTTTGATTAGGCTCGAAGTTCTGTAGCACCCTTTCTGTCTGAGCCGGTCCATGAAGTTCATAAAAAGACCGTAAACAGTTGCTACTACGTTTACTCCGTTCGCACACAGTTTGAGCCTGTTCGGCAACATTTTCAAGAACGTAGCGAGAACTAGTTTGGTGTGATGGGGGCATAACATAATCACTCTTGCAGATGGAAGGTATTAAAGAAACTGAATTTGTTCTCAATGTAAACAGGTATTCTTACATCAAGTGTAAGAGGGACACCATGAATTTGCCCCTCTTCATGTTAAACCTACTCCTTGTTTCATATGAGAGGTTACACTTGTTGCTTCTTGAATGGATTCTCAGATAACTGCTTTATTACAATTTTGAAAGGGTATAAATATAAACAAACCCCACAATATTTGTCTTCCACCTATAACAAATAAAATCTTTTGCAATGTAATGAAAAGTTGTTACTACTGTAGATCCAGTAAAATATACACAGCCAATAGCAATCATCCCCCTCTCACATCCCCCTTCACTGACTATAATGTTATGAGAACAGACAAATGTTGCTACAAATAAATGGAATGCTTAATTCCTATTTTTTCTTAATCTGCCTTGAAATGCAGAAGAAAAGAAAAATGTCTTCACTACATCTTCATCTAACCATTTACAACAACCCAGTTACTAGATTCACCCCCAAGTTAAAGTACATGGCTAAAGTGAGCCTTGATCTAAATTTGAAGAAAAAAAACTTAACCAGTTCGCGTTGTATAGGCCTATGAAAGCAGAGTTTTTCTGACATTCAAAACGGTAGACGGTTGAACACGTTAAGAGGAAGGCCAAAAATCTGTCAGCAACCAGCTCGCAGTGAGCAAGGCAGGAAATATCAGGGTGTGCTACCCACAGTTGCCGGCCTGAACCTGTCTCGGATCGAGGTTCGTAAAAAAAAATCCCGCACCTGGGCCCAGTCAATGTAAAAATAATCACGGTGCAAACTGGTTAATTGATATTCTCAATAACAAGGTAGTCAGTTTACCAACCTCATAGATCCTTGAAGCTACCAACTTGACTCCTTTACTATTGATGCCGTCTAGAGTAATAATCTGACCAGGAAACAAGGAGAATTCCTTGATATCAGACAGACTCAGCATGACCTGTTTGCCAGACGATGTCTCAATGGATCCTTCCAAGAGAACAGACTGTGCATTGAGACGACCGGTACTGGTGTCACAGCAAACACGGCCTACGACAGTCACCGACTCCTAAAGGATAAAAAATCATCAAAAACTACCTCTGAATCAACTGAAATTTTAATTGGCTGAAATTTTAATTGGGTAAAATTTTAATTTGCATTTTATTTTGTTACGTGTCAGCAACACCATTATAGGATTTGGGGATTTGTCTTTGCCTCCGACACCCTGTTTAAACAGGCATTCTAGAGTAACATCGAACCAAATGAGTGAATTATAAGTCTGTCAAATGTCTGACGTCTAAAACAATTAGGAGTGACAAGGCATACTAGATAGTGAAAGATCGACTGCTGGAGTTGTTAGAGCGACCAGAAGTGATTTGATTTTTATTTGGTTGGCATGACTCTGGAACGCCTGTCTGAACTGGTGTTTTTAAACTATTTATTCAGGATCTTTTTTAGTTCAATGTTTCATTCAAAGTGAAGCACTTTCTATTATTGAAGATAGAGACTTGTCTACTCTACTCTACCTGTATGGGAAGGGCAAGATGAGAGAAGTTCTCTATCCCATGTTTGTCCTGAAATTGTAAGGCCATATTCTCTATCATGTCGTTCAGCACTGCAAGTAAAAACATGTGAAAGGTTTTTTAGGTTTTAACAGTCATTCATAAATATTAAGCCTGCAGCGGTTAAACGGTTACACGGTTAACCGACCGGTTAAACGGTTACATTTTTCTGGTTCGGTTAACCTTAATCTTATTTTTTCCAAATCAACCCTTCCATTTTTGGAGCATAGTACACGAAGAAGACATAAATCAAAACAATACAAAGCTTTGTTTGTCGGCGTTGTATAGGGGAATTTTGTTTACCTGTCTGGATACATGTATATCATTTTTGTTTGCGATTCCCAGTATTAAATTTGCGATGTTTTAAACATTTCTTCTATTTACGTGGTAACAAATAAGATTATAAACCAACTACTTTGGTTTTTTTTAACGACGGTTAAGGTTAACCGCAAAACATAAGGTTAAATAAGTTAAGAGGGCCTAATATTTCGATCTTAACAAGATCTTCTTCAGAGACTAAAAAAGATCTTGGGTTACACGGATAATTTTAAACCGCAAACTTGCAGGCTTAATAAATATCTGGGACAGTAGACCTACTCCCATTGGTCATGTGGTGATTTTAATCACTGCACAGTGTTCAATCAGAAACTGGTTTCACAACCATCAGCTTCGCGCCACGTTCACACTGCACAAAATTCACCCAAATACTTGAAAATCACCAATTATAAGAAGATATTGAGCACTACATGTGCCATTGGCACCATAGAAATGACCCAAACATTGGATAAAACTAGGACAGGGTAAGAATCAAGTATCCTGCTGCCACTTCTTTGGTTTAGTGCAAATAAAGTCAATCGAGTGTCAAGTGAATTTTCAAGAATATTTCAAACAAAACTGGTAATGTTTCTCAGTTCCAGATTCATCTTCTCATTGAGATAGGTGTCACAATGCAATATTTTTTCCTAGAACAGATTCATTGGAATTGTCTCAACTTTTGTACTTTTCGTGACTTTTGACAAAAATGGAAAAGTGAAATGAAGCAGTTATAATTAAAACTGGTTACAAGCCTGGCCACTGATGTCCCGCTTGTCATTGGTTCTTTACTGAATTGTGATAAGCATGTAAATTTAATAAAAAAACAAATTTACCTTATTTTCTTCTTGCAAACCCTATACAGTTTTATACCAAAAGCTTGATCCAAATTTACTAAAAAGTAGACTAAAAAACATTTGTACTTGTGGGTTATTTTAACTGGATAACCTGCAGAAACAGAGATAATGTTTAAACGAAGGCATTTTCCAAACCACAGCTTCGTCTCCGTCTCGTCTCCGGCTCTATCACCATTGCCAAACTGCATTAACAAAGCCAAAGAAGGAAACGAAGCTGGGATTTTGAAAACAGCCAAAGTCTGTTTAGGGCCCATCTCAAGTTATATCCAGGACGAGTTTATACAAGTTACGGGTAAAATCTAATTTTGTCCCAGATATGTTTTAGAGAAATGTCCATCAGCAACTGCTTGACTAACCAATAGTGATAACTTCATTGCAGGAAGATTATGGGCAAGTTGTTAAGAATCCTGCAAAGTATACCAGATACAATGTCCACAACGCCCAGAATTCATCATTGGATATGAATTGCTCTGGGATCTTAAAAGTCCTGATTTACCACTGGCTTTGTCTGTGAATTTCTGGAACATGTATTTGTATTTCTTCTTGAGAGCGCCCTCCGTATCGTAATGCTGCACCAAACAGGTCTGACCGTTACTTCCCTTCCATGATGTGCCATCCGTCGGTCCGTAGCTAGCAACCACATCACGTCGGTTGGTTCGACTGCCGTACTTATGAGATGGAGTCGAACTGTCAAACAAACAAAAAAGCGTGTTAACCAGGACAGAAAAGTTTTAAAATTCCACAAATATTAAACAAAGCCTATATTGACAGTTGTTTACTTTGAGCCATGGGGGATTTTCTTTATTTGATCCATGTAAAATGGCCGGCCATGTGTGTAGTGTTAAAGCTAGGATACATCATTTGCAGATATTGAAAATATTTACTACCAAATTATTAAGAAATATCCTACTAATTTGAAGGTAAATACAGATTCTAGGCATCCAGCAAAATGATTGCACTAGATATCCTGTAATTATTCCGAAAAATAGAATTTTATAAAGAAAAATTTGCGATCGCCGGACGGCGATCGCGAAATAACAAAGATAACTTAAGAATAACTGCTCAATGTCGGTTGAAAACAAACGCTGTTTTTCGTGCTTTTCCTCAGCATATATGATTGTAAAAATTCGGACAGTTCAGTTATATGATATTTATTATAAAATACAGCTCCTCAAATTTACCCATTTGTGATATTTCAAGCAATTACCAATGGTGTATCCTACCTTTAAACGATTGCACAATACAAGGTTTGAAACGTTACACCTGTAGCATAGGGCTGTTTCAAATCTTTCAAATTTTTCAAATACATGTATATCGAATATTCGAATATCAACTGAATATTCAAATAGCATTTTGCCGCTTCAAGTATTTGTGTTACCACACTAATTCCTTTTCTTATACCGTGATAAAGATGCTGTGCCACCCTGTATAGTGTGAAAAGGCCAATATGCTCTCCATAGAATATACAAATGGCCAGGACCTAAAGGGATACACTTTCAGACCTTCGGGCGTTTTTCCTAAAACATGCCTTGTTGGCTGTTACATTCTCTGTACTTACACAGCTGGAGGAGAGAAGCTAGCTGGTGAGAATGGCACATTACCATGGCGATGTACCCCCTGCAGTCTCTTATTGGCAGGATTCTCAGGCGTAGTGTGAAGACGCTTGTGTTTATTCTGTAAAATCAATGTTATACTGATTGTTATAATGCCATTTATTTTAGGAATCTAAGGCTGTGTCCCAATTACATAGCTATGGCTTCAAATTACACACAAGTCTACAGTAGCGGCTGCAGCCACTTCCCATAGATTCGTGTGCCATTTCAAACTTCAACAAACTTCTTAAACTGCTCTTACTTTTCCACAGTGATGTTAGTCATTGCTCTTACCTTGCCAGCAGGAGTGTAAGCACTGAGTAGTTCATCAGACTCCTCACCAACTCGGTCTGAAATGAGGACCGCTGGACTTTTCATAGTTGGTGTCTTAGCAACCTTCTTCTTTTTCTTGCTTATTCTCTGAAAATTAAACGTCAGACAATAAACCCTTGTTTTAACATCTGTACGTCACAGTTTTGTATCAATTACGGCAGACTTAACATAAATTGTTATATTACATGTAGATCGAAAACTACAGAAAAAGGGGAAAGATTGTTTCATCCTGAAGTTAATTGTTTTCATTATATATCATCTATGTGAAAGTTTTATTCATTTCAAAAATGTTGAAAAGACATGAATAAGGGACTGAGAAACATTTCCAATTTTGTTGAAAATACTGGAAACATTGTCGAGGAGCACTGATCTTAGGCGAGACGTCAAACACAAGACGTCAAACACGAGGGTCAAGCAAATAGGGAGAGGCGCTATACCCTGCTTGAGGTGTGTGCTACCTTTTGAGGTATTGCTCGAGACGTTACTCGAGGCAAAACCGCAATTTAATAAAAGGGATAATAATCAGGGGTTTACCATCTTATTTGACATTCAATAAATATTTGGAACGTTCTTGATCTGTTGTCACTGTGTCATAATACTTCTAATCTGTCCTAATCTGTCCTAATCTGTCCATTCTAATTCTAATCCTTGTTAGTTCTCCGTCTGTCCCCGTGTGTCTATCAAAAAAACCATTCCTTAACAGAAATCGGGGTATATGTGACCCAGCACGAGTAAATGAGACACTTTGAGGCAAAACAAAAATTTGAGATTTTGATTTCATCCTTTAATTAAAGCTTAACAAGCTTTAAATGATGAAATCAATTTTTATTTTTGCCGCAAAGTGTCTCATTTACTCGTGCTGGGTCACATATGTCTTGAGTTCACTCTGTGCATACATACATCTTGTTCCAATTCTTCCAGACATGCAACGGTCATCTTCTGGTAACTCTTACTGATTGAGTACGCTACCCACTCAGACACTATACTAGAACAGTCAAGTCGATACACCATGCATAACTCCTTCACTGTGAAGCAAACAAATAGAAAGAACAAAGGGAAGTTAACCCTAACTCATCACGACAGTGTGTGCAAAATCATGTTGGAGGATCGAGGTTAGGGTTTAATGAGCTGTGATTGAAACTTGATTCGGGTACAGTGGATCATAAATATGACAATTACGTACTTGAAATGTAATTATAATCAAAACAAATTTATTTTAAAGTAGTTCCAAGTGTAATCTAGCGATATTACTTCGCTAACAACAATTACACTGCTGAATCTCCTCCTGACTGTGGACATTCCTAAGTCTTTGTGTAGTTAAAAAACTAAATACTTATTTTTCTCGCTTCCCCAAAACAAATTTAACCTCAAATTTTGATTCTGGGCCTCTCAGCTGTTCCTTCTATCTTTTCTATATAACCCTAACCCGTTTTTCCTCTAGCGCTCTTTTTCAGAGACTTAAAAATGGATTGTGGACCTGGGCAAGTCCACAAACCGTAACCTCTTCCCGCATCGTGTGGACCTATATTGTTCGGAGATCCACAGTGCGTATGCAAGACTAACTCACGTGTACATGTGTTGTGTATCAACATTTTTTTCTTTTCGGAAGTGGCGTAACTAGTGCTGGGCGAGTAACTCGACTATGTCATTACTCGTGATTAGTTTTTACTTCTCGTTAAACTACTCGCGGTTTTTCAACTATTTGAGTACTCGTGCCAGCCCGAGTAGCAATAATTACTCGCGAGTAGTGATTGTTAGCGAGCATTGATTGTTGACGAGTACAGGCGGACGTTGCAACATGGTGGTATTATTAACTTATTATGACAATTACAATGGTTTTACAATATGATAACAATCTTTATTGATTTTCAATTCTACCATGGAGGAATAAAACACATTCTGAATTGGAACTTAACTTAAGCGATCAAGAAAACCAAGTTGCATTTTAAGCTCGCTGAGAAATTACCGTTATGCTTTTGAATAAAAACACATGGTGATAAACACGAGTGACTGTCATAATTATTCCCACTTGTGGAAATTGTGACAACTACTTGCGAGTAATCGATTACTCACGAGTAGTTTATTCGCGAGTTCTCAATTGGAAAAAATTACTACTCGCCCAGTACTAGGCGTAACCATGGAGGAATAAGAGCTCCATGGCGTAATTGTAACTGCTCATATGACATGCCTTGATTGTTTTTGGAAGGGAGAATTATGTTCTTTTTATCGCGCGCAACGTGGATAGTGCGCTATTATAACAGCGCACCATAAACTACCGTGATAAAAAGAAGATAATTCCTCCTTTCAATAATGGTCGAGACCTTATGCACGTCACATGAACCATGGAGGAATAAGAAGTTCCTCCATGCATGAACCGTACATCTGTAGCTAGTTAGTCTGGTTCTAAAACTAAATAATTCTGACTATAGCACTAGCAGTATCTGTATGGGCATAAACAAAATGTCAGGCAAGGAAACTAGTCTTACATTTATCAACAACATCAGGATCAGTTAGCTCGATGTCAAAGTCTTCAAACTCCTGCACGAGTTCATCTTCGGTAACCATGGATGCAGCCATCATTTTGATTAGGTCTACGTCTATCTAGTGACAAGAAAAATCCTCAAAAGTCAAACAAGTTCCGTGATCAGTCAAGTCAGAAATCGCGCCAGCGCCAAACTTGATAAATTCAAACTGAAGAGGGCGTGCTCCAAGAGGAGGCAAGATTTTTGCTTGGCAGCCGCATATCGTGCTCGCGCTCCCGCGCGAAGCATGGGGGGGAGGGGGCGAGTTCTTAATCTTTCTTTCTAGCAGTAATAAATCCAAGCATTGAAGACCAATGTGAACATATTATGATGCACTTTATTCGTTGACATTAGCCCTTGTACACATAAGCTGAGAGAGGATAGAGCAAATATATAGGCCTATTAATAATTATTAATATTATGTGTCCAAAAATATCAACTTTTGGCACGATTGTATTTATTATAGCTCGTATAGATCAGAGCCGATTGGGGGGGGGGGGGGGGGGGGGGGGGGGGGGGGGGGTGGGATTTCAGGTCGATCCGGTCAGGAAACAGTTTAAAGCAGTTTTTTAATGGAGAACACTTGTGTTCATTTTCAGGAAGAATCCAGAACACATCCGTATCCGCAAGCTGACAGGTACAAAGAAGTTGTCCTCAAAGCATTTATTGCACTGGCTTAGCACGCCGAGCACGTACTGCGCATTCAAACGCCTTTACCTTCTTATTCCTCCATGGGCCTACCTAGCCGGTGTGGAAGGTAATTCTGTCCCCCGGTACAATTGTCCGGGGGGACAGAATTACCTAGGTAAAAGTGTCCCCCTAGAGCCGTTAATTCCGTTCCCCTCTAGCCTTGGTCAAGGCGTTCATCGTTACCCGTCCGTATACGTACAGCGCAGCGGTAATCGGAGCTCAAACTACGACCTCACGCGGCCACTATTATATGCAAACTAACTGAGGATACTCGAACGCCTTGGATCATTAGGTTTTGGGGGCGGTGCTCATTATGCTAATAGATTAAGCTGACCTTTATAGTCGTTTTCGTAGAAACTGCATAATTTGAGCTAGCGGTGAAAGGTCATAGCTAGCTCGCAAGTGTTTACGAACACCGCCATCGTTGACATATTTTATCGGAGAAAGTTGAGTGATGTTTACGAAGGCTTGTAGGAATTACACATGAAGATTTAAACTGTCTTAATTGCTTGATTGGTGAGGGTCGCAGTTATTTTCGCTCGTTTTGCTGGGTATTTTCTTGAATGTTGACATTGTTATGGTCAAATACTAGTTGTGTTTAGCTGCTTAGTTTTGAGTTTTCAACCGCGGTGACTGGAGAAGGCCGCGACTCTATTGAAACGTGTCGAACTCGGCCCTATATTATGTCGCACACATCTAATCCAGCTGATCTGAAAACCGTGGCTCGGTAAAACGCGGAACTCTGATAATTAAATGCCTTGCCGGCTGAATTTTGCCAAGAAAATAATCTGAGGAGTTATTGGGGATATAAGACACTTGTCCCTGTTTAAATTACGATATTGCGATCACTTTGAAGGTTGGTTCTGCAGCCGTAAACATGCCCCCTCCCCACAGCGTTGGACCATGCTTGGACCACAATGTGGCGATACCGCACAGACCAGCATGCCTGGGTTAATGCCGATTATGCGGCGATAAGAAACTGACCCAACACGCTGAAAACTGACGCTGAGTACCTGGCCGTACGTGCGAGCTCCGAGCAAAATGGGGCTCAGGCTGCCTTAAAAATGACGGATTTCCCATAACCTGTCGGCAAATTCACAAAGACCACGAAGAAAGGATTTTAATGGCCTTTCGCTGCTCGGGTCTAAAATCTTCGAGGGATAATATTTTCGCTGCAAAATTCAATACAACATGACAGATCTTCGGACGACACATTTTGTCTTAAATGTCATGCTGCATCAAATTTGATGACGTCGGGATTCAACCGCGTTGTGATTGGACACTTCACATCTTAGCCCCGCCTATACTTATCTGTATTCGCATACGAGGTCATGCGCCACAAATGTGGCGCAAAATATAGGAAAAACATAAGATTTCAAAAACCCAATGATCCAAGGCGAAAAAGTAGCCTCAGTAGATTTGCATAAATAGTGGCCGTATGAGGTCGCTGTTCGCGCTGTATCTTTGCATGGGGCGCAAGCTAGCAGCATAAATATATGCGGGGCGCGCGCAGTGTATTTCTGGACGGATAACGACGGACGGATAACGACGAACTCGCCTTGACCAAGGCTAGTTCCCCTCCAGTTTATTTTGTCCCCTCTCTAGGTAGTTTGTCCCCCAATGTTCCACACATAAGTGGTTATTTTGATGTTATTTCAATGAAAAGCCCACATGGTATTTATTATTTGGACTTCTGTTCCCTTCATCGATTTATCAAAATAAAAATAAAAATATAAATAACTGTGTTAATTAAATCAACCGATCTACGTTTCTGCGCGAAAGGGAAATTAGCGGTAATCAGTATTTTCAGACTTCTTGCACGCGTATAAATTCTGTATACCCAGCACGAAATATGGCAGCACTTTTGACCATCTGTAATTTGTAGTTCTCTACACATCCTACAGTCTGCCACAAATGATGCACCATGAAGGTGTGAACCTGTACTACACTGGTTGTTGCGTCTAGTGGGTGCTAGACTTGTGACGTTGCACGGGACAATTTTACCAGGGGGACACGTTTAACGTTGGGCAGGGAGACAGAATTACCTGGAGGGGGACAGAAATACCTAGGTAAATGTGTTCCCCCGGACAGATTTACCGGGTCACGGCCTGGTAAGTCTGTCCGGGGGGACACATTTACCAGGGGGGACAGAATTACCTTTCACACCGGCTTGTTCGCACATGAGTGAGTGAGTGAGTTTTTAGGGTTTAACGCCGTACCAGCATCAATGGCCATATTCACGGCGGGAACAAATTTCATTCAACAATGTTTTATTTCATTCAACAATTAATGTGAAGAAGTTACAGTTTTAGAGGTGGGAGGAAAACCCCAGAAGAATATCCTGGGGAAAAACCCACGGAGTCAGGCAGGGACTGAAAACCCAATCCATATATTGGCCCAGGCCGGATTCGAACCCGGGTCATAGTGGTGGAAGGCGAGGAAAGAACCGCTACACCAACCCGACTCCCCTGTTCGCACATGACATGACTACATCCTCCACGTTGAAGGCTTATGGGGACGGAATATTTTAGCCCTAATATCACAACCAAACGATGACTTATCTCCAAACAGCTAATCCTTAGTTTTCATGAACCCGGCGCCAGGGAATACCCTAATTATACCAGCGCTTTAAGAAATATTACTGTTAATTTTGTTTACATTATTATTAAAATAGCCCATGTGTTTTTCTGTACGTTGAATTGATAATGGTTAGATGGGGCTGATGGGGCTGATGCCTCTAATCCAACGTCTATCAATTCATGCACTAACATAACAATATTTGTCCCATCGTTATACGACGACATTTACCAAGTGCCCCAAAACAGTTGATCCGGGTGGTAAAAAAAGGTTTGGAGAAATATCCAATGGACAGACATCCATTCATTAATATTGCTACTCCCTCTCCGTACTCTCCATTTTCTATATGACTTGATTTTCTTATCAAACTATAAAGACGTGATCCTTACAGTTCTCAGCAGCTAAATTCCAAATAGTGAAACTAGGGACCAGCGCGTTAGAGTAAAAATTACTCTGGTTTTAGATTGAAATATTAGAATTAAAATTGAAGTAAGATTGAGAATGAAATACACAGAAAAAACAATTTCAGTGGAATTCGATTGTAGATCTTTTTCGAGTGAATTAATTCCACTTTAAAACGCCTGGTCCATAGTTTCAGACTGGGTGAGTAAATTTTCACTCTTTGGAAATAAGACACAAAGTCGAAGGTAGAACCCGCAGTAGCGTATCCAGCTTTTTGTTCGGGGGGGGGGGAACAACGTCTTAAAATCCGCCTTTAAAATGGGGTTTCTACGCTTCAAATTCCGCGAGGGCGATGGGAAAGTTGTCCCCTCCCACCTCCCGCTGATACAATACAATGTAAGGCCAGTTCAAATACTCGTCCATTCCCATCAAATTAAATCAAATTACTCTCAATATATGTCTGGGTAACGTCATTATCGGGGTATATAAAAATCCTTTTAAAGTTGGTTAGGAATAGAAATCTAACGAGTTAAAATATTATATTTTAACAAATATCAAGTATATGACCTCTAGATTTGTGCGACTCCATACAATACACAGAGACGATTGATTTGAATAGTTTGGTAGTTCACTTTTGTGTTTCACCGAAATGCTACGATGAATTTACCTTTTTCTAGAAAAATTTTCTTCAATATCGGGTTTTTTTTTGTACGAGATTGTGTAAATCCGCCAATTTCGCAATGTTGTTTCAAATTTTCAAAGACTGGGGAAGTTGTGATTAATGTTTGAAACGAAAAACGCCTATTGTCAATAACTATAGTTCGCCGATACGCGGATCGTACTTTAGTACATGTACTACGAATAAAATACGGAAGGGCAACATTTTCTTTGAAATACGGAAATGAGTCCACCGTTTTATTGTTTGGCCAGTTCATAATAGTTTCTGCTCAGAAAAGGTCCCATTATTCGGTCTGTGTGTCGTTGGTGAATCACCTGATGCAAATCTCGTACTGACGGTAAAGTCCCCCATGCGTGCCAAGTTCGTCAAAACTCCAGAACAAACCATAACATCGTCCCATGTAGCTACACTCAAGGAAAAAAGAAACGCACCACTGATTTTTTGTTTTTTATAGTTTTGCCCGAATTTTGTGAAATCAAATGTATGTGTTTGAATCCCACATATGTTCTTGACATTAGCCTAATCTAATGTTTATTTCATTTTTAACAACAAAAACAAAACAAGTTAGCACCACCGCTCACAAAAGTGTCATTTACAGTTCAATAATTAACATGACCTTCATTCGCGTCAAGAACAGCTGTAATTCGTCGCCTCATGGATCGACAGTAATGTCGCAGCTGGTCCTGTGGGATAGCTGCCCACTCTTCCTACAGTGCCCTCAGCTGCTGTTGTGTCTCTGGGGGATGATCTCTTTGTCGGGGATTCTCTCATGTGTATCCATTGACATAAAATGCCCAAACACAGTTTTGGAACTCACCCAAATCAATCAGCCGTAACGAGATAAATAAAAATCGACGTTTACCTATAAATTGCTCAAACTCTAGAGCATGTACCATTTTTACAATGCCGGTCCTATTTCCCTAAAAAAAAAAATTTACGTGTTGCGTTTCTTTTTTTTCCTGAGTGTATTATTTCACTGAACGCTCTAAATGTAAAAGAGTGAAAAAACTCACTTTTAAAAAACAGTGAGTCTCTCTTATAATTAATAACCACTCCAAAACGAGTGAAAACCGCTCCAAAAGAGTACCTTTTCACTCTTTTAAGGAGACGTAATTGTTTGAATGACAGGTCATTTTATAAAAGTTGTCCTTCATAATTATTATGGCTCCTTAATAGAGTAAACATTTTATCTTTTGGAGTGGTTTTCACTCTTGTTGGAGTTGCTCTCAATCTAAAAAAACAACTGAATTTCACTCTTTTTGGAGTGGTTGTACTTTAGAGATAAATAAGCCGAGAATACGTATTCATCTTTCGTCGCGACATTGGCTACTTAGTTATAACAATCAAGGAACTCCCCCCCCCCCCCCCCCCCCCCCCCTCACCGTCCGTGAAAGGTTAAGACAAGTTTGTAAAAGTATTTTCAAAATTTCAAAAATAAACTTGAACTGTGACCAGACTCCCAGAATGTGTAGTCAGATAAAGTAAAAGTAAGTGGCAGTCTCTCCCTCAAAAGGAAGGTGCATCATGTCAACACCTTCTGTCAACTCATTGATGTGTTGATAGCTCCCTCTCTAAGCTGCTATACTGTGGACCACTGATTGGCCCATGGGGAGTTCATGTACATGTATAAGTCTTGCTGACTATATCTGTACATGACCAGGATTATACTCCATGGGGTATCGACGTATTGTTCACCTTGGCATTTTATTTAAAAAAAAACTAAATCAAACTGATTACTTGAAGTCTCTCTTTATTATGCAATTTACTTCAACTGTACACAATATGTTTTTATTTTAAATTGTTAAACTGAATCATACACCAATGACGACACTTGATTGTGGTCGAAAGAAATAAATAAATTTCACAATACGCATGTAATTATAACAACTCCTGCTAAAGAAAAAGGTACGATTCTCTGGGTGTTAGTGGAAAGAGATGTAATACAAAAATAACATCTTTTAAACTGTTAAACAATTCCAACACGTCTATACGCTGGTGAGAACTCCTTATTAGCCTCGAACTCTCTCCAACCATTTTTAGAAACATTCTCTATCCAAACACTCCATCATACAATAAATTGTGCTCGTTTTGCAAGGAAACACAAACTATCTTGTTGAAACTGAATGTACATGGTCACATCAGATTAGCATTTTATACAAAGCGAGGTATTCCCAAAACAAAATACTATGAAAATTGTATCTACACACCATAATAATGTCTTAAACAAGAAATGAGGATTTTCTTAAACATAAACCAAAATGTTAAACAAATGTTAATTTTGTAAGTGAATTAAAAACAGCAAAAAAAAGTAATTATGGTACCAGTAACACATTTATGAGATTTTTCTTAATTGGTAATTCTGAAAAATGCATACACAAAGTAAATACAGGTTTATATTCGAGTATTAAATACGGTGAGTAAAATCTTTACAATTTTTTTTAGCCAATTTTCAGACTTCTGTTTCGGTGGTGTTAGCTAAATCTATCTAAAAGTTAAAAGCAATTTCACTTTCTGTTTCTTTTAATTAACCGACTTGTCTCAAAAAAGAGTTTAATTATTGAAGGATTGTAGTTTCCGATAAGGCTGGGATATTAACTGTATATAGAGGAGTCAAACCATGGAGCTTTTTATAGCTCCATGGTCAAACCATGGAGGTAGGAAATTACCTCCATGGTTTAAGTATGGTAGGTTATATACTATTTAAGTAACCCTGACAAATCTTAAATGTTAATCCTATGATACAGGATTCCCTTCACATAGACCTACTCTCTGGATATTCTAAGATATTCCAATCTCACATTATGATGCACACTGTCAGCTCAACCGGTATTCCGGCTAATGTTCTAAAGTCTTCACTCTTAAAACCCAACTCATAATGCTTTTCTCAAAGAAAGCAATGTATAGGCAAATAACAAACACGTCTAGTATCTACGAATACGAATACAATTCATTTGTTTCTACATATATGTACATGTTTTACTGATGTACATTAGATTTACAGACTGATCTCGTACGTGATGAGAAACAGATTGGTTACTGTACAATACTAAAGCAAAAGTGGCCACAAATAAAGCATAAAACTTTCTCAGGATCATATCATTCTCTCTTATTTCAAAAGAGTGAAAATTCACTCCATTCGAGTGAAAATTCACTCCCACAGTTTGAAACTAGGGACCAGACGTTTTAGAGTGAAATTAATTCACTTAAAAAAGATCGAACTCGAATCGAAATTAACTGAAATGATGCTGTTTTCAGTGTATATTAATCTTAAATCAGAGTGGTTTTTCACTCTAGATCGTCTATTAGTCCCTAGTTTCACTCTTAGGAATTTAGAGACTTACCTGCATACAGCAATTTCTGTATGTCTCAAGCAAGTTGCCTGTAATGGTCAAATGATTGTTCAAGTTGATTACAAAAACTGCAACTCTTTTTTTACCAATCCACATGTACATTATCTTAAAAGCACCCATCAATTCCTATCATTAACTATTCTCACACGTGGTGCCTCTTTACAGCAATTCACAGCAAAGATGTGCTCCTGTTTGCAAACAGAAATGTTATTGTTGCCTTATTATTTTAAAGAAAAAGTCTGCCTCCAAAGTTAAAGTGCTCTTTGAAGTTTAAACAAGACTTTTTACAGTCTCTGTGAAAAATTGACTCTGTTGGCAGAAAGCTGTCTGCTACTGTAATTACAAAGCAGCGCCACTGAAATGATTGTAAAATTCAATGAATAAATGCATTATGTACAAAATTACTTTAAGGTATGTTCACTAACATTTGTGTACATTGGAAGTAAATTCAAAAGCATTATTAAAACAAACCCACTACAAAGAAATAAATAAATGCAAAACATCTTGCTGATTTTACTTGCGTAAATCCATCATTTACTGTGCCTGTATTGTGATATCAGAATACATCATGTCATCCTCTTCAGGTAATGTATTGACATACATCTTGATTTGACTGTCCTCTGAGAGATCGCCTGGCTTGTCCCCTTCAAAGTTAATGACGTCCGTATCCGCTTTACAGTCAACCAATAGCATGACGATAGCTTTAAACTGACGACCCACAGCTAAGTGTAAGGGTGTGCAAAGGTCATAGGTCATGGCATCCACGTTGGCACTCAAGTCATTGACGAGATAATGTGTCAGGTTGAGTTTATCCATCTCTACGGCGTAGTGAACCACTGTCCGACCGCTTTTGCCATCCGGAGCATTGATGTTGGCACCCAGATGCACTAGGTAGCTAAGATGTTCACAATCACTGAGAAAACCCAAGATGTGAACACATGTAAACCCTGCAATAAGACCACAAACCAAGTTGTTATCAAAAGGAAATGCCATCGACGTTAGTTTGGGAATGAATGTTGCAACCTGACGCTCTTTTTTCTTCTTCATATATCATCTCAATGAAGATCAATCAGTGTAAAAATGTTAAAAAGACATGAATCTGGGAATGAGAAAATTTACTTAGAAAATGTTCTTGACTCTCCATAGATCTTGTACACAACTGCTGAGGTAGCGGGATACTATACATTTTTTCCTTATTTTGTTTCAAGCTTCCCCCTCAATCACAAGAGGGTACTTAGAACATTGACAATTAAGACCAGTAAATTGGGCTTTGTTCCTGTCAAAACAGTTGAGTGTAATTCAAAGGTACCAAACTCGAGTCCGAGTCCTGGACTCGAGTCGTACAACTCTGCATATTGATCATAAATAAACAGTTCAGTAAAGATTCTTTCCAGGAAAATAGACAAATTGTGTTTTTTTCCTAAGAAGGAAACAATAAAATAAATCAGGGTTTAGTACCTTTTCTAGATATATCAACAAATGTAGAAGAAAATGTGATCGGGGAAAACCCTTCCTCTCGTTTAAACTCCATTGCACTCTAAAGGACGCCTCTAAAAAGCCCTACATTTTTTACATGATACGTATTGCAAATCAATACAAGGAATGCCATAGGAAACCGCAAGTCAACTACTGGTAAGTAGTCATGCCAAGTTTACTGTGTATACTACATGTCCATTCACCTACAGTAGTGCAATTCACTGTACATGGAAAAAATCGCTCAAGGCACTGCAGCTTGAGTGATTTGGCATGTACCCCTGACTTTCCATAAAGAAGTCTCATAGAAGAAGGGTCGATTTATCTAGGGTGTGTTAAACTTTGTGCTAAAACTATTTTTTTTTTTTTAACACAACCTAGGAGTTGGAGTTAAAGCTTTTCAAATCAAAGTAGGTAATCTCGCATGCACATGGAGAACTTGTATTTTGCATTTTGGCACAAAATAACCAAAATTTGATTTTAAATGTGACCCAGCACAACAAAATCAGGAATAAGTCAGAAAAAGATTTTTTTGAGATCCTAAGCTTTCTAATTATTTATACCCATCACAAGCCAGTACCTCATAGCCAATAACGATGAATATCATTAGGAAGCTGATTTCCAATTTCCAATCTTACTACATGTATGTAAACATGTATCAAAAAAGTCATTTTCCGACTATTTCCTGATTTTGATGTGTTGGGTCACAAATACAATAAAAAATATATATGCCACTTTTCAGATAATTCAAACTTCCCCTTAATTTTTATCTAGGATCTAAAAAATCACAAATAACCCGTAAATAAGTATGCTTCAATGGGTTTTCTGTATAAAAATCTTCCCCCCAATGCCGTGGTACTCTAAAAGGGGAATCCCCTTATGCAAATAAGGCCCTTTGCTTGCTAAAGAGTGACCTTTGAACTAAATTGGCACAAAGCCTGCTCGATTGTCATTTAGGACGGTTCCGTTCATATATAACAATAGTTGGGTATTTCCAAGGTACTGGTACCAGACTGGGGTTTTCCAGAGGGGAATTTTATTTGATTGTGCAACTTGCAATCTATTGTTTGAATAAATATTTCCCAGGGTATCGGCCAAATTGAATTTCTGTATACTTGTTTGTTTTGCAAAAATAAAAACCCAGACTTTAATGCAAGTAAGGGTCAGGCTGAAATGCCAAACCTGAAGTGAATTGTACATGGTGCTAATGTGTACAATTAGAACGGCAAGATTTTGGTAAATAAAATGTGAGGGAGAAACAATCATGAAAAGACTAACAGAAGCTGAATTTGTTAAATTTGTACTAAAATTCCCCCAAACGTAGAAAGAATTACATGTACTACATGTACTTGTTTCAAGAGAGCTTGCATGTGTATGGAATCATATTTACACATCATATGTACATACATCATTTACAGATATATAAATAAAAATTATGACCGAATTATTAAGAAATATTGTACTTATTTGAAATTAAATAATGATTGTAGGCATCCAGCAAAATGATTGCACTAGATATCCTGTAATTGTTCCGAAAAATTGAATTTTACACACAAAAAATCAGAATCGTCGGACATCGATTGCTAAAAAAACAGAAACAACATAAGAACCACTGCCTGACGCCAGTTGAAAACGAACGCCGTTTTACTTGCTTTTCTCAGCATCCATAATCATAAAACTTTGGACAGGTACGGTCAGTTAAACGATATTTACTATCAAATACAACCCCCCAAATCCACTCATTCGTGATAATTCAAGCAATTACCAATTTAGTATATCTTTAAACACCCAAGAGTTGGCGGTCAAATAATATGGAATATTGTAGTTACTATGGAATATTGATAGCCCCACACATTGTACTGGTCAGTACTTGTCCAGGCATATGCATCCGGCTTGGGAATTTCCAGAACTGAGAAACTAATCTCTTTTCCTGCATGTTCCAGAATTGTACACTGTAAATTCCCAGGGGCTTCCCAACAGATTGTAACAGCTTCCTTCACTTGCCGCCCAATACAAAAATCCCAGGGTTTTACCAGTCGACAGGCAACAACAGTCCGACCTACTTCTGATCGACGTAGTACACATCATGTGCAGACAAATTAATGGACTGAAAATCCCCTTTCGTGTAACAACGCATTTCCTATGCGCATTTGATCAAGGTCTATCTAGGAAGTCGCTACATTATCTCTCCTATTGTTTCCTTAATTTCAGCTTTGTTACATTTTTCTGGAATTTACCAACTCGGTGCAATAATACCAGAGGCCAATAAATTCCCTCAAACTCAAACAGCTGTTTTCGACAATCTCTGTGAAATAGTTCCCTAAAACTGCTCGGCTGAATAAGAACTGTCCGGGCTGTCAGATTTGTTATTAAAGGCTGTCCATTTTAGTAATAATTTAGTATTCAGACGCTACTTCAGCAGTTGTGTACAGTCAATGGAGAGTCAAAAAAGTTTTTAAGAATTTCCTAACAAAATTGGAAATGTTTCCCAGTCCCGGATTCATGTCTTTTCAACGTTTTGTACCGGTTGATTTTCATTGAGATGATATACATAGTGTACTGTTGCAACATTCTTTCCAAGTATTCAATTTTTCGAAAAGTTCTGCAATTGACTGATTTTCAAAATATTCAAAATATTCAAAACTCGCTGATCAAGTTTTACACGTATGCCAGCTGCAGCTGCCTTCCTCACTGGTCAAAAGATGCACTAGAGGGCACCAGTTAAGATGCAATGTACTAGAGGGCACCAGTTAAAATTGAAGGTAGCAAAAAGATACCATCAACAAATAAGTGGCATCTACAATAACAAATGTAACAGTTGTGTGTACACTTGCTGCCGTGCATACATGTAGTTTCTTAAGTTTTGAATATTTGGTTGATGATCAAATATTTAAAAAATTGTAAAAAAAGGTATTATGTCGCCAAATAGTGAAATTGATTATACATGCAGTCCTACCGATTTGAAAATCACAGGCGTGTGGAAAAAATGCACATTTGGATTTGTCTGGGCTTCTGATCCAGTCCAAGCTGAGACTGAACAATATGGTATCTTTTAAAAATAATATTTATGCTGGTTTACAATAAATCATAATTTGTCCACTGTATTCATCAAAATCAATATTTCTGTAAATGACGAGATGCATTTTGACGAGATCAGAACTCACCTTCAAAGTTTTTGAGTTCCAGATTCTGAGGCAGTTGCTGCACCCTGGCTGCACGATGCTGTACCAATCCTCTCTGTAACTCCAGTGGTGATATTCTCTCAGTCAGAGCTCGAATGCAGCCGTCATCTGACAGCTTGCATGCAATGTGGAGTGCAGTGTCGCCATTACGGTCCACAGAATCCACCTGGGCACCGGCTAAGATGAGGTCTCGGCAGATGAATGGCTGTCTTGTCAGGACACTCAGATGAAGAGGAGTCTGGGATTAAGAAACAAAATCATAAATACTTAGTGTGATTTTAAGTCATGGTTTTTATTTACTACATGTATGTAGCTATCTTAGCATTGGCTGGATTTTAGGGCAAAGACTCTTCGGCAACGAGTTTTAGCCCAACTCCTTGATGTCGGTATTAATTCCTCAATTACTGGATTATTTGCATGACCGCACAGCAGCCTTTGTCTAACAGCTGTACCCTGAGCACGAGCTGTGACATACCGTAGGCTGTGTTCTATGGCATAGCACAGCTGACAACACCATTCCGGAAGGGAATTAGTGGGCCACAGCCAATAGACACTCCCAGTGTCAAGGGGTTAACATCAGTAAAACTACTTGTGAAGGTTTGGCAGGAGGGTTTGGCAGGAGCGCAGAGAGAGCCCAGAGTACAAAATACAAAGAAAGTGCAACTGGCTTCCTGCCAAATGAAGGATAAATGCCAATTCTTAGCAAAAATAAACGTCAGCATTTGTTTTTGCTAAGAATTGGCATTTATTCTTAGTAAAGATTAAAACATAGTATGTATTGCTGGAAGACATAAAATGTATTGACGGACGACAGAATCCTAATATTTTAAAGGTTTTGTACCTGTGCCAGGTCGTTTCTGATGTTGAGCAAGTCCGGATGATTGGTCAAATGGATGAATTTTACCGCAACTTCAGAATTCATGTGAATAATTGCAAGATGAAGGGGCCTGTTGAGAAATTAAAAAACCCTTTGGTAAATTTGTTATTGTAGGATAAAACAGTAGAGCAGATATTTTACCAAAGAATGTTATCGTGATTAAGAATTCAACAAATGAAAGCTCTAACTCGATTTAGTCTACAACATTGTTTAGAAGCTGAATTAGTTCATGCTATTTGTAACTTTTGGTGTGCAGAAACAAATGGGACGTACATGTACACATGTTACAGCAGCATCATTCCAGCACATTCAACTTAATGACATATTTCACATCGATAATAACCTAGCCCAACTTCATCCATACTGAGATTTGAAGGTTTGCATGGTGAAAGGGCAATAAGAAGTAGTTTATTTGCAGTAACACCATGTGGTAATTCTCTTTTGTGAGTTCTGTGGTTCTGAAAAGGACCGGAGAGTTTCCTCATCATTAGGTACATATATCACAGAGACCATAAACAAAGTGCAAAGCAAAAACATCCTAACTTGAGATGCAGAATTAGCTTAAAAATGTAATGCAAACAATATAAATCTCCATGCACGGTGTAGGCAGGTATTTTTTGTCCTCACATTAGCAGTATACTGTTCACCTTATGGAATAACACAATTGCGTCTAGGGACGTGCATACAGTTTGGAAACCGGATACCCGATTACAAACACAATGAGTACCCAGGTATCCTATAAAGAAACCCAACCCCAAAATTCCATACTACCGTACCACATCGGTGATTTAATACAACAAGATACATGTGTGTGCATTGTTGTAGCTTTAACCAGTTCGCACCGGAATTATTTTAACATCACCGGGCCGGGGCGCAGGATTATTTTTAACGAAACTCGATCCGAGGCGGGTTCAAGCCGATGGTACCGAAAAGCACACTCACGCATTTCCGGCCTTGCTCACTGCTGACAGACATTTCCGGCCTTGCTCGCGATGTGTTTATGTGTC
Organism: Crossaster papposus; assembly: GCA_037893245.1. Taxonomy (NCBI): domain Eukaryota; kingdom Metazoa; phylum Echinodermata; class Asteroidea; order Velatida; family Solasteridae; genus Crossaster; species Crossaster papposus. The sequence goes on along the minus strand of JBAIAA010000794.1, from coordinate 715,564 downwards.
ATCCGTTTCTGGGGAAAAGTTTGCGTCTATATACGGTATGTCCTTAACTGGTTAAGGTGTAAACTGCAACTTTCACAAGCATCATAAAGGTGAAATATAGTTTGTTTTCCCCATGAAGCCTGGTTTAATTTTGATGTACTCCAAAAAACATTTACTATGTAATTTATAAAGTTTAACTTTGGTTTACGGTTACTCAATTCCATAATGTGGAACCGGTTCCTGACATCAACGGTTGGGCACTCGGGTACCCGGTTCAAATGCACACCTCCAATTGCGTCTGCTTATTATATACCTAGCACGAAGAGACCGGGGGACTCCCCCCTTAGTACCCTATACCTACACTCTCTAGACTATTGTTATCTAACGCACCCTCCTAAAAACCTAAAAAATAATTCCTGAGAAACCACAACATTTCGCAAGTGTAATGACCACTACAAAGAAGATGGGTCCCTCTGTCTCATATCTTGCTTCGTATTGCTTATTAACAGGACTTAAAATCGGTTCTTTGTTCACTTTTAAAAGATGGGTTCCTCATGGGAATTCCCCAAAGAATTTTCAATTGTTCATTTCCACGGAGACGTCCGACCACTTTTGATATTAAAACTGTTGATTTATCGTTTCATTTTCATACAGATCCAGGGTGGTCATTATTCACTTTCAATTTCAACTGAATGCACAAGATTTCAATTTTCATGTCAGTGTTTTTGTGTGCAAAGGCAACAGTAGATGTAAATGATCTAACAAAAGAAAAACAATCTGTTTTAACATTTGAAACTGGGCGTGAAATATAATCAAACTGTAAATTTACATGAGAATCATTGGTGGATGTATGAAACGACACCCACATAAATGTCATAGTCGGGAGTGGCCGATTGATATGAAACCACAACACTACACTTCCCGCCCACTTTATCAAGAACTGTGAGTGTGACAGGTGATTGGGAATCCCCAGGTTTTTTCCCCGAGCACCCAATCTCTTTTCTGCATAGTAATAAACACAATAGAAACTACTGGAACAACAATGTCAACAAAATTTGAAAATTACTTGGGTCTTGGGGTCTTTGTCAATAAAGATTGATTCTTTCTAATGAATAACATTAACAACGATACGTACCGGGAATTGTAAACAAACAAATCATTCACATTTTTAAACTAAAAATTAGAATGTTGATGACAGTTTAAAAAAAACTTTTTTTTTCTAAACAATTTTTTGTAATGCCCGATTTGTAAGTATTTAACCAACAAAATGAAAGGATTTTACTTACGTATCTCCTTCTTGGTCCTGATCGTAAGCATCATTTGTTAGGTACTGAAATCTGTATACCTCGCTTTCGTCCTCTGGTAACGGCGCAAAAACTCGCGTTTCACCACTGAAACTTTCCTCTTTCGTTGAGCTATCCACAAAGGCTTCGTCGTGCTCATCCGCCGTCTCGAGTTTACAATCCGTCCGAGATTCCCTCTCTGATGTTGGCGAAATGTGGAGATTGTACAATTGTTGTGAGATTGGAGATTGGTCTTCACTTATCGACGCGAGGAGGCTTTCAACTCGCCCGGAATCAGTGCTGGAACAGACCGCAGAGTCAAATGATCGGTACGAGCCAATCCCAGAGTCGTGCGAGTCGCATCTATCCCCCGGTGCCATACCGGGAAGGTTTCGGTATTTCGGGTCGAACTGAAGATTCTTTTGGTTGCTGGGGACTACTGCAGGACAATCCACTACAGAATCCGTTTCAATGTCGCCAGTTAGAGACATTTTGGACGATTTGCGAGTTACCGCGATCCGCGAAAGAAGTTGAACTAAAAACAATATGGCCGCGACGATCACAAATCGTACTCGTCGTAGACGGTAGAGTAGACGTCACAAAAGAAGTACTAAGAAGTGGTCTGAAATATCAGGAACCAAAATCAACAGCTGTATTTCTAAAAAACGGCAAATTGTGCTGGCTCAAGTAAAACACGTCTGTCTTGTGTGATATCACGGTGGAAAATGATTCTACACTGTACTTGTACTAGTAATAATGATACGACACGTACCGGTATAATTGGGGAATCCCCTTTCGTAAACCGCGTGCTGATTGGATAGAAAGGTCACGTGTGTAAAGGTAGCCAATGACAGGGTCGTATTTTGGGGAATCCCATGTATGATCAAATTCTGTAGAACACTCGTCGTATACGTACGCAGACAATTATTCGAGCGGACTACGGAGCACCTAAAGGGACATATGACGAATAAAAACCACCGTGACGAAATTTTTAATTTTTTTTATTTCGTGCGCTTGAAATCATTTCGTGCCCACGAAATCATTTCGTGCACTCGAAATAACTTATTTCGTGGGCTCGAAATCATTTTGTGCCCACGAAATCATTTCGTGCACTCGAAATAACTTATTTCGTGAGCTCGAAATCATTTCGTGCCCATGAAATCAATTCGTGCGCTCGAAAAAAAATCATTTCATGCTCTCGAAATACTTTATTTCGTGCTCTTGAAATGATTTCGTGTCCTCGAAATCATTTCGTGCGTTTTGTGATAATCAAGGGCGCCCTCAATAAGCCCGTTTTTGGAGTATTGATGATTGATAAACTAGACAGACGGCGCGCCCGGAACAAATGAACAACTCGGTCTTGGAGCAAGACTAGCCTACTACCTGCTTAATGCTGACACAACGTCGTATTCACTTAACCGATTTCTAGCAAACGCACGAAATTATTTCGAGCGCACGAAATTATTTCGAGCTCACGAAAAGTTTTTTTCGAGCGCACGAAATCATTTCGTGGGCACGAAATGATTTCGAGCTCACGAAATAAAAAACTCAAATTATTTTGTCACTGTGATTTTTATTCGCCATATGTCCCTTTAGGGGCTCCGTAGCGGACAGACATCACTCATACTGTCACACATGTACTAGTCATAGGTTTGGTTGGAATTTCGTTTTGTTGCGACACAAATAACTATCCGACCCATTGTTATCAAAAAGAAAAGAAAAAGAAGAAACAAAACAGAGAGAAAAAAAACCCGTTCGTTGTTTCATGACAATAATATGATATTAATATAAAATAGCAATAATTTCGTATTATTAATTTTTTAATTTTATATTATTAAAATATGAAAATGTTCACGTTATTTGGCCCTTTGGTAAAGATTTCCCTTGGCGTAATAAAATTCAACAAATTATTAGTTGTAAGCGGTACGAATTAAATGTAGTGAGCTTAAATTTGTCCCGAATATTGACCGTCAATATTCATGATTTTGGGGTATCGTAAACTTGAATTCGACGTTAACTACAACTTCAACATTCACGATTTGGGGGGAATACCTATGGTTACAAGGGTTTATACGCCAAATTGCACAGGCCTTTAGCGTGATCGCTATAAATGGCCTGAGCCTCGAGCATTAGAGGAATTCCTTCCTTTTTTTCCGGTTCAAATGCAGTTGTCCTTTTATATCCATCAGACATAAAACAAAAGTTTCTTGGGACTGATATTCTCAAGCGATAAAACTGGACAACGTTATTAGTTTGGGCGGAGGCAAGGGGCATCAGTAAAAAAAAAAATCGATATCAGGTGTGGGGTGGGGTGGTCTAACAGGCCTCGCGGCAGACTTTTCTGGCGCCAGAAAATTTTGCAAAAAGGGGTGGGTCTAACTGGATTTTGGAATGAAAAAAAAAAAATTCAACAAAAAAGGTGGGTCAAAACACCTGACTTGAACTACAAAAAAATATTTCACTCCATTTTTCGCCATTTTCAAGCATTTTGTTAAAATACCGTCAGTGTCGGGCGACGATCCTATTCTTAATATGCGGCCGCCGCATTCTGAATGAAGAGCGACAACCGGCGTAATTTACGGGTAATTGTCGAATTTTCCAACTCGGAAACATTGAATCTTTGAAAACGAAAGTGAAGATAATAGTACGCTGGACTCCGAGGAACTGAGGACCGGATGCGGACTGAGACTGGCGCCGGGCGCCGGGGATGATTATCAGTGAATAACTGCTGCAGCAGTTCGCGAAAGTGAACGGACACAGATTCGTCTATATCTGTCTGAACGAGCAGATTTCCATGGTCAAATTCAGAATGATCTCGAAAGTCGTTCCGAAAATTTCGATCTCGTCACGAATTATCTCCTGTCGAATTCCGAAAAATATATCCCGTTAAAGGGGTGGGTCCGAACTTGAGTTGGTGAAATGAAAAAAATATTTCCCGTTAAAGGGGTGGGTCCGAACTCCAGTTAATGAAATGAAGAAAAAAATATTCCGTAAAAGGGGTGGGTATGGCATCCGGATATCATTTTCAAAAAAAAATATCCGTAAGGGTGGGTGGGTCAACGCCGAAAATTTCGTTGGAATTTTCTGACCCGATATCGAGAAATTTTCTTCCTGATGCCCCTTGGCGGAGGCTGACTTTCTTGCGACAGTGAACGGGCGGGTGGGGTGGTGCAAAAAAGGCCGTTAATTGCCCCCTCGTACGTCTTGGGAAGTAAGTTTGGATTTAAGAGCTTTAAACTTACTTATCCCTAGCTGGTATCTAGCCACGCCCCTTACACAACCCATGAAATTTGGTACCGTAAATTTGGCTTGTCTCCGTTTTTGCGCGTTCCGCGTTAATTCGTGTGAAGGCCGGTTCATACTTAACGCGAAAGCGAATGCGATACGAATTTGACGTCTCAAAACATTTGCTGCGAACATTCGCCCAAGTTGAAATGTGTTCAACTTTTGCGATTTCGCATCGCGAAAACTCCCCCTGACGTCACAAAATCGCGTTCGCGTTTGCTTTTGCGCCGAGTATGAACCGGCCTTGACTCGTGTGATTTGACAATATTTCACATGTTGTGTTGATACAATATCGCGATAAACTATCGTCTGGGGCCATTAACATGTGAGCACAAAAATTCGCTCAGCATGAAAATTCTTCCTTGGCAAAAACAGGGTTACAAATAAAATGTTCAGGTGATAAAAAAAATGCAACAAAATATAACGGAATACCACCTGTAGAATGTATAACTAACATCGATAATATAGGCAGATTTCAAAGATACTGGTTTCCACTTTAAAATGAAACATAAAACGTCCAAATCTGACAACGTTTAATATAAATATGAATAATGAACAATATCATAATTAATAATAATAATGAGTTATGAATAATTTTCAAATTGGTCAAATTGACCTCGATCGGAACCAAGTTTTTCGATTTTGTTTGGATACTGTGTAAGTGTAGACTTGAAATCAAGTCGTTATCTTTTTTAATTTTTAATTTTTAATTTAATTTTATTCCTTTTTTAAAGATAATAACATTATCATTTTGTTCAAAAAGAAAGAAAAAAGGAGGCGGCCTCAAAAAAGGAAGAGGGCGGTGACGCTAAACATTTTTATATTTTTATTTGGCCTTACATTGTGTTGCATTTTCTCACCCTGTATATTGTTTTAGTATTTAGCTGTTTTTTTGCTTAACATAATGTTTTCATATGTGCATGGAGTTGTGGCTGGTAACCTGTTTTTAATAAGCAAGAATTTGTGTGCTTACATGTTTTATGAAATTTGCCCCGGGTCTTATCTTGGCTAAAGTTGAACCCTAATACGAGTGTAGATCGACAAATGACTACACGTACCCGATTCATGATAACCTCGTGACTGACTTGGGTGTTTATTTTTGTACAATGATGAAATTTATTGTACGCTTGGCCAACTAATAATAAAACGTCGATTACGCACAGACTCGTGTACTGACGCCAGCAGCGTAACAAAGGTTAACATGCTCCAGCGTCATTGTGTGTATATGATTTCATGATGGCCTGATCTGAAAAATGGGTCGAGGGTGACAGAATTATGTACATGTAGTTTAATTGGGCACTTTGGGATTTTTTGTATCCAAAAGTAATAGTCCATCTAGTCTTGGTCAAGACCCGGGGTGCGTTCCACTCACGCGAACGTTGCCAACGTTGGCCAACGTTAGCGTTGTTCGCTTGAGTGGAACGCAATGTGCGCCAATTATGTTGGCGAACGTTAGCGAAAACGGCGAACGACATTTCGAGCTGTTCGCTGTTGGCCAGTGACGTATTTTAAAGATGGCGAAGAGGTTAGCAGACGGCAGTGTTCTTTTCACGGTTTTGATTTACGTTTCATACTTTTCGTTATAAATGGTGGATTGTTTTGAGCAGTTATAGGGATCTTTTAAAGAAAAATAATGAGTTGGACAAAAAGCAGCCAACCAAACGATGTCACTGTCAATGGGCGCTGCCATTTTGAAAACGTAGTTTTTAAAATATCGTTCCACTTCAACTAACGCAAACTCAAAACGTTGGCGAACGTTCGGGCAAACAGTTCGCGTAAGTGGAACGCACCCCAAGCTAGCCCGTTCATTTGTTCCCCGGCGCGGCGTCCGTATTATCTGGGCTTATTGAGGGCGCCCTTAATTATCGCCAGATTGGTGGATTTCATCCACAGACATAAATAACCTATAGACGGACAGCAGGGGGCGCCAGAGTGAAATTTTATGAAAGCCACAAATCGTGGGCAAATTGTTTAATTTCTGTAAGAACTCATTATTTTTGACAATTTTTTTTTTTTTTTTAGAACTATGCAGCATTTATATAGTTAACAGCTGAAAGTATTTTTAGTCGACATCAGCTGCGTTATCCACCAAAATTACCGATTTTTGTCCGTCCTCCCGAAATTTGTCCATAGAGTCGTGCACATTTTTCAATCACTTCCGCCCACGATTTTGTGATTAGTCAGGCGCCGTCGAAATTACGGTACCTGGACGTTGATTTCCATAGGCGCTGTCCGTCTATAGGTTATTTATGTCTGTGATTTCATCCCCCAAGATAGGGGATGAAACACTGACCTCTATACATGGACAGATCATCATTGTTTCATTTTGAAGTCGGCATGCGGAGAAGTGCAACATGGCGGACCCACGACGTCACTCTGTGAGCCAATGAAATGTCCAGGTGTTGGTACGATACGTATTACGTAATGTTTATAAATACAAAATGTACAGAGTAAATCCACTGACCTCTACACCTGGACATTTCATTGGCTCACAGCAGTGACGTCTCGGGTCCGCCATGTTGCACTTCCAGTTCGCGCCGACTTCAAGTGTTAGCACAGCAGAATATGGACAATGATCCGTCCAGGTGTAGAGGTCAGTGGCATGAAATCCACGAATCTGGCGCTAATTAAGGGCGCCCTCAATAAGCCCGGATAATACGGACGGCGCGCCGCGGAACAAATGAACGGGCTAGCTTGGTCTTGACCAAGACTATAGTCCATCCCAAAAATTTGTGTAAAATCCCCAAACTGATAATTCGTGGGGGAGCCATTTAAAAAAAATCCGTTCCAAATTTGTGAGATATACCCCTTCCCCCCCAGTACTCGAGAAAATCTCCACCACTTAATTTAACAGTAAATGACGGTCTAGAAAACAGTCATTATGAGATTTGAAGGTTTGCATGACGAAAAGGCAATAAGATAAGTATAGTTTGCGGCAACACCACGCTTTAGTGAGATGTGCGGTTCTGAAAAGAACTTATTTAACCAATCAAAATAGGTTTTATATCACAAGAAGTATATTCATAAGCCGCTAGGCCGAAATCAGCTTAGTCACAATGTAACGAGTAAGAGCTTGCGAAAGCGGGTAGTGCGCAAGGAACTCGCTGTTTTGCTAACTCTCCCACGCAAAAACAGTGAAAATATGCAGGTACTAAACAAAATCCGACGAAACTGAGGAACTTACTGATTTTGTTTTGTAGGCTCTTGTGGCCATGGTTATCGTGTGTACAGGAATAGTTATTCAATTGACTCCTGAGCGGCCCAATGCAAATTGCTAATTTGCAAATGCTAATTTGACCTATGGGCGCACGTCAGATTGAACAGACGAGACAACATTTCCATATATATAGTTCGGTTTCTAGTAAAGTCTCGTACGTTCTCGAGGTCAACTTACACGCTCTATTGTGGGCCCTGTACACACCTGCATGGTTGCCGAATACAGCATTGAAAGTTGCTGGGATTCTGCAAGGCGGCCTTTGAGAGTACCGAATCCCTGAACACCAAACCGCGTGTGACCGGGCTACATTGGGCTTCTACAAGAAATGCGTAAAGACAGAATTTTGGCAGAACTAAAGAAAATGTGTTATAAAGAGTGAATAAAAAAGTTTAGTTAAAAACATCCTTTCGCACAATTTTCCTCGAGAATATATATTTTGTCAGCAATAGCCCTCGGTAGATATAGACCGTTTTCCTGGTCGCATGAGGGCGTTGTAAACAACAGCATTGTCTGTATGGGCTCTAACTAGCAAAATCACGTTTGTATTACTTATTGTATATAAAACAGATACTGTGAAATTGACCAACTATCGCCTGCATTTTTTAAAAAACTTTTGTGATTAATGTTGAAGACTAAGAACTTTTGGGTTTGTGAAAACGAAACGTCTGTGAATATAAGACTATAGAAGCTTCTGTAAGATGGTAAGGGAGGAACATTTCTTTAAAAACTGTTGAAGTAGGTTTCGGGACTTCAATTTGCTAACAGACACCGCATTTGCCCTATCCTCTGAAAATTGAATCGGAATGTCGGAAATTGAGCTTTGTTATTTGTTGTTATCGATTCAACAAAGTGTTGACATCCGATCAGATAAAGTCGACAGCGCCATCACAGCTTGTTATGAAATTAAAATTGACGAAATTCACTGAGGGCGCCCTTACATGATGCTCAAAGAAGAGTCCCATCGCATCACGCGAATGTTTGGGAACCCACCATTCTCGCGGTCGGACATCCGGGAACTTCGTTTATCTTCCTATTGTTTATGTACTTAGCGCAAAGGGGAAAATTTGAGGTTAAACGCATATTGTTATGGACGGCTCGCCCCTTCGTGACGTCATGCCGACCGCGAGAATGCATTATGCCCCTCCTCTCCCTGCCCCCTCCCCTACTTTTCCCTCCATCTACCCCTATTGAGCAAGTTAAAATTAATGTTGAGGTTTAGCCTACATCACTTAGATTGGACCCAAAAAACTCAGCTTGGAGGAATTATAGCTATCACTCTACGTGTATACTTGTAAACTGAAATCGGCCAAAACACGGGTCCGTATCGCATGTCGGCATGTGGCTGGACCGTGACTGCACGGGGTGCTGGTCATTGCAACACCGTTCGGTAATAAAAACCTTAAAATGTATTTTAACTGGCCATAATTATACACCCCTAGATTGATTTACAAATGATGTCAACTAAAACGTTTGTATATAGCTATATAACTAAAGACCAAAGGCTTAAATTATTAGTAATTTCCGCCCTGGATGATTCATTGATACATGAAAATGGCTCTGGATTCTTGCTTTCCCGGGGCGGAATTAAACTCCAATTAAAATGGGAGACCACAAAGGTCAATGAAGAATGAGCATTGGCAGGATTCAAACCCCAGACCTTACGATCTATAACCAAACCCATTATCTACTATTAGCTGAGATGGGGAATTTCGTTTTGTCCCCACTAGTACATGCCAAGAACACACGTAGTTTACTTTATAAATGGTCTTTTAAAGGTAGGATACACCATTGGTAATTGCTTGAATTTTCATTAATGGGTAGATTTGGGGGGTTGTATTTTATAGTAAATATCATCTAGGCCTAACTGACCTGTCCGAAGTTTTACAATCATGGATGCGGAGAAAAGCACAAAAAACAGCGTTTGTTTTCAACCGGCATTGGGCAGTTATTCTTATGTTATCTTTGTTTTTTTGCGACGGCGATCGCGATTTTTTTTAAATAAAATTATATTTTTCGGAATAATTACAGGATATCTAGCGCAATTATTTTGCTGAATGCCTAGAATCATTATCTACAGCTTTCATATGAGTAAGATAATTCTTAATAATTCGGTAGTAAATATTTTCGATATCTGCAAATGGTGTAGGCCTATACAGTATACTATACCTTTAAAATGATCATTGACCCTCATAACATGGGTCTAGACATCATTACTTGTGCAGTTATGTCAATATTGGCCGAGATTATGTTAAAATGAATTTTGTTTCGGGTAATGTCGGCTCTAATTTGCATACTCCTATGCCACTGACACGTGGTCAATTCAATAATAGTTTTATTGACCCTCAAAACATGGGTCTAGACACCTCATTTCTACAGATGATAGTAACAAGAAATTGCTGCACAAATTTGCATACAAATTACACGCGGGACATTTTAAGATTCGTTTAACATAGCAAATCGTTTTCTATGCATTTTTTTCTGATCTAGAGACACCAATTAGAAATTGATTTCTAAGGGTGCACGATACCCCCTGGCCTTCTTCCCACACAACTGTAAGCCATATAAGAGGTCAACAGAAGCCGTTTAAAAAAATTCTTCAAGGTATGACCGTGTAAGTCTCGCCAGTTCACGTTCACTTTTTATGTGAACGTCTCGGTGCCAAACACCGACTAGTCTAGTAGTCACAGACTCCCGTGTTTGAATTTACCCAACTGTTATCTGCGTAATCGTTGAACAGAAGTTGAGGTCAACCAATTTAATTTTATAATAATCATAAATTCGCAGTATTTTCAATATGTTATAAATGGAAATGCTTTTTTTTTTTCTCACAATACCCATTTATTGTCCCTAATCGGATGGGCCCAGTCATGATGCTATAGTCTTGCTCCAAGACTGGGTTTTTCATTTGTTACGAGGCGCGCTGTGCTTGAAGTGTCCTCGGACTTTATGGGTCTTTTCGAACATTGCGACAAGAAATGGGTTCTGAACACAGACATATAAACACATAGACCGCCAGGTCCTATTCAAACTACATAATGATTTCGTGATTTCGCGGCGCCCGACTAAAATACCAACTATGGGCAAATTTAGCCCTCGGTATAGGGAATTTGTACACACCCGAACTGTTCCAGTCAAATAAAAATATGAAAGCATTTATCGATTTATAAAAAAAATACATATGGTTATACCATATGCCATGTAGATTAAGCATATCCAGTGTCAATCTTGATACTTTCAAATAAAGACTTTTAAGCCCATTAAAGCGCGTTGCCCGGTATGCGCACAGAACGTAAGCGCGCGGTGCGTTGCCCGTCGAACGAAAGATAGTGTACACAATTATATGAACGCGCGTGCAAAGTGCGTTGCACGATAGGCGCGTAATTATACGCGCTTGGCTTTTTATAGCTACACGCTCATGCCGTGCAGCCTACGCGTCGTTTTGCCCATACTTTGCAAATCACGGTTTTGTGCACACGACTGGCGGTCTATAGGTTTATATGTCTGTGGTTCTGACACAGACATAAATAACCTATAGACGGACAGCGCCTATGGAAATCAACCTCCAGGTACCGTAATTTCGACGGCGCCTGACTAAGTATGAAATCGTGGGCGGAAGTGATTGACAAATGTGCACGACTCTATGGACAAACTTCGGGAGGACGGATACAAATCGGTAATTTCGGTTGAAAACGCAGCTGATGTCGACTAAAAATACTTTCAGCTGTTAACTATATAAATGCTGCATAGTTCTAAAAAAAAATAAACAATTGTCAAAAATAATGAGTTCTTACAGAAATTAAACAATTTGCCCACGATTTGTGGCTTTCATGAAATTTCACTCTGGCGCCCCCTGCTGTCCGTCTATAGGTTATTTATGTCTGTGGGTTCTGAACATATCGCGTGTACAATCGAGGGCGCCCTCAATAAGCCCGCTTTCGGAGTACTGATGATTAAACTGCATAGACGTAGACAGACGGAAATGAAAAACCCATATTTGAAGCAAGACTATCCTGATGCAGGATGTTCGTGACGTTGTCGAGATGCACGGTGCCCAGATGTGGTGTATTCTCGTAAAATGTTGCAAGACTTTAAGGTCAACTTACATGCTGGCGTAATAGTTAAAACTTCTAAATACAATGTATCATGAAGCAAGGGGTCTAGAGACGCCGATTTATGACAACCCCTAGCCATCCTAAAAAATAGTGATGGGCCTGCATACTCGAGAGTAAACCAGGAAAACGAGGAGCAACGTTTCACATAAAGACGGCAGAACTGTTGCTGTTTTACAACATATTTTATATTACTTATAGGGTATAGGGGTAGACTTCAACAGATACTTACCAAAAATGACGACTACGGATACGTTGGAATAGAATCTGTCGCTAAGCCAACCTCAAGGCGAGTCTTTTTTCGACATCCACTGCACAATGTCATCTAAATATTTGCCCAACTCTCCTGTGAGACAGATTTTGAGTGTGGCGTAAATATCAGACCCTTAGAAATATGGAGTTGTTGGCGGTTTTGCGCATACCTAAGTCAAGAAAATTATTAGGAGAGTGACCCGTCACATGATAGGGATTATCCAATAACAGGGGAAAAGGAGTCCGATTTTCAAGTTTGATTTGTATAATGACACCGGGTCAAACCTTCCGCGTGCGCACACACGTTGTTCACGAACATGGTGAGATCTAGTTTTAGTATTCGTTTCTATCCACTTTTTATTTGAAAATCTCCAGCAAACTTAGGCGCTTGGGATATATATTTTTCGGGAGGGACACTGATTGGTTATGCTCACAGTTTCAAACAATTGTTGCTAGCTTGGGGGGGGGGGGGGGGACAAACCGTGGAGCGTCCCCACCCCAATCCGTTAAAAAATGTCTGCAGTTCTAATTTTAAAATTTGAAAACGATGAAAAATGCTGCAAACTGCTTATGTATAATATACAAATAAAATATTTTAAGAGGGTCTGATATTTCGATCTCTGCAAGATATTTTCATGCGGCATTACCTCTTTCATTTTGCCTCCAAAGATCATATCTCGCTAAAATCGAAATATCACTATCAGGCCCTTTTAAATTATTTGATTTAGTTTTGAAATTGTGAAGTGATTGCGCACAAACGTTGCTATCTGGCTGTACTGTAATTTTAATCGAGATCGCAGTGCCGATATCTGAGATGTGATATCCGATATCTGGAAATGAATATAAAATAACTACATGTATATCAAATTATGTAAACACCTTTGTTATGGAAATTCCGTGATCAAATTAGAATAGGCCCATTTGTGGATTTCTGTACAATCCCTTTGGTGCCAATGCATGGAATGGGATGTTACTCGTATATTTCTTTATCTTCATAAACTAAACATGGAGTCGGAGAGACAAGAATCTTGAATCTTACATTTCAGACAAATTAATCACTTATTTACTGCTTTATTTACATGCAGCTAATTTGAATGTTTACAGCGATTTTACTTAAATACAAAGTACAATGCAATCGTAAACCACTCCGTGTATGTTTCGAAGTCTACGATCATTTCAGTTTTTAACATGATGTTTTTAACATTGGTTTTTGCAAATTACATTTGCAAACTTGTCAAGAACATACGGTGATGACATAAATAACAATACCTTTCATTATTTTCATGTGGAGATACAAAGAGGTAAAACTTGTTGAGGTAAAGTTTGGTATTAAACGATGTCATATGAAAACAAATTCAGTGATGATAGGGTTACCAACAACCCCCATATTATATCTATGTCGTGTTATATTGATACTCCAAGCATTGTGCACTTTTGTGCTCGTGTTGCCAACGAGCTATACCCTGTAAAAGCAACAGCTGCAATTTACAACAAAGTATACCGCATAATATGCCACATGTGCAGTGCAATACGAATGCCAATATGTACTATACAGCGTTGACCATTCCCACTTTGTAAAAACGTTATCTCGAAAGTTTGAGTGTCTTACGACTACGATTTCTTGCCTATGTACAGTCGATTCCAGATCGCATACCACTGAAACCACCAGATTGATTTTATAGAACCGTTTGCAGTTTTACGGGCGCAATAACATGATCAAAGTCGAACCACCATTTTAAACATAAAAAACTGGGATAAACATCGTATTATGGTATCGTTAGATTGTTCTTAATCTAGATATCGTAAAAAAGAAGAAGATAATTTTGATAATGATATTTATAGTAATGAACTCTTCATCAGTGATAGCCCTGTCTGTATACTCAAATTATAAATTGTAGGTTGTATAGGCATATTATTAATGTAGTAATAAATTGTAAGGGTACCGTTTACTATATTTTTAACTGTGTAAATACTGGACCTGTTTATCGTTTGAATTTCTTAATTTATGTAAATCCATGACAAAACGAATGCTGGTTTAGAAAACGCAATACAAAACTTCACCAACAAATATGTGTTCTGATTGGCTAACAAATGTACACTATGTACCAACCTACCTGCAGAAATAATTATCGCCGCCCGAGAACAAGAAACTTTTTTTTGTATTTAGCCCAAACTGTTCCTTCACCAGCACACAATGTATACACTATCACAGGCAATACATTGTTGCGATGCGAACACAAATTGTTAATTCGCCGTATGTTATTACAGATCGCTTACACTAACCGATAGGAGAACAATCCTACACACACGAACGTATAAAATAGTGCATTTGTGTTTGTTATACAACCCAAGCCCTAACCATGTAATTAATGAAACCGTTGCACACAAAACCCAAAGAGGGCTCTCCTCTGAATACGTCTACATGTACCATGTACCAGTGCCAACAAATGATGCGGTTACAGAACGCATATAGCTCGGAAACGTTGTGGCTGTCACCATTTTGTGTGAATATCTCACCAGAAGACATTAACATCTTAATAATTTGATGTGGAATGCACATTACCCATACCAGAGAAAATAGCCATCGATCTAACTTGCATTCCTTGTTCGGATCCGCGTTTTGTATCCCGTATAGATTTATTATTTCAATAGTCCATTTTGTTCTTGTAATTTAATATAGCTAGCCTCTATCGTTATTAGTTTTTGCGCAAAAGCCAAGCCACCAATATAACGTAAAGAATGTTTGGTTTCTAAGTTTGTACTGTGTATACATTACTTAATCCGAGCTATGTGCGACCACAACCTGTGACGCTCGTCTTCCCTACCTACCCTACAAGTCCACCGTGTAGACCTGGCCCGTGGCCCATCCAATAAGGGTTGGCCAGGCGTAAAGTTCACACTTATAATTGATGTCAACACAAATTGGTAGATTTTGGACTATTATTATGGATAGAATCTGCCGATCCTGGCCCAATCATTTTTGGATTTTACCCGTGTAAGCTCCAGGCTAGATCACCGGACCTGAGTCGACCCTGTGCGTTGGGTTCACTGTTCTATTTGTGTGAACAGAGTTCCCGCAATCGCCGTGTTGGACCCGTGTCAATGAGGCGAGTGCGGTCATCAACGAACTTATGATAGTCTGGAATATAAACTGGTGACACTGTCTATGCCAACAAAAATATGTTATCACCGGCTGACGCAATGCCGCACAGCCCTTTACGGAGATTGTAGTGATCTGAATGGTCATATAAAGCCCTGTTCCAATCAAACTCTTTTTGGTTAACGTACTACGACCTTTCTGTAGATTGACAACATTTAATCTAATTCGAACAATACCGCGACGGTAATGTAAAACTACCAGGCTGAAAGTGGTCGAGTCGCGAAAAGTTTCTGCTCAGCCGCGAAAAGTTATCATTTTCCAGCTTTGCAAGGTCAATCAACATTTCGTACGTCGCAGTAGAATTACGCAAAGGCATGTCGTGGCAAGTTTTCGCGAGGCCGTGCAAGAAAAAGTCCAGTAGGAACACGGCTTTTGACGTAATGACGTCACGCCTGGTTTACATGTGCGCTTTCCTAAGGGAGCTTTGTGGATCACGTGCCTACCTACCCACTCCTATAGAAAAGTGCACATGCGAACAAAGCATCATCCGTTATAGGTATGTTGTTTTGTGCGGGGACGCGCAGAAGATTTATAACACACTACACCGGTACATTATCATGGCGGTTAACGTATTTTACGAGTCATGTGACCACATAAGCTAAACTTAAGATAAATTATGCAAAATTGTGCGTAAAGCCACTTTGTGTTGGGGGATTTTATCCCACTACAATATACACTGTCCTGTCTACATTCAATCTATGAATCAACTCAACATCTAATTAGAAAACACCCCCATAGTTTCTTTAGGCCTATTTTTTTTGACAAACCAAATTCAGTGGTATGGGGGAGGTAATATAACGACGATTCCGAATTATGAATCAGAGTGGCTCATTGTCATACACTTTGAGCCTTTGGTGTTAACTATACAACTTATTTCTCAGCAAACAAAGTGCATCAAATCTTGAGATATGGTTTGGTACCTTAATTTCCCTCCATTTGCACAGAGTACATTATTTCAAATGCGATGCGAGTGTTCTGTGAATGAATACGGGTAAAATGTTGCACTTTGTACCACTGCGGTGTCCATTGCTGCAGCAAGTATATATACACGTGTAGTTTACTCTGTGTTCCGTCGGAAGTAGCTGTTCGTTGTTTATTGAATGAAGAACGATTTGATTTTTGCGTACACTTCTAAAGTTACTTAATTTTGAATATCATAGCCTCAGTTCAAGTATTAAGCGAAACCCGATTTGAACTTCTTAGTGTATATAATGGTACAGTTCATAAAACGAACAAATTAGTATTTAATATTGGCAGCACGGTACGTGTTCAAAGGAAGTTTAAAAAAAAAAAATGAGGAATAATAAGCATTGGTCAGAAAGCCCACAAAGGCTACAATAATCACGTCATACACAAGTATTTTCAATGAAATACAAATTAGATTGTAGTTTTACCAAAGGTTATGGTTTCTGTCTACTGACCAATAGTCACAGTTGGTGGCTGCCTACCGACCGATGGTGACAGTTGGTGACATGTCTATGAACCATGGAGACAGTTTTGTCATGTCTACCGACCAACTGTTACAGTTGGTGGCTATCTATATTGATCATTGGTGATCATTGGTGACAATTGGGGGCTGACTACCGACCAATAGCAAAAGTAGGTAATTGTCTACAAACCAAGTCACAGTTGGTGACATGTCTACCAACCATGTTGACAGTTGGTGGCTGCCAACCGACCAAAAGCGATAGTTGGTGATTGTCTTCTAGCCAATGGTGAAAGTTTGCGATTACCGACCGACTTATAGCGACAGTTGTTGACTTACTCGGAAACCTGCTAGATTTCTCATCCTAAAGTGACAAAGGCCTGAACCTCAATCGGAAGCACAGTAAAATGTGCGGCAACCTCGAATCAACCAAATGTAATCTGTACAAACAGCTGCAGGTGGACCATTTTGATTCTAGACCATAGTAATCAAAGGATCAGAACCACTGAACGGCTTAACAGTCATAATTACCAATACAGGCATTCGGCGGGGTAACATCGTAAACATGCCCTTTATAGTCTGCAAGACTTCATCAATTTGTCCGAACATTCTAAGGTGAAGTGAGCGGGAAGGCAAGGCGGTCTTAGGGTACAGTCTTCTCACTTCTCACACAGCAAGCCTTTCAGCCTGATGGTTTCCTCTTTGAGTGCCGCTACTTCAATCCTCAGTCTCATGTTCTCTTGCTCCAGCAAGGCGGCACGGACGGCAATCTGGTCTTCCTTGGCACGTCGGGCATCTCGGGATCTCTTCGCTGCCTCGTTGTTCTTCCGCCTTCTCTCCCAGTAAGTGTCGTCCTTCATGTCGTCAGGTAACTGGTTGCGTTTCCTCTTGGACTTCTTGCTAGATATGGATGCCTCGGCAGCTCGCCTCTGAATGAACGTCAGTGTCTGATCGTTGGCGTTCAAGAACGAATCCATGCCACCTCCACTTGAGTCAGACGACGAGCACGTGTCTTCATCCGAGTTGCTAAACTTCCCCTCGCCAGAATGATCAGAGGTCGATCCCTTCTCGCTATTCAGTCGCTTCTCTTGCTTTTGCAGTATCTTGTCTGCCTCTGTGGCTAGGGTCATGAGATGATGAGCCTGAGCTTGGCTGTCTGGCGTGGATGGATTGGTCTTAGGGTCCGCCGCTGACTTGTTTAGAGTCAGAGCAATCGGTATGGGTCCTGATGTCTTGATGCTAATTGGTACGAGGCGTTTGGCCATGAAGGTTGATGTCAATGTGAGATCTCTGCTGCTGCACTTTCCACCAGGTTTGAAAGGTCTACTGGATCCACCATTCGGCAACGGGACCGAAATGCACGGCGGTAACACCATCTTAGTCTTCTTGGTCCGTGGTTTCTGCGACACGACAACTCGGGGTATGTTGATCTCTTTGTAGTAATCAGACTCGGATTCCGCCTCCGCTTCCCCTTTCGTTTCCTGCAGATCTAAGCTCTTCTGGTTAGCGGTTTTCCCGTTGTCCTGGTAACCGTCCTGGTAACCATCGTCCGCTGGTTCCTCTTTGATATTGATGACAAGATTCGTTGGTTCTTCGTCGCTGTCCGGTGGGGACTGTAGGACTTTTTCGCCGGGTGTCGTTCCGGCATGACTCAGACTATTCTCGTGAGATGACATGCTGATAGTTGGCCACCTGTCAAAGGACCTGGAGAGTATAATAAGACATAATATGAGATAAATGACGGATAACACCTGACACCAAAACACCTGCCAAAGATGTAGTCACAATGACAATGACACGGTGACAAAGACAAGAATGGCGACTGCGGCCATAATAACATGGCAATAAATCACACGTGAAGTCAGTCTCTTATTTAGCTCCAAATGCAAGTAATGGGAGTTATTAACTGAAAAGTGTGATCACTGAAGCATACATTTTTTTGATAGCTCAGTTTGTAGAGCGCTGGTTTGGTATTCCGGAGGTCGCAAGTTCCAGTCCCACATTGACAATTTCTTTGTTAACTGGAATTTATGCAAATTTACGCAAATTTCCTGGTTTATTTTTGTATTATAAGATACAAAGTCGTATCCTCATTGAGTGTCCCCCACAATGTCGCTTCTCAGGTTGTATCGTAAAATTTGGCGTGATCCCTGGCCACACGGAATTATGGTGTTTTTGACTTCTGACTAGCGCCCTCGAACAAAGATACTGACAATTTAGGAGACCGCCAAAATAGGGCAAGATAGCTCAGTTGGTAGATCTTCGGTTCAATGTTGTTTGGAACAGTATGATCATTGCACCAAGACGGTCAACCAATGACCGGCGACTGAAGCAGCATCTTGGTTGCTCTCGCCAAAACGGGGCCCTAGTTTATACATGAATAATCGGTAATTTGATAAAGCATATTTGTGTTGATTTGTATATATTTTGTTTTTGCGAATAGTGCATAGTTAAAATGATGCATGGGTGAGCATTGTGTATTCTTTGTTGCTAGATTAAAATACCAAATAGGGGCGGATCTAGCTTTTCATTTTCATATACCAAACTTGACTTCAGCGAGCCCGTAAAGCGCAATGCCAATTTATTAGGCGTGGGGTTCGGAGCCCCGGAAAATCTGTGGTGCAATCTGAGGTGATTTCCTCTGAAATTACGTAATACACGTACATCGATACTTTTTTTTTAAAGAATGACCAACACACAATTTGCAATCATTTGGACATTATTATTTTGTGTTCGACCGCGCCGCGATAGGACGAAAAATGCAATGACCCATGACCAACGATCCACTTATCAGATAACAGCGATAAAAACATATTATTCCTTTATGCAAATAATTTTCTGGGGAATATTATTTTCTATATATTTCTCATTTCAATTCATCTATAATACATGTACCAAGGAAGTGTTTGTTGAAAACATATTTTGGAGGATTCGACGATAGCTAGTTTCTGCAGTTATAATACCAAGCGCTTGTGTATACTGACGATCTGCTTCCTATACTGTTTTTTAAGTGTACGGGCCGCGTAATTTTTTTTCCTAGGAGGGTTAGGGGTAATTATCATAAATGGGCGGCTCTAGACCCCTCACGTCATGATTATTCAGTAGTTTTAACAATGACGCTATACATTGTTATTGCTCAATCAACTAGTTACACATAGCCCAGAGGTACATCAAAGCACTTTGAAAAACGGCTTCTGTCGACCTCTCCCAGTAGCTATAGTGGATAATGGGTTAGGTTATAGATCGTTCGACTGGGGTTCGAATTCGCTCTCTGTCTATTTTTCATTGACTATTTTGGTCTCCAAGTTTATTGTTGGAGTGAGTTTAATTTAAGGGAAAATAAGGATCTGAGAACCTAAGTGTCATCCACTCAGTGTGGTGTAGATACGCCCATTTATGATAATTACCCCTAACCCTAATAGGAAAAAATAAATACGCGTACGGGCCGATTCAGCTTTACGTCAACGGTCACTGGGGTCAGGTCATCCATAGTAGCCACTGTCGATGTCCATGGCCTGCCCTTGACCAAATATCGTACGGGTCACAGTGTGGTCATACATTTATTAGGGACACAATCAACCTTCACTTGTCAGCCAGTTAATGCATACAGCCTGTATGTGTGGTCGGGACAGGTGTACACCAAATTACCAACGATAAAGTATATACATGTATTCCTTTCAAAAATCTGTATGATGTATCTATATGTTTATGTAAGACTGAACTGTATTACTCATAACGATTCTCACTTTGCTTCATTGTTCTTAACCGTGTTGACTTGCGCAACCCCAACAAATAACAGATGTACACTATAATAAGTCATCTTATGATGAATGGCTGTTTATCATTAGAACAAACCTGCATGAAACGTCATCAAAGTGGGTCTAAATAATATGAATCCTATTTTCAATGTTAAAGGTTGAGTTACGAAAACGGTACACGTTGTGACAGTGTGACTGCAAACAAGTACCATTTGACATGTTTTTTTTTTTTAATTATCGACCAATAAGTAATTTACAATGTATATCTTAATTGTATATCTTAATTGACCGAGAGAGCAGTGTGTGACTATGGTGTGACCAACATTACCGTCACATGTCCAGACTCTCCCCGTTTCCGGTTTTCCAATCTTCCTACCGGATGTATCATCATGTACTGAGACGAAACTCCCAGCATGTCACTTTTGGACACTGTGGATCACACCATTCTTTTGTAACGACTGCAGTCCAAAGTTAGAATCTCTGACAAGGCCCCGGACTGGTTTTCATCCATGATCCTATCTGTCTGGTAGGAGCCAACGCGTGTCTTTTCAAGGTACTCTGTCAGAGAGGTTTGATCTCAACTGTGGTGTTTGTTCCTCAAGGATCTTGTTTAGGGTCACTGTTTATGCTGATTGTTTGACATCATTAAAGACCATTTACATGTATTCTACCTGATGCTTATTGTTATGCAGATGACACAGAGCTGTATCTGTCTTTTAGACCCAACAATAGCTGCAAATGCAACGGAGAGTTGCAACCGGGACATCAGCAAGTGCATGTTGCATGACAGACTCATTATCAATGACACCGTAGAGAAAGGAACAGTAAATTCCTGTCTTGTGATTCTCTTTCGGTGTTGATTCAAGCATTTGTGACCAGCCATCTGGATTATTGTATTATTCTATTGTATGGTCTGCCATAACGCAGAAACAAAAATACAAATGGTCCAGAATGCTGCATCTAGATTTATTACCAACACATAATAGGTTCATACACAAAACACCAACATTACATCAACTGCACTCGTTTAATTTTAAAATGTTAGTTAGATGCTCAATTACGTAGGGTTAGAGGTATCTGTCTCCGGAAAAGATCGAGATATCACCGATGCCAGCAGGGATTTATAGGCTTAATCTCCCTGTTGGCGGGATCCCCATCATGACTGCGGTATTAGTCAGGTTTCTTATGTATTTTCGTTCAATTTTCGTGTAGATTTGCTAAACTATACATTTTTAGAAACGTTAGGATATACTTAACATGAAAACCAATGTTTACATTTGCTCTTAGGATCTTTATGGCGGCCATCTTGGATTTTTGAATAGCATTTTGTTGACGTCATGATGATGTCACACATTTTTCACAATTGTGTGCATATGTCTATGACCCAATAAACATATTACAAAAAGAATTTTGAATTTATTATGTTCTGTTAAAGGTAGTACATGTATACACCATTGGTCATTGCTTGAATTATCACGAATGAGTAGATTTGGGGGGTTGTATTTATAGTAAATATCGTTTAACTGAGCTGTCCGAAGTTTTAGAATCATGGATGCCGAGAAAAGCACGAAAAACAGCGGTTTTTTCAACCGGCTTCGAGCAGTTATTCTTATGTTATTATTTTTTTTTCGCGCTCGCCGTCCGGCGATCGCGAATTTTTCATTATAAAATTCTATTTTTTTGAAGAATTACAGGATATCTAGCGCAATCATTTTGCTGGATGCCCAGAATCAACATTTACTTTCAGATGAGTAAGATATTTCTTAATAATTCGGTAGTAAATATTATCTGCAAATGGTGTATACTACCTTTAATGAGATATGGCTTAATGGGCCAAAAATGAAACAAAATCATAACAAATCACACGATGACGTCATCGAGATGTCACTTCAATTTATATCTATAACACATCCCGCCATACCTGCATATCAAGTTTGAACCCAATTGGACTTCCAGAGATATAGGGCATTGAAAAAAAATGGACCTTTAATGTGACACCCAATGACTGTTCATGTGTCACGTCACACTAAAGAAATATTTTGTTTTCAAAAGAACCTAAGAGAAAATGTAAACATTGATTTTCATGTTGAGTATATCCTAACTTTTCAAAAAATGTATAGTTTAGCAAATCTACACAAAAAAGTGAACGAAACTTTCAATATGTACATTATGAAGTATATGTAGTTAATTTTAATGTAATGCGCTTTTGCAAGTTCAGGTTGTGTTGCCTCGGGGCGATCCACTTGTGTTTCTAGCACACAAAGCAATCAGACAACATCCTTGCTAATCACCTTCATAAACAGATTGTGTCCTTGTAATTTTGTTAAGTACAGTGTACATGTGTATACAGAATTATAGTTACTCCTGCAAACAAAGCTGCTATACCGATTACCATATTAACGCATATAAACGCGTGAACTGTTTTAATTGATCAAAAATGAAAATCGTTAGGTGGAAGTATAAGATGATGAGAATTTACATTATAGCGATCCTACTCTCTTGCTATTAGTATTAAATCGTGCAAATTTCTTTTCGAGTGACAATCTACTCCCACCGACGGAAACTACACTTTTCATTTAATCTCAAGTTTGGTCTCCCCCCCCCCCCCCCCCACTCCGATTATTTCATTCTAAACTCGACTGATTTTCACTGTCCAGCCACAAGTTTAACTCTTTAGAATTTATAATTTTTAGAATTTAGAGAGAACATTCTACCAGGTGCCCTTACACCATAGCGATCACCAGTTGCGTATGGTTGCGAATACAAAATAGTGGTAATCAGTTCCGAACGCAACTCACACGCAACTGTAGGAATGGTTGGCAGTACTGACACTAGTATACAAATATTGACTGCTTTGAGTGGTATAGTAAAACTAGCCTCCCGAGGTGATCCATGGAGCATTCTATTTTCCCGAGGCGAAGCCGAGGGAAAATAGAATGCTCCATGGATCACCGAGGGAGGCTAGTTTTACTATACCGCGAAATAAAGCAGTCAATATTTGTTTTATAACACCTCACTCACAGATTCTGCACAATTTAAGCTTCCTGAAAGTATATTAATGACAACAAATCTCCGAATTATACGTCTCTCGATCATACGTGTACTTTGTTGCCTTGATGAACGGGTGATAGAGCAATGTTTACGCAATGCACCGAAACACACGTCTGGGTTTCAGTCACGCTTTCGTTGCTATGCGCATAGTTCGTGTGTTGCTATGCGCATAGTCCTTTTTGCGTGGTATAGTCTTTTTGGATAGCGCAAGTAAAAAATAGTAAAAATAGCAAGTGACACGTGCCGCGCTCTCGGCCAATCAAGACACAGAATCTG
The DNA here is from genome assembly GCA_037893245.1 of Crossaster papposus. NCBI lineage: Eukaryota > Metazoa > Echinodermata > Asteroidea > Velatida > Solasteridae > Crossaster > Crossaster papposus. Next base: position 691,768 of record JBAIAA010000794.1, on the reverse strand, counting down.
TGAGTGAGGTGTTATAATAGGTTTTATTGGTTTGAAGTACGCAACAAGCACGCAGGTGATCGCAGGCACACGCAGATAAATATTGAACATGTTTAATAATTCTCTGCGAATGCCTGCGATCAATTTATACGCAATAGGGACGCGACAGGTACGTTACACATGAAACACGATCGCAACAGGTACGCAACTCATAAGTTATGAACGCAGGTGATCGCAGGTCCAAATTTGAGGCATCTGGCCAGGTTTTGGTAGCGTACATGTTGCGAATGTATTGCGTACCTGTTGCGATCATGTTGCGATCGTGTTGCGATCCTGTTGTCCGAGCGTACCCCCAACCTATTGTGCGTATTCCCGTATCCCCAACCTATGCCCTGCGTATCCAACCTATTAGTTGCGTGTTGCGTGTTAGTTGCTTAATACATGCGTGTTGAGAAATGGTATAAATAATGGGCCTTTTCTAGATCGATGTTATTGGACATCAGTTTAATCTGGTCAATTTACCACTCCAACACATACAGAATAGAATGAACAGAAGGGGCAGAAGAAGAAGAGTGTGGGTTAGACCATGGATTAGCAGGCGCCTTGACCGATATTCGCAACTAGCACGCAACTATAGCCCGCAGGTTCAACGCAACTTGTAAGTTTTAAACGCAACTCGCACGCAACTAGTACGCAGGTGATCGCAGATATTGGGGGATCATAAGTTCAGTTCGCAAACCCACACGAAACCCACACGAAACCCACACGAAACCCACACGCAACCCATAGGTTGAATAGGTTAGAAATTCACAAAATTGTTGATTTGGGTTTGGTTGGGTTTGCGTTTGGTGCGTATGAACATATTGTTTACACGCAACTCATAGGTTTTAGCATAGCTATGGTGTGAGGGCACCATTACTTAAAACACAAGAGCCAGTTACTGGTCTGGAATTAAATCTACATTATATATAATCTATTGAATACATTTTACTCCGAACCTCTTGTTCCCGAGTCGTATACTCTCGAAATAAAATAGAATAGTCGTCCCCATATAGTTACGGCTCCCTATGGTGTGCAAGAAATCATATTGAAATCGCTGAATTAAGACATCATTAAAAAAAGATGCAAACTTCTAGTAAAAGAGAGACTTTAAAAAAGTGCCAAACCACAGTCGACGAGAGCTGTCGACGTCCGATCCGCGCCGCTAAGTCTTTACTCTTTTTACATTATAAATAAATAGTGCATATTGAATGTGTTGAGCGTAGACCGCTCCTCTGATCTCACCAAGTCCATTGCGTCCCCTATAGAACCACACTGCAAAAACTGTGGTGTTAAATTGTACACCAATGGTGTAACATTTGATTATTTCCTGGTGTTTATTTTGGGCAGGGATTTGGGTGTTGAATAACACCAGTTTGGGAATCAAATTTTTTTAACACCAATTTTGGTGTACACTCTGATAGCAAAATTTAACATGGATATCACGTCATTTGCTCGTCATTCTAGCGAAAGGATGTACTGTTTTAACACTATAATTTTGTACATATTAACTGCATGGACAAATTACGTAATGAAATATTACCAAGAACTGACTTATTACACATAATATGTATACAATAATAACCTATTCCTACTGAATACGTACTACACACATAGCTATTGCCGTTGTTAGTTTTATACTACGCTTTTTTTGTCCACGACGATGTCACAACTAGTTTTTATGAATAATGTCAAAATTTGAAAACGAATAAAATGTAACGCGAATTTTTAACTATGTTTGCACAAAAATCAAAATTCAATCATGGAATCGTTTAAATAATTACATATTATGGTAAAAAAAATGAATTTTGGGACTAAATACAACAATTTAACATCGACTATTGTTAACATATCCCATAATTCCTTATCGACCAATCAGAGGGCTTTATTTCACACACGCATGCGCACTAGGTCAAATTTAACACCAAAAGTACGTAACACCAGTACTTGATTTGAAACTGATACTTCAAGAATCATTTTACTTCATTTTAACACCAATTTTCATTCCAAAAGATTTAAAAAACATTGGTGTTAAAATTTTAACACCACAGTTTTTGCAGTGCACCTCCAAACTCCAAAGGAAATATATTAATTTCCTAATGTCTAAATAACTCTTGGATCCAGAACTATATCAGCCCTTCGAAAACCTGCATTTAATTTCCCAACCCAACCCAACCCTGTTTTCTTTAAGAAAACACCCCAAACCCGTACACATCTTTACGGGTACTGTCAGTTTATAATAAAGAGCGTCTCTAAATGGGTTTGAGTCACAATTTTCCTTTATCCTATAGTTTCAATTTACACTCCTTAATACTATGCTCTGTATTTTGGAAGAAAAAAAGAACAATTTCCCTTATCCACAGTGGCGTAAATCTTTGTCGGTGCGTGGGGTTTGACCTAAACGTACCGGCAGTGGAAATTCGAAAGGGGGAAGGGGGAGAATTTGGAAAACTAATACTATGGGGGCGCTGCTCACGAAAACAATTACCAATTGAGGCCCAAAACATTTTGCTTGAACGAACAACTGTTCACGTCTTCCGGGCCTCACAGTAAATGTACTGTACATCTATAAATAATACAAACTTTCTCAATAACATCCTTAAACCTTGCACCAAAGCCGTGCATTTATTACGTATAAGCGGTTTGTCTCTGTTAAAAAGAATACCTTTTCATTGTTGGAAAGTTAAATTACATAAGAACGATAATTTCACCGCACACAAAAATTGGGATGGGGATCCAATAGACGATGTGCCCCCTGACGTCACGTGTTTACATCTGTATTCAAATGTGCCCGGCAGTATGCGCACACATCGTGTTTAACATCAAATTTGCTTAAAGAGTGACGTCGCAGGTCAGATCGCCTTTGAATTGTGTGACCTCTGGTGTCATCTCTTAAAGAAAACATGTAATAAGGTGTTTTGTTGCTTAAATCAATAAAGTATATAGTTGACAACAACATTATTTTTGAAAATGTTGGTCAAACCACTCCGCCCCTCGAAGGGAAGCCTCATTAACATAAAACTTCGCGAGGGGTATGACAAAAATCGAGGCACAGACTCGCCGTGCTGCTACCCGGCCTATATATCGTATACTGACTGCGCGCGTTGCAACAAGTCCGTCTTCATGGTTTTTCATTCTGAATCAGGGTGGAGTAAGCCTTCATTTGTTTCCGGCTGATTCTAAATATCGGAGGACTTGGACAGCCAAAGTAAAGCTTACCAGAGCGAAGTGATTTTCGGCCCTCTGCAGCAACCATTTTGAGCGGTCGTGCTTCCCCCTAGAGCGCCTAGAGGGACCCTTTCCAATATTTAAACTCGCTCGAGTCCGTGTCTGAATAAGAACCAATGGTACCGACGAATCAGTACTGTTTTCCTCGGATTCACCAAAAATGTAAGTAAAACACACTGCCGGGCACATTTGAATACAGATGTAAACAGAGGGCACATCGTCTATAAGCCATTTGCAAGTTGAGTTTAAATAACATCTGGTAGCTGGTACACTGACCTTTTTTAAAATATTTGGCACATTAACTTTTCCAGACCGAAGAGACTGTTGCTCTGTTCATAGCTGATGCATAGTTACGTAATACTCGCTAAGCACCAATACATGGTGGTTCACAATGGATGGTCGATGATAATGGCACAAAGACATCATACCGGAACTGGGGGTATAGCGTATTAAAGGCTTGCCTCGAATCGCGTTATATAATAAAAGTCTCTTTGGTCTGGGAGAATTCAAAGTCAGTGTTATAGCTCCATGGTGTACCAGATATTATTCACATTTAACTTCCAAACGTATTATTATCCTATTTAAAGTATGGCTGACACAACTGGAGGGCGCTGTTTGGTTAGGGTAAATACGAAAAATGTTACCCAAAATAATATTGTGTCTGTCATACCATGGAGAAATGTCTTATTTCTCCATGGTCATACTCAAAATTGGCTAATGCCCCCAATGCCCCCCTCCCAATCAAAAGTTGCGGGGGTTATATAACCCTGCCAATGCATTTACGTGCATGAATCCATGTGTAATTTCAAGGTGGAATACTGCATTTCAATGCATGCAATATGCATGTTTCTATCAAGGCATTCAAGACGGTGTATGCTTATCTGGTCTTATGCACGAGGATTCCCCAGCATGCCAAGGTAAATACACACAATGAACTATAAGCCTATCTAACGCGTCTGTTTCGCCACGCTTGTAACATTACGTAACAGCTCCTCCTGATAAAACCCTTTCTCTTTTGTCAGGACACATGTCTACTGATTGGACCAGCTTGCTTATGGTTTACTAGCATTATGTAACCTAAGGCCAACATACTAATTCGTGGGGCTTGGCATATAGAACACTGAAGTAAATTTTCTAAGTTGTATTGAACCGAGTCCTACACTATGAAAATACAAAACAAAATATTTGCAGTTTGCAAATTAGTCATTTCAATTTGTTTTTGAAAGGTTTAGATAAACTAGATGTTTACACTGTCATGTACATGTACATTACATCCGTACAATACAATGCAGACATTCGCTGATATATGTATAATTTGACAAATTGATTCATATTGCATATTGCTATTGCCTTTTGGTGCAATCGAGTAAATAATTGCTTTATTATAATTGTTTTGGTACAATAAATTGTGGAGTTGTTTATGTCCCCTCCATCCCTTTTTTCCACCAACATGAGTTTATATTTTATCATATTGTTGCAGTGCTACTGCTAGTTAGTAGATAACTATTGTATTTGTACTTTTTGCCTGTATGCTTTTTTGTGTACCATGTCATGCGCTTCAGTCGTGTGGGTGTCATGCATAGGCCAAGGGCAACTCGATAGCCTCTTGCCATAAATTGAAATGTACATAGGGCCTATCCTACTACATTGTGATAGAACGCTATAAGGACTGCCGTGTTTTCATATTTCGAGTTCAAAAAGTTCCACAGTAATACACATACACTCAATGTTCCTTCTTCAAGCATAGAGCAAGGAACAGTAACGTGCTCAGTGAAAGTTGAAACCCATTTCATATTCGCCGCCCACACCAAATATGCCACATGCGATGGTTCGTCACTCAACTAAATAACTGAACAACTTAACTAAACAGATCAAGAAAACTTTACATGGACAAAAACATACAGTTTACGAAACGACAATGTGTTGAATGTGTGTGGTAGAACTTACAAAACCTGCAGAAATTGTAAAAATCCTAGTTTGAATACCCCCCCGCCCCCCCACAAAAAAATTGGAGCTATTATCTACATGGAGGTCACCAGAGCTAGACCCCAATGAAAATATACAACGAACCTTTTCTTGTCGAAATACGACGGTTGTGCAGTCGTCACGAACAAAGCCATGTTGTACGTACGTTACCGGAGAGTCACTGATGAAGATACACGCTTTAAACCGACGAAATCACATCAAATCGGCACTCTAAAACATTTGTTACAACGTTGCTGTAGAATGTGAGGTAAATGATGACTGCTGATGATATGATGAACACCGCATGATATGATGGAGGCATGTGTCATGGCGCGAACAGACCAACACACACTTTTCTCAACAATGAGCGCCACGTATTACGACACATTACGTAATCATCCAACTTTCGTGGCCTTCTTAAAAAGTGGGGTAACATTCATCGTAACCGCAGGCACAGACTGGACCTAATATATTCCCTCAAAAATTACCCAAAACATTATTTTTTCAGACAAATAAAAACAACGTTGACACGCCCTTACGTAACTATCTGGGTCAATTTATGAAAATTTGTGACTAACCTTGTCCTCACGAGGTGACCACGGAACAAAATAAACACCAGGCGTACGCTCCTCTTTGGACCGCGTTTTCACCAACAGACCACCCAGGATACTTCGTTGAACTTCACCAGGTAAAACCAAGTTTACACATGCGTTTATTTCCCCACATTTTATTTCGAAATTCAGAATAAAATGGTCTCCAAAAACGCCTAATATTTTCCAGTCGTTCACATCGTTATGTCTGGCATGCGTACATATCGCATACACACAAACCACATTTGTACACTGTACAATACACGCACACGTAGTCTACGCATTCAAACACGCAGTATTCATTGTAATTTTGACCTGAACCTGAACTTGATGGCTGCGTTGGCATAATGTGGGCGGGACTTTACCGCCACCTGTCCAATCATAGTCGCCGTTAGGCAAGCGATGGGAGTGTATAATCCCTATCGAATGACTCGATTGGTCATTCTTGAGTTATTAGGTAATGGCTCGACAGGCGAGTGCGGTTTGGGTTAATCGAGGACAATGCGTAATGTATGCCACTAGCATGCGCTAGACACACAAAAGACTTGAACCGCCAATATTAAAATGCCCATGACATTGAAACCAGTACCAAAGCACGGCCGCGGTATCTGACTCATTTTTTTCTTCTTAATTGACCCCTGTACTTTTTACTTTTAAAAATGGTGGTCGGCAAGAAAAAGTTATGCAATCTATAAGATGGCGAAATCATCAAGTAACTAGATCAGTGAATTAATAAAATATGTTCATGGATGATTTATGCAGTTAAGTTGTAGAATGATCTTCAATTTGTTCTGTGAATCAATTTCTGCAAGAAAGCTAGCGCAATGAAAACAAATACTTTATAAAATATAAAATAATGGAGTATTTTTAATTTAAGGGGAAAAAGAGACCTAGAACCTGTACACAGTACAGTGATCAATACTGAATAATTCATGAAATCTGCCCCAAAGGTTCAGAAAAAAATTTCGCGACCCGCCTTGCCAATTTCTTTGTTCACTATGGAAACAAAACCTGGAGTTTCCAAACGGTTTTCAGAAGGTTCAGACGTTTGACGTTTCCCATCCCCGACACAAAAATGGTGGATAAGCCACACTGTATGCGTATCGGTGTACATGTACATGTACATGTACATGTATAATATAGACCGTGTATACTGTCTCGCGTACAAAAAAAGGTTACGATTGAAGTTCCGGGGAGTCGCCGGCTACAGGACTTTTACGTGTAGTTAAATTGGTTTTTACGAAGATCGGAACCATGAAACAGCCATAAATATGGATGATAAATTCAAACTTAATATAAACAAAACATGCACTTCTGTCTAAATTATTTAAGAAAAGCACACAAAAAACCCGTTTGACCAGAGCGTAAGTTGCAACGTATCGGGAAGAGAAAGCCCGGCCCCAAATAGTTATGCCCGACCCAAAAACTGCATGTCACGTGCACGAGAACAATGGAATAACGTACAGTGACGTAACGATAATTATTCGCTCTGCTTTTCCCTAATTTGATATAATCGTTTACATTTTGTATCTTGAAATGAAAACTATATTTATTTAATCGTTTTTATCTACTTTTCAGTAAAAAGAACAGCGTCAAAACAAAGTATTAAAAAATAAAAAACTACTCGCTTTACTTGAAGCTCCTATACGATGGTCCCGGAAGTTCGGTTTCTAGTTAAGTATCGTACGTTCTCGAGGTCAACTTACACGTTCTGTACAGAGCGTTCAAAACAAATGCAACAAAATATAACGGAATACCACACGTAGAATGTATAACTAACATCGATAATATAAATATGGTTTCAAAGATACTGGTTTATACTTTAAAATAAGACAAACGTCAAAATTCTGACAATGTTTGACAGAGTTATAAATAATTTTCCAAGAGGGGTCAAATTGACCATGGGACCAAGTTTTTCGATTTTATTTAGATACTGTGCAAGAGTATACTTGAAATCAAGTCGTTAGACACTTCTGTCTTTGTCCGTACAGCCGCCACTGAAACGAACCAGAGACGCCGGGCATGGTGGCTCAGCGCTGGTTGGTTTCGGTGGCGACTTGATTTTAAGTCTACACTTGCACAGTATCCAAACAAAATTAAAAAAACTTGGTTCCATGCTAAATTTGAACCCACTTGAAAAATTATTCATAACTGTCAAACATTGTCAGATTTTGACGTTTGATTTTTCATTTTAATGTCTCAAAACGTACGGAAAATACTCGGTAAAATAGTACGAGGGCTTTCTAAAAGTTTACCAGCAACTAACTATTTGTCTTATTCCAGGAATCATGAAGAAAGTTTTACAAGCAGTTTAGAAAATGCCACAGTTTACTTTTTATCAGAAGACCAAGATTACCTGTTTTTGGCACCATTACAACATGTTCTAGTTCTCTCGGCTGTAGATTCGGCCCTCAACGTCTGGGGAACAAATCTGGCGAGTGGGGTGGCCAATCAACATCGTCGTTCAACGAGATCAACACAACGGATACAGGTGCCTGCCAAATCGTGCGCGGGCAACTCGCAATAGTGGAAATTGTGTGGCCCTAAAAATGGCCGAATTTTGGGTTATCATGAATTAATCTGTTTATTATTACTTTATTGTTGTTATGAAGTACATGTATTAATTAGTTTTTATTAATTTTCATGACTGATTTGCATTTACATTTTTTTGACACAAAATTGTATTTGTTTCTGAGTGGGGAAGGGGTGTTATTTCATTTAAATTGTTTGCCAATTTTTATAAACAAGAAAGAAAAGTGAAATGGCCAAAAAACACATAAGAGATGGAGAAAGAAAAACAATATTAACCCAAACGTACATCATTTCTTTTTCTGATTTTGGCCTTAGCAGTATAACTATAAGCAGTAAATGAATAAGCAAAGTTTCACATTTTATTTCCCTATTATTATAAAATTCCGTAAAAAATGCTTCAATCTTTAAAAAAACACGAGTTATGATAAAAACTTGTACTTTTGTCGCTAAAATCCATTTTTTTATCTATTAAATTAGATGCCAGAGATTGACGTTTATTCTCAGAATCAAATCCAGCACAAAAAGGGACACCTAAGAATAGATTGAAGAAAAATTTTTGAACGAGTAAATTTGACTAATATTAAAAGTTTAAGTAAATATGGACAACTGAAATTTTAAGATATACGGGTATAACAGGTATACAATTTTAGTATAAACTTTTACTTTGTTGATTTCAGAAGATAAATGACTTAAAATAGTCTGTAATGAAAATCACTCTTCCTCCAGCAGTTTTCATATTTTATTTTTTTGCATAAATCAAAGGTACAGCATCAAAATTGCACAGAAACGTTAATTAACGTTTCTATGCAATTAAAGAGCTCTACAGATTAAATTTTTTTAACACTTAAAGAAAATCAAGTATGCAAAATGTGTCAATTGTTTGAAGAAAACTGTTGTGCCCAAGCTTTTAAAAATGAACTAAATCTGCACAATTTGACATGTAGACATTCTGTCCATCCCAGTTTATTTAATAATAATGAATGAACAAACTGCACCAAGACTTGTTCAAGATGTTCTGCTTCCCCTTCCCCCCCCCCTTTTGTAAAAAAACTTGGCCCCACCCCAAAAGGAGGCAAACTTCTGGATTTTCCCCCCTATCATTTTGTAGTAATTGTGTCGGCTGTTTAAATGTGAAAAGGAAAACCTGAAAGTATCAAAATTGGTGTTTTGTACATAGAGCTTTTTAATGCCATTGCTCCGCCCATAAAATTCCCAACCAACGGGAGAACATTGACCCCTCCAATAAAGGGTGAATACATCAAAAGATGAATTCTTAGGTGAAAACTGAGCATTAGGACAAAAACTTACAATCTTTGGCTTAAAGGTAGTAGGACACACCATTGTTAATTGATTGGATTATCATGAATGGGTGAATTTGGATGGTCGTATTTTGTAAATGTAGTAAATATTGTTTAACTGGCTTGTTCAAGGTTTTACATTCATGGATGCCAAGGAAAGCAATAAAAATGGCGTTCGTTTTCAACCGGCGTCGGGCAGTGGTTATTATGTAGTTCTGGGTTTTTTTGCCATCGCCGTCTAGCGTTCCCAAATTTATTTTCATACAATTACATTTTTCGGGACAATTTTTGGATATCTAGCGCATCTGCTGGATGCCTACAATCATTATTTACTTTCAAACGAGTAAAATATTTATTACTAATTCAGTAGTAAAATATTTTGAGTTCTGCAAATGGTGTGTCCTACCTTTAAAGATTATGCAAACAAATTTTGAAATTTTCGACTTGCATACTTTCACAACCAAGTTTTCCTGTATAATATTGATACACTCTGTATATACTGTACCAGTTATATATAAAGAAAGAAACGCACCTTTTTGTTAAAACATATGGTTTATAATAAATTCAGGTTTACAGGGTACCTTGTTTATTGTTAAGATCCCCTAATGTAACTACATGTAGTTAGCAAGTTTCTTAGTAAGGTTTCATAAATTACAATTTAGTTGTCAACTCTATAGTAGACTACTAGGCATTCTACTAAGGCCCAATTTGCTGCTTTAGCCCTGTTCGCATTGGGCTTTTTTGGATAAAACTTACTGAGACGATGGGTACGTTTCCCATTTTAAGTCCAGTGCGGACAGCCTAGGACGTTTTCCCCTCAGTTACTTTACCCGAGTCCAGCGGTTACTTTTACCGGCCAACTGCTGCCCGGGAAAACTAGACGTTAAGTCTAGTCCGAAGAGCGTGAATCGATAAAAGCGGTTCAGGAAAATGTACATCCGGCCCCCTAGTGCGATTTCATGCTACACAAGACACCGCGCCATGCGCTTTTTGCATTGTTTCTGTGCGCGCACGCTGATGCATGCACATCGCATCGTGATCACATTCGCATGTGGTTCTGCGAAATAAAAAGAACAAGGACAGAAAAGAGCGTGGAGTAGTTGTACTACTAGTGTTGACGATGGCGTCATTGCGAATTGGGTACACCGGTGTCAATGCAGAAAGGTCACGCAAAGCGCCCTCATGAGTCATTATAATGACAGCTCGGCTACTTCTCCTGCGATCTCGGTAAAATTTTCCCGTGTCGAATGTCCAAGTGCAAACAGTGGTAACATTTGACCATTTATTATTTTACCATCGTCTCACTCGGTGAAACCTTCCCCAAAAAAGTCCAGTGCGAACACGGCTTTAGTTAGTAAGATTTCATAAATATGGCCTTTGAATCCTCCAGAATCATCCGACTTAAAACTGTTACAGCTCATGTAAACTCAATCCTTCAAAAACCTGTGGGACCACTGCTTGAATCCTGCAAAATCTTTTAGCTCTATTGGAAGTGTGCATATACATGTAGGGTAAAAAACAAATAACCCTTATCCTCCAATCATCCAGAATTACATTGGGCCCGATAGCCTAGATACTCCATTTTTCTCCAAAGAGAAATTCTCTAAGGCCCTCAATCCTGCCAAATACTTTGATGCTTCAACTTCCAAATTTGGCAAAGAGGATTTTGAAGGATTTGGGAAGTTGAGATTATCCAGTTGACACAAAGCCAACATGAACCCTGGATCTTTTACAGGCTATTGACTTTACAAGCATTTTGGAGCGTGTAGCAAAGCAAATGTTAACCCTCCTCCATCTAATACTCTCTGTATTCAAAAGACGAGAGCTGCAGTTGTTTCAGCCCACTTGTTTCAAAGTGCACACATCACAAAGAATCCACAAATGATCAAATATCCTTTAACTAGTACCAGGAGATACGAGGATGTAAATCACTTCTTTTTCTTGACGGTGTGTCCACAGTCAAACTTGCCCCTGATGACAGTGTGCTTGACCCCGGGTAGATCCTGAGTTCGTCCCCCTTCCACCAAGACAATGTTGTGTTCCTGGAGATTGTGGCCCTCCCCTGGAATGAAAGCAATCACCTCTCTGCCGTTACTCAGTCGGATCTTGGCACACTTTCTGTTGGCCGAGTTGGGCTTCTTAGGTTTCCTGATCAGTGTCTTGAGGACCACGCCTTTTAGCTGCGGTCGGTGGTCTGTCGGATGGGTCTTGTTGGGGTTGGGTTTCTTACGGTAGGGACCTCGTCTGTGCAGCTGGTCCACTGAAATGCTCCGGATAGACAATAGGAGTGAGCTTGGAGGCCCTATTCTCTGCAGCAGTGACAGGTGACTATTAATACAACCTGGATGCAAAAAAATCACAAAAAATAGGTAAAATACAAATAATCATCTACTACTGAATATTTATTAACCTACATGTACCCTCTTGGTTCCTACATGAAACAAAACTTGTGCAGAAATTAGGAATTAGTTTTACTTGATCCCTGCAGAGTGGTGTATTATTATTACTATTTTTTAAGATTACTGGTAAACTAAGGCGACAGAGTTCAGTTCATGAACAGACTGTCAGAAAAACTGAGAAATAGCCTTAGATGTTCAACAACAAAAACACTACAACACTGGCTGTTTTTAAAAGTTAGTTATTATTATTATTATTATTTTATTTACGCACAGCGAGACAAAGAGATCTTATGCTTTATTCGTTGAAACAACGAGCGTCTTCCGTTGAATTCTTGCAGTTCCGAGAAGAACCGCCTTCTGTAGCAATTCCACCTTCCCGTTCGTGCTGATCTTGCCAAGATGTTTCTCAAGAGACATGGGAATGGTATCCAGGGCCCCCACAACAACTGGAATGATCTTTACCTTGACTTTCCACAACGAGTTCCCTCGCCAAATCCTGATACCTTCTCCTTTTCTTTCCCTGCAACCCTTGCACTGCCACGTTTATAATGTGGCATATCTTCGCATTCTTATCTAGGACAACAACATCTGGCGGCCTATGTTCTACAACATGGTCAGTCTGAATGTTAAAGTCTCAGAGAACTTTCACCTCCTCCGTTTCTAGCACCCTCTCCGGAACATGCTCCCACCACTTGTCCTTGATCCCTCATTTTTTGGCAAACATCCCAGTTGATGAGCCTGGCTAACTTGTCACGCCTCCTCTTGTATTCTGTCGGTGCCTTGTCGTTTCAGGTTGTTCATAAAGAGAAGATAATTAACCCGGCAGCTGTCGTTCTTTCGTATCCGACGCAGATTTTTCATAGAACCAAACCACAAACAAACAACAGTGGCGACAGATAGTCCCCTTGAAATATCCCTCTTCTGATACTAACCTTACCCAGACTTTCGATCTTAGCCGTCAACGTTGTCCTCCATGTCTTCATACTGTTGTTCAGCAAATGCCTCACCCCCTCAGCAGCCCCCACTATTAATTCAAACACTCCATGATCCACAAATGCGGCACCATACCATATGCCTTCTTGTAATCAATCCACGTCATTCACAAGTTGGTCTTCCTCTTCTTACAATCTTTCAACACAGCCTTTTCGATCACCAGTTGATCCTTTGTTCCCCTTGACCATTTATTACATCCCTTCTGCTCATCCAGAAACAAACCATTCTCCTTCAAATGAGAGTAGAGATCCTCAGCGATCAGACCAGTCAAGAGCTTGTAAACAACAGGAAGACAAGTAATAGGTCTGTAATTGTTTGCAACGTTTCCCCTCTTGACATCCTTCATAAGCAAAACAGTCCTACCCTTAGTCATCCTCCTTGACAGATTCCCACGTACGAGACACTTCTGTAAATGCCCTGCAAGTCTACTGTGTACACTGCTGAAATTTTTCAGCCAGTATCCATGAACATGATCATCCCCCGGGCTTTCCAATTTGACACTTTTCTCAACTGCCTCTGATCTCTACCTCCTCCTGCCTAGGAATAAACCTTCTCTTACTTCTTGTAGCCCCTCTGCCTGGTCGTTGTGCTGCACTTGTTTATCCCAAGTATCACCCCAAAAAGCCTTTCCCCCAGCCGCCCTTGGAACTTCCTGTAAATCCTCTTCCTTAACAGTTACCTAAATAGCTGTCTTTGGTTTGATCTAAAAAGACTGTTCTGATGAAACTGCTTAATCCTGTCATCGTACCTCTTCACCTTTGCCGCCTTCGCCTTAATCAGTTGCTTTATCTCTTCCTTGACGACCGTCATCCCCTTACCCCGCACGTGGTATTTAGCCATCAGTCTGCCCCTCTCTGTGCCACCCGTACCCTGGAGAGTCTCGACTGCATCATCTCTAGGGACATCACTGGGTCATCAGGACATCAGGTCTAACCTTATCAATAAAACTACGGGTGCCATCCATGATCCTCTACACATCCTTGCAAATCCCCACCCTGAGCAATCCCCCTCTTGACTTCATCAATTTCCACAGTGGTCAACCACTATTTTTTGGAATATTTCTAAACTGATCTGGTTTTTTTTTTAGACGCTAAACATTCAGTAATTTATAGAAGACCCCTTTCCTGCCACAAGTCAAACATCCACCTTCGATATCCTCTACAATTAGAGCTACCACTTGAATAACACCCTATCGCTACCCTTTTTTCTTCCTTGCTCCACTTTCTTCTTGTTCCTGCCCTAATCCTCTGGTTATTCTGAGCAGTGCAAGTACGATCTAGAGATGCCTGCCCTGGTGCACCATCCAGGTCGGGTGATGGACCATGCCTGAAAGACCTGGCCTCAAACACACTGTCGACTTCCTGCCATAAGGCACACATTATCATCACAAAATTTGTGAAAAAAGATAAACAATCAAACGGGGAAAACTACATACAAATACGATGCGTGTTAACCCTTCAAATTATTACTCAGTGCACGTTGCTATCAAAATGTTCTACAGGACGCGCCAACAACACACAGTAAACAACGAACATTAAAACCTACCTAATGCTACTTTTTACTACTAGTAGTAAAAAGTAGTATGCAGTACTCTCACTGACTTGTGTGCAATGCCTGTAGTAAATTTTAGTATTTGGTACTTCACCCCTAATTGCACTCGTAGTATTTTTTAGCATTGGGTCCCCCCTCTGCTTGCTGAGTGTGCATGACCCATGTATGCTGTGTAGCGTGTTCTACAGCAAAAATTGTCACTTGGGACACAGCAATGGGTCAAGGCTGGACTACTGCATTTGTTTGCCAGGTAAGTATTACTGACCTGTATTGCCACTATTAGTATTTTGTAGTTGGCATTATCTGTACTCTGTCGGTACACACCCAATCATCAGTCAGGGAGAGACCCAATGCTACAAAATACTAAGTAGTATTCTGTAGTACGCAGTTCTTTAGCCCAAAGTAAGGCCTAGGGGGTTAGGGCTAAAGAGTTTCAACAAAATTCAAAAGGGCATACACATAAAAAAATACACACAAAAAACCAGGAACATAAACAGAATAGGTTTTTGTTATATTTCAGGTCTTAAAGTCAATAAGTTTTATTTATTTTCCATAGTAGTTCAATACAATCGAAAACTTTTCAATTATTTCTTTCCACTTTTAAACTCACAAGAATACAGAAGTTCAATACAAACCTTTCTGACATGTTGTAAACATATTGGCACGGTTGACAACTGTTGTAAGATGTTGTTGACACCGACGCAAAATGCTCCACATGATCTAGAATTTCAAAGACATAAATGGTGCTTGATATTTTTTGGGGATAATTGCATAGACAGACATCACAGAGAATAGAAAAAAAAACTACCACTTATTTGGCTTTAACAAAAATTGCCTCGTAAACACAATGTCAAGGAAAATTAGCAATGCTCCTTTCCAGACAGTGGCTAAAAAATACCTGTGCGAGTCTGGGTACCATCATCCATCAAATTTTGAGCCAATTTGCAACAGGCTGTTTACGAGCCAACGGCCACCTCCCTTGCACCAGGCACTGGGCGGCTGGCATACTGGGGCAGATATAGTGCACGCTTGGTCGACATGCATGCACCGTGTACCTGTATCCCTGTGACTTTGCTTGATGGATATGGTACCCAGAATAACACAGGTATGTTTATCCAATCATGCAAAAAGGAGCCCTGCTAATTTCCTTTGACATCGTGTACACAGGACTAAAACCTTTCTTCTTTTTAAAAAAATATTTATTTTGTGCTTTAATAAAAAACACACAATTATGCTGGACTTGTGACGGCAAAAATCTAGACTAACCCCCTCCACAGCATTTCTTACATTCTATTTTCAGCACAATAGAGAAATTACTAGAAATTGACCCAATGATTGGGCCTCTGCCCTTTTTCAATATTGCCAAAACAAATTTCCTGGGTGGTCTTCATACGTTCCGCGCGTATTGAGTTCCCTTGTCTGTGTCCGGAACCAGTTAAATCACGTAAGAATAGAAAAAGTACGTAGGGTAAGGGTTACGGTCACGTAAGAATAGCCAGTGTCAGGTCAACTCGCCCCCTGACCAACTCGCCCCCTGACCGACTCGCCCCTTACCTACTCGCCCCTTACCGACTCGCCCCCTGACCGACTCGCCCCCTGACCGACTCGCCTCCTGACCGACTCGCCCCCTGGATAAATGTTTAATTTAAAGTCGTGAGTGCTCATCCCGTTTGTGTGTAGTTTGAGTTACATGTGTTTTTAATTCTATAATTTGTATCATTTGCCCTAGTAGAACAACTGAAAAGACGATGTGGGTAAACTTTTCTCTTGATTAATTCTCTTGCATAATCTCGATTAATTTTATCTGAGTTTTAGAAAATACCTTTCGATGTTCGTTTCAATCCACAAATCAATTTCGGTGGTGGAAATTAATGACAAAGCAGTAGGCCTAAATCCTCGAAGCCCAAAAAGTTAAACTCCTAACTATTTTAAATACATATATATATATATGTATAAAGAAAATTTAGGGGTGGGGGGGGAATAATCAGGTTTGTTTCTTGTTTTTATGAGGTTTTTTTTCGGAGTGCGGGGGGACAAGTTGATCGCATAATTTGATGCGATTTCGTTTAATGCTTTCCAACCCAATAGGGCTTTTCAAGGAAGCTATGAATCTGTCAATCACTCCATCATTCTTTGTTAGGACTCAAACCAACGCTAATGAGGGATTGAACTGGGTGTTACGACGCGCAGCTCCACAAAACTGTCGGCTCCCTTTGATCAGTCCGCCAAACGAGGTGAAAGATGGTGAACAACCCAGATCAAAGAGCTGACAGTGAATACAATAAAGTATATTTGTAGTTGTTATTGAAATATGTAAAACAAAATATTCTTGTTGGTGCATGGAATACTTCAAGAAACTTGAAAACATAGGCCTATTAAATAAACGTATTTGCATACATGTACGTAGGTCTAAAAAGTAAACACAAACAACACCTGGGGCCTAAACACAGGAATCTAAACACACACACAAATTCAGTTTTCTGAGTTAGCTTGAGAAGTTAGCTTGAGAATGACGAATTTTATGGTAACAAATATATGTACATTGCAAGGTCCATAAATCAAACGAGGGGGCGAGTCGGCCAGGGGGCGAGTCGGTCAGAAGGCGAGTCGGCCAGGGGGCGAGTCGGCGAAGATGGATTGTCTAGGATTAAAATACAAGCAGTTGTACTGAATTTGGGGAAGGAAATGAGACGTAGATGCCCCGAGATGGCCGAAAATTTCTTGCAATATTCCTAAGACAGAAAAGGGCAGGGGCGAGTTGGTCAGGGGCGAGTAGGTCAGGGGCGGCGAGTAGGTCAGGGGCGAGTAGGTAAGGGGGCGAGTTGACCTACAATCGAATAGCCACACAGCCGTTAACTTGTTGTTCTTTTCCTGGCATGTGATGCTGAAGTTTTAGTTTCATGTACATGTACTTCTGGTTTTTTGTTCCTTGCCCATTATTGTTTAGTAGTGAAGAATGCCGAATAAATAATAATAAATAAACGCTATACCCGCAACAGTGACGTCACTCCAACTCGGTGTCCGGAATCTGGGCAATCAAAACTGGGAGTATTACTACAACGTTTGTATGCATTAAAGCACACATTTTAATTTAAAATTTAAATTAAATAAATATTGACGTACCTTGCTATTGACTGAAAAGAATCGCACTTTGAAGATATAGGAATTCGGATGCTTTTTACTGGTTAAGGCGCGTTCTGCCCTAATCGCAGTCAGGTGCTCATCAGGTACAACAAGTGCAGTTTATTGAATGACAATAGGTTTTAGAAAAAGAAGTCTGGATGCTTGTTTTGAGAACCTGAATATCTAAGGTGGCCGATGGAAGCCACAAAACAAGTAGCACACGAGGTAAAACTGGAACACGATGTTTCAGACACGTCGTAGTCTGCGCCCGCCATTGCGCTTCCGTCCCCCTCCGTGATGTGCATTTTACACGGGATTAGCTTTTCTCTTGCCATAATTATAATACTTATAACACTAACCCATGTAGCGGATTTGTGAGAAGCTGGGTTGTGCGTGAATGTATATTCATGAAAAGAACAATGGCAACTGAGCTACAAAGAGTTGTAAAGAACGGCTGTCCATGCCTCAACCAACTCGCAAATATTGGTAGAGAGGTGAGCTATATTATATGGAACGAAAGGTCTGTGGTTTTAAACCGGCTATCTTTTTCTTCGCCAAATTTTCGTGTGGAGTATATTTTAACCATAATATAGCAAGACTAAAGGGAAAACTGGGTTAGACCCAAGTGCCTTGAGTGACTTTCTAAAAAAAATTGACTTATTTATTTATTAATGTATTACATTTCTTTACCCAGGGTGTGCCAAAACAGTTTTAAAAAATGGTTTGTATGCATCATTTAATAAAATTGGAAAAAAATAATAAAAATTGTTGTTTTAACCCAACTCTCCCAGAAAAAAACCCATTCAGGTTTGAATTTTAATGTTGGCATTCCACAAGGAAACAAATGTCGAGAAATCTGTTGGAAATTAGTAACATTTTACTTAATACGACCTCACATCCGGATTTTCGTACATGTATTATAGTTTGTTCGATCCACTGACCTGGACGGATCATCGCCCATTCCGCCGTGCTAACGCTTGAAAGGGGCGCGCACGAGAAGTGCAACATGGCGGACCCGCGAAGTCACTTCTGTGAGTCAATAAAATGTCCAGGTGTAGAGGTCAGTGGATTTACTCCGTACATTACGTAACATTACGTAACATTACGTCATACCCGCTGACCTCTACACCTAAACATTTCATTGGCCACAGAAGTGACGTCATGGGTCCGCCATGTTGCACTTCTCGTGCGCGCCCACTTCAAGCGTTAGCACGGCGGATGGGCGATGATCCGTCCAGGTGTAGAGGTCAGTGGTTCGATCACATTTGTTTTCACATCGCGGGCGTACTTCCGCGAGAACGAAAATGATAAGGGACGCGAAGATTTTACTTTCGCTCGGGAATCACTGATGCAGCTTTACAGATTTCTGTGACGGAAACGCACGGCATTCTGGTAGCGTACCATGACCCTTGAGATTGCACGCAGTGCAGCTGAGCCACTGACCTCTATACATGGACAGATCATCATTGTTTCATTTTGAAGTCGGCATGCGGAGAAGTGCAACATGGCAGACCCACGACGTGACTCTGTGAGCCAATGAAATGTCCAGGTGTTGGTACGATACGTATTACGTAATGTTTAAAAATACAAAATGTACAGAATAAATCCGCTGACCTCCACACCTGGACATTTCATTGGCTCACAGCAGTGACGTCTCGGGTCCGCCATGTTGCACTTCCAGTTCGCGCCGACTTCAAGTGTTAGCACAGCAGAATATGGACAATGGTCCGTCCAGGTGTAGAGGTCAGTGAGCTGAGCACTGTGCAGCTGAGCCGCGGAACTGACCTTCAGTTCACGTTTTGATCAGCTCGATATTTATTTTTTACGTCATGCGATTTTTCTTTTCCAATTTTTTTCACAAAGGCCTTTTCCGAAGGTGATTAAATGAGAAATCAATGTCAGTACCAAAAATAATTTCAAAAACTCCGACTTTTGCATGCACATTTTCCTATTAAAAGTTGTCACTTGTCCGTGGCTTTGCTAGTAATAGCACTAGTTCATTTCGTTGGCGTCTGCACAGACAAAGACGACAATGTCTAGCGACTTGATTTCAAGCCTACACTTGCAGTATTCAAACAAAAACCATGGTCAATTTGACCCCTCTTGGGAAATTATTTATAACTCTGTCAAACATTGTCAGGGTGCATGCCATTAAATCTCTGTAACTCACTGTGCGCGAGCTCATTAATATTTTGTGATCCCTCCGGTAATTTTGAATTTGAGGTCCCTGTGGCCTATACATTGGACTGATTGTAGAAATATTTGTGGAAATCAAGATTTGGTGACTCGTGGCTTCCAACTCGGGGGATTCCATTCACACAAAAAAGTCTATTTGGCATAGAGGCGGGGGGCTAAATTTAGACCTGGGCCCAGAGCTGGGCCACCAGTTTAGGGGTGGTTTGTGTGGAGGGGAGTATACAAAAAATCATTCCATTAACCCTCATCAATTTAAAAAAAAAAAATTATTCTAGGAGTCTTAATCTTTAATTTCCAGTCAACAAAATATTGTCACCCTACCCCTGAACGTCACCAGGCGGCGCTCTTACTTTCTTTTGAGCGCCGTATAGACAATGTGCCTCTGTTTACATCTGTATTCAAATGTGCCGTCAATATGCGCACGCATCACGGTTTTTACATAAATTTGGTTAAGAGATGACATCAGGGGGCAATATCATAGAGCTCTAAGCACAACATAGCACAACAAAGTCTTGCTCATTAAAAGCAGATTACCAGCCAAAATTCTACTTGGTCAGTAACCTTGTTTTTGCCAAGGACAAATTGTTATGCTAAGCAAATGTTTGTGCTTAGCAGCTCTATGAAATTGGCCCCAGAGGTCACATAATTTAAAGGCGATTTGACCTGCGACGTCACTCTTTAAGCACATTTTATGTAAAACATGATGGGTGCGCATCACTGCCGGGCACATTTGAATACAGATGTAAACACGTGACGTCAGAGGGCACATCACTATTCAGTGGAGTGAAACCTGTCAGATTTGGAAGTTTGATGTCCCTTTAGGGCCACCATAGAGACTAACAAGCGTTGATCATAACCTCTGACCTTGCCATGGCAACACGTACAGACGCTCAATGCAAGCTAGCTCCGTGCACGAAGACGTTCGACAAAATAACGGTTGTTGACAAACTTAGCGGAAGAAATCATGGCTGATCGTTCGGGATTGAAACCTGAAAATGTGAGGTAGGCCTAGGTCTGCGTGATCGGACTTTTAAAAATGTTATTTTATAAAAATTTCGGCGGCAAAAGTATCAATACCGTTATTAACCGTAGACAAAATTGAACACATTCATCACAATAAAGTTAATGCATGTGATGTCACACGCGCTACGCGTACGCGCTAATCGCACGTACAACCACTGCGGAGCGGTGAGGTCAAACACACTTTGTTTGACCTCACCGCTCCGCATGGTTGTACGTGCGATTAGCGCGTACGCGTAGCGCGCGTGACGTCAATGCAACCCCTTTATTGCTTAAGTTTTAAACAATGGGGTAGCGCCACCAACGTTGGGAGTTATCTCATGCCCTGAATTATCTATTTGCCTTGTTCGCTGGGTAGACCTGTAAACGTTGCGTTGTTACCAACACCGTACCACGTGCTGATGTTTTTTACAATCTTGGATGCCAAGAAAAGTACGAAAAAATGGCGTTCATTTTCAGCCGGCGTCCGCAGTTATTTTGTTTTTTCGCGATCGTGGTTCGGCGATCGCAAATTCTTTCTTTATACAATTATATTTTTCAAAATAATTACCGGATATCTAGCGCAATCATTTTGCTGGATGCCTAGAATCAATATTTACGTTCAAAAGAGTAAGATATTTTTTAATAATTCGGTAGTAAATATTTTCAATATCTGCAAATTAAATGGTGTATCCTGCCTTTAACTCGAGGTTACGCAAAGTTGCGTCCATCTATAAAATCCATATTGACTCCTAAACTTGGTAGTACTAGGCCTTTTCAGGTCTAGTAATAACACCAGTTGTGTATATTCAAATCCATGTTGGTTTTTTTTTATTATCGTTTTTCACAGAATTCCTCAATTCTCCAAGCTTCATCCCGTATTCCCTCGGAGATACGTCCCTGAATGGACCAATGACATGAGAAATAGAGAACTTATTATGAAGGTGAGAATTCAACAATTTACTTTAGAATTTCAATCAAGCCCATTCAACTTGCCAAGGGATCGTAATGCCTTTGTATAATTTATTTTGAATAGGCTTGTGACTTGACACGACCCCCCCCCCCCCCCCCCCCCCTGAACGTATTTCAGATAGGAAAGTGTGCAATTTTGCAAACATATCGCATCAAAATAAAAATCACTGGTTGAACCGTCAGAGATGTGAGTGGTACGGTTCAAAAGCGTAAGTCTTCAACTTTCTAGCAAATGTTTACTTCAACTTTCCCAAATCATTCTGGGTCACTCAAACATACAGGGGGGTCAAAAAGTTCAAGGCTAAATCGGAAATAATCTTTAAAAATTGGCACCAATCGACGCAGAAAATATAAAAGTTCACTCACTGTTTCATCCTCGCGTTAAAACCTTGTGAATTCTTGATTATTATTATTATTCAAAAAGACGAATCAGGTAGAGTGAAAAGAGTTCCAACACTATAAGTTGCTTTTCAGCAACCCCCACACACCTGAAACGTCGAAGAAGAAAACTAAAAAAAACAGACCGAAGACAACAAACAAACACACACGAAAGATATAAAACTGGACAATTAAGGAATAGGAAACAAGAAGACGTTCGCAATCTCCCAGACAGTGCCACAAGAAATAGTACCCCCTGGTAGGCCAGACTTTTTCTCTGGTAAAGTTGCAGGTCCACAATACCCCACGCCCAGTCAATCACTCACACTCAGTCAATCACTCACACTCCCTGTAGAAATATAATTAAGTACTGCTAAGACTCTTGTTGGCCATTGATTTGAACGTATGCACACTGTCTGCTGCACACGCATCACCATCAAAAACTGCCAACTCGCTGGAAATAAATCTTAGCTGTGTACAGTTATTATCAAGTACGCTGCCAACTTACTGTAATGATTTGTAGATCTAATGGCTTTGTTTACATGTGGGCTTTCTTATGGGAGACAAGTCAGGATGCCAGACAATTGTCACCACTTGGCTCCCATAGGAAAGAGCCCATGTAAACAAAGCATGACGTTATTATAAAGTCTTAGGTATATTGTACACATTATGTACAAAATTGTACAAGATTTGAATGGTGAAAAGATAATATGATGGGTTGTTTGTGGTAGCACCTGTAAATCTTTGAGTTTGTGTGGTTCTGAAAAGAACCACATGTGGTTGAAAAGAACCACGTGTGGTTCTGAAAAGAACCACGTGTGGTTCTGAAAAGAACCACGTGTGGTTCTGAAAAGAACCACGTGTGGTTCTGAAAAGAACCACGTGTGGTTCTGAAAAGAACCACGTGTGGTTCTGAAAAGAACCACGTGTGGTTCTGAAAAGAACCACGTGTGGTTCTGAAAAGAACCACGTGTGGTTCTGAAAAGAACCAGAGGAAAACCCAACATTTTGGCCAGTAGAGATTCATGGTGCTACTGCAAAATTGTCTTGTTGTGCACATCATATTTAAAGTCAATGTACGTAAAATGACACCAACAGAAAAGACCAGTGTGTTTGCTGTCAACCGTCTCCTAGATTTGTTTTTAATAGAAAACTTGTTTAAAGGGATCGTATACATTTGGTAATTACTCAAAAAAGTTATGGCAATAAAAACTTACTTGGTAAGAAGTACAGCAGCTTTGGATAGTATAATCCTTTTTTAGAAACTGTTCACTTCGAAGTACTGCGGTTATGAAAAAAGATATAACTTTTTATCCCCAAAAATTTGAATCTGAGAAGCGTTACTGCAGTGACGTTTCTCAGAATGTGTATTCCAATGCAGATTATTCTTCCTGCGTGGACAAAACCGCTCCAGAATTTTGGCAATATCTCAAAATCGCTACCACCTTTTGAAATGAAATTTGTACACGTTAGTTTTGTGGTATATATCTATAACTATATAGGATTTAAATAAACAAGGGGTTCCAATTACCAAACGTATACGATCCCTTTAAATGGCAAAAATGTTGGTTCAAATGTTCAGAAGTTACACTTTGTATTTATGGTTTCACCTCTTCCTGCTTTCAGATATAGGATATTTGTAAGTTCTGCATTTTTTTGCTATTTGTTAGACTTTTAGGTGAAAGCTACTTTATCAAAAAATTTAATTCACAGCATTTTTATTTCATTTTTTAGAATTGCGATGTGAGCGGAATAATCCCCAAAGGTCCCCATGACGAGAGCTTGTTTTTGGACAAGAGAGAGCGAATGAATGAAGTCGAGCCTCGCATACGCTGCGAGTCTAAACGACCAGTACTGGACCGTTATACTGCCCTCCGACCAGAATTCCATACATCACAATCTAAGTACCAAAGTAGCTTAATGTTTAGAAGGGACGACTTTAGTGAGACACAGTAAACAAGAACGAACAAGTTTGGATGAAAGGTGTCTTTATTCTACAGGAACTTAAAATGTTGGAATTTTTTTCATACATACATGACTATTGTGATTTTTTTAGGTGCAAATTATTTCACAAGAGAGTGTAAACAAACCTTATTTTATAAATTTAATAAATTGAAGCCAAGTAATTTCTGGCAGAATGTATGCATTTGTGTTGTTTAATGTACAGGGGAAAGTTTCAAGGAGAGTTATTACTCAGACAAAGAAGTTGGTCGTGCATAATCTATTAAGGCTGTCATTTGAAGACACAACTTTGTACTATGTTGTAGACTTGTGATGAAAATAATCAGATCATTTGCTTTGTTGTGAATTGAGTGTTTACGAAATAATGGCCAATTATTTTTTGCTATTTGTGTTCTGTGTCATTTTAGTTGGTACTCAGCCTTTGCCAAGACAATCTTCAGTGCCAAAAAAAAGGTCTCTGTGTAATACTTTCACTGTAAAACATGTATCAAATTCACATACAGCTCTTTAAAAAAAAGGAAAATTATTTGGCTGTGAAGCGGTGGATATTTCTTAGTCCAGTTCCAAGGCTTTTTTACTAAACAACAAAATTAAAAGGTTTCAGCTTAAACAACAACCATCCCATTTGTTTGTAATTAAACTGTTTTTATAGCAAAATTTTGTCCTGTACTGTGTTACTGATCATAATTGTATACCAAACGATTTCAATTCAAACAGCTATACCTAATAAATATTAATTCAAACTAGCACTCCTTTCTAAAAACCAATAAGCAAACAATACAGACTAATTGACTTGAAACAAATTACAGTGTTTGTGTATTCAGGCATGCAACTTGCCCTCTGATCAGCTGATTACCATTGCAAATTGGAAATGGGGGGGGGGGGGGGGGGGGTAATAATTCCAAGTTGCATGCATTGCTGAATTTGTGTTTCATATTTCCCCCCCTGTAGCCTCCGCTCAATGATTTGACGGAACTACTAATCATGAAATGCCTCGATGAAATAAGCAGGTAAATTGTATGGTAAATGAAGAGCCAAAAATTCCCGTTTTCATGGAAACTAGCCCTATCTTTTAAACACTGTGTATAATTGTTTATTTTGAAGTTTGTAATAAACAATGTGGAATTGTATTTTACCTCCAAATCCTTTGAAATAATGCATCTATTGTACGTTTCTGAATCTCAAAATCAATACCTAATATAAATGGAGCATTATTTACAATATATACAGTCATCAGACACAACAAAGGTCGCAATAAGCCATTTGCGTGACCCCGAGTTAAATTTGAATAACACCTGGTACACTGACTTGCTCATGCAGCTTGGCACAGTTTAACTTAAAATTCTCCAG
The DNA here is from genome assembly GCA_037893245.1 of Crossaster papposus. NCBI lineage: Eukaryota > Metazoa > Echinodermata > Asteroidea > Velatida > Solasteridae > Crossaster > Crossaster papposus. The sequence continues at coordinate 666,214 of JBAIAA010000794.1, read as the reverse complement.
ACCAAAGACGCTGTTGCTATATCACGTGATTCGGGGCAAGCCTTACGCTAGCAACCCCCAGCTCTGGAATGGTCTGGTGTCTTTTTGCCATTCTCACCCATTGTAAACAATGTATTGGTGCTGAGCGTCTCTTACGTAACTATGCAAAAGCTTGCCCCGAATCACGTGATATAGCAACAGTGTCTTTGGTCTGGAGAATTTAAAGTTAAACTGTGCCAAGCTGTGTGAACAAGTTAGTGTACCAGATATTATTTAAATGTAACTCGGGGTCACGCGCAAATGGCTTATTCAAATATTAATTTTCTAAGATTATAAACATTTGTGATTCATATAATTCATGTCTTTAGTTCTTTTCGTTGCATTTCTGCTTAAATTATTATGACGGGCGCAGGTTTGTTTTTCACGAACCTCGATCTGAGATGGCTTCAGGCCGGCATCTGTGGGTAGCACACCCTAATATTTGTAGGGTATATACTCGTCCTCCAAAACGAACTGGTTAATATGTTACATGCAAGCATCCCATAAATTCACTTTGTTTCAACAATCTAAAGGCAATCTAAGTTATTTACAATACCGACAAACTTGCATTAGTAGCACGGCACATGGCTGAATGCAATTTGTGTTGGATTCAACAATATTTACAACTTTTGCCGCACAAACAAGGAAGGTACCAATCCAACTACTGCTTGGATTGCAGGCCCATCACTGGGTAATATGCTGCTTTATTCGCTGGTCAATTCTCTGTACTAGTCTGGTGAGATATATCCAGCCAGGTTTCACTTCATTAACTACTGCTTGGATGTCTTGCTCACTGGAGGGAGAAAAATAACAATATTTTATAAATATAATGGAAACTGATCGAATGTATTACCGAATTATTTAGAAATATCTTACTAATTTAAAAGTAAATAAAGATTCTAGACATCCAGTGAGATATCCTGTAATTGTTCAGAAAAATTGAATTTTATAAAAAAATTAATCACTATCGCCAGACGGCAATCGAAAAAAAAACAAGGACAACTGCCCGACGCCGGTTAAATATGAATGCCATTTTGTTTTGCTTTTTTTCTCGAGATCCATGATTGTAACTTCAAACAGGTCAGTTAAACGATATTTACTACACAATACCACCCCCCAAATCAACCCATTCCTGATAATTCAAGCAATTATTAATGTTGTTTACTACCCTTAATACCCTTGTTTGTGTAGTCGGTCACATATGACAGATTTTAAGGTTTCTACTAAACCAGTTCGCGACGGGATTATTTTAACATCACCGAGCCGAGGGCGGGATTTTTTTAAACAAAACTCGATTTGAAGCGTGTTCAGGCCGATAGTGCCGGGAAGCACACCCACGCCTTGCGCGCTGCTGACAGAGATTTCCGAACTTGAACTTGGCGTGTTTATTCGTCATCCGTTTTGAATTTTGGGGAAAACTTTGCGTTTATATACGTCATCCGGCGCGAACTGGTTAAGGGAGCTTTATCAGCTCAGTAGAGATCAATGTTCTGCAATCGAGATTTGAGGTAGTTTCATTCAGTTCAGACATTAACCCAAACATCCTAGGCATTCATGTGGGTTACAGTGCACTGTAGTGACTGTACTACAATATACAACATATAGGCCAGTGTAGTAAGAGTAATGCACACTACATTTTACTCAAGTAGTGTGACGTTAGGGTTAAAGTTTTTTTCCAAATTTCAGTTAGGGGCCAATTTCCATCAAGCTGCTCAGCACAAAATTCTTCCTTGGGGAAAAAATGGGGTCACAAACCAAATCTGCATAGACTTACCCGAGTGTGCCAATCGCATGTCTAAAGGTAGCTGAGATGACACTGAATGGATAGCTGCCTGGAATGAGGTTGAATGTCACCCAGAACTTGACAAAAGCATCCAGGTCAGAAAACTCAACAATCAGACTGAAAAATAAATGTACCAGCAATTTGGTTATTTGTCGGAAATTACAAGAATACAGTGGAGTTCCCACGTTAGGGTGTGTGCCACGTTAGGGAATGTGCCACGAAAGGAAACGTGCCAAGTTAGCAAAAATCAACAATATATGAGTTGACTGTACAAAGAAATAATCTTTCCTAATAATCAACAAATGTGTAAAATTATTTTTCCTGGACATGGGAGAGATAAACTGTTGGACTGAAAGGAACAGAAAGTATCGTTGTTCTGACTTCTGACTTACTCGGTTCCACTGAGGGTGACTACATGTCTGTAACTGATGCGACCAGTTTCACGGGCGATACCGTCAGCTTGGCACACTACCTCCGAGACGTCTTGAAGCAACTGAGGCAAGAAAGAAACAAAGATACAACCATTGGATTACATCTCTCTGGGTTTACAGAGCGACCAGTTTTGCATTAAAATTTAGCGCTTCATTTGAATTTTCTGTTCTTACTTAAATGTATGCAGTACCGGCGTGGAATAAAAACAAAGCTACACAAATAAATAATGGATAAGATTAAAACTGCTGCAAACTGCTTACTGGCTGGAATGACCTGAAATATACAAATCAAATAAGTTAAGAGGGCCTAATATTTTGATCTTAACAAGATCTTCTTCAGAGACGAAGATCTTGTTAAGATCGAAATATTAAAACTTATTTGATTCAAATAAATAATGGATTGGTATGTTATAGCCTACATGTACATGTATGTTATAAAAGGTTATAAAAGATTACCCTGCCCAAGATCGGGGAGTTTCTCTTTTAAAATGACCCAAGGAGAAGCGCCAGGGTCTGGGAGGGAAAATTACTGATAGGTGCATCATTAGATACATGTATAAACCAGATCTTAGACGACAAAAGTTAAAAGGAAACTGTTTTCTTTTACATTGGACTGATGCTAACAAAATAAAAACAACATCTTGTCTATAACACTTACAGTGAGGCACTGTACCGCCCTAAACCGCCCTGCCTATTACTCCCTGTGGTGCCCAAAACTGACCAAACACTATGGGCCAAATTCATAAATGGTGATGATCACCTGATTATTTTAGTCACGTTCAACTATTGTACGGTGGCTAAAACAGAGAAGTGCGCGTGTGGATAAACTCCTGAGATCATCGTAATTCAGTAATAAAAAACCCGGCTGTTTATCCAGCGGTGTACAAGTTCCTGCTTAGCCGATGTTTAATGGTCTAGCCGTACATCATTCTATTCACAGCGGATTACGTAATATGTTGAATAAAAGGGCATATCTATCTTCGAAAACACGCATATCGCTGCGCTCTGCTGATCAGCTCAGTTGACACTAGTGGGAGGGGCGCCATGTCAAATAACGCGCTGATAATTTTACTCATGACCAGAAAATGGGTCTCATTAAGTGTGTACAAGTTGGGAAAATAGTTCTTTCTGCTTTTTCAATGATACACAGCAGACCCAATGCCATACGTCCGTCCCACAAGCAAGCCAACAACAAAATGGTAACTTGTACACAAGATAAACAAGCCCCTTGGGACGAATAACATTTCTTTTGTTACTTAGACGTATGTCACTAACCATGTCTGTTTGATAAACAGCAGCTGATCTAAGCACTCTCTTTATGAATTCGGGCCTAGATTTGTACGTTCGATCATCAACTTTTTATACACAGTTTAGCCTAGTTAATCGTGATCAAGTGAAAATCACCGTTTACGAATTTGGCCCTATGATTTTGTTGATCAAACACAATGTACTGCACTACAAGTGCTAATGACAAAATTGAATGTATACCATTTTCAAAGCAGCAGTGGTGGGATAGCGTGAATGCAGAACCTCTAAATTAATGCTGGCCTTGACAAGATTGTGAGCTAGTTGAGCTGAGATGCTAGCATCATCTGAATAAAGAAAATAAATATAAGATAAATTCAAGTTAGAAACACAGTTATTCACTATCAAGTCAGGACTTGATACCCGACCGTTGATGTCAGGAAACAATTCAAGATTATATAATCGAGTACCTGTAACCAACTTTACAAATTACATAAGAACTTCTTATATTGTAAAAGAGAATGTCATTGAATTTTTTTTTGTAGGGAATTGTTGAAATCAAACCACACTACATGGGAAAACAACATATATTTCACGTTGATGTCGCTGGTAAAAGTTGCAGTCGACACCTTTAACCAGTTCGCGCCAGGATTATTTTGATGTCGGGCCCAAGTGCAAGATAGTTTTTCATGAACCTGGATCCGAGACGGGTTTAGGTGAGCATCTGTGAGTAGCACAGCCTGATATTTCCGGCCTTGCATGTGACATGTTTATCCGTCATCAATTTCGAATTCTGTAAAAACTTTGCGTGTATACATGGCATCCGACGCAGTTATCTCTTAAAATCAAGCAGAATCGGTGGTTGAGGTGTTATTAAACACATATTGACTGCTTTATCCGGCCCATGGTGTAGTAAAACGAGCCTCCCTCAGTGATTCATGGAGCACGCCTTAGAAAAACACAACATGTATCACCCCAAGGGGCTATATTTTTAACCAGATCGTGCTGGGTTTAATTTTAAGTTACCAAGACCACTGGCGGGAGTTTTTTTTCCTTTGACAATTTTTTTATTTTTTTATTTAGTAAAATATTCCTGTTTTGATAATGCAACTACTACAATATGTCAACACTTAGTTTATTAGCACCGTTATTTACATGTTTTTGCCAACATTCTGTCACCTAGGGCATTTTTTCTCTCTGCAGTCAGGGCGTCATATTACGTCAACTGTAACCCGCCATAAAATCTGAAGCATGTATATGCGTCATCCGTGGAACTACACACCGGGTCAGAGACAATTGTACGCGGTAATATATACAAATATTTGCAAGCCCAGCCAAAAAGCACCCTTGGCTGTATGAATTCAATGGAGACAATGGAACTAGGGTGTTGAATAGGCCAAATCACTGAAGCGTGATACCACGATATTATAGCGTATATACACGTCCACCACGTCAACGAAGCATGCTTGGCCCACTGCGTGTATGCCATACATGTCAGTTGTGTATACCCGTCCTCCGCAGCACTAGCGGGTAACTTTGGGCGTAAATACACGTCAACCGCAACAACCAAGGAAACTTTTGCAGTGTATTTATATGTCCTCCGCAAAATTAAACTGCTGTGCCTGACGAATTAACACGTCATCTGTAGATAGTAGATAGTAGATGTGGGGCCTTGAATCTAGGGAAAATTGTGCAGGTGTATATACGTCATCCGGCGCGAACTGGTTAATAGAAGTGGCGTTTAGCAGCTTTTGCGCCTGAACTCTTTAAAATATTGACTGGTTTATCTTTATTTATTTCCATTTCTTGTGGTATAGTAAAACTAGCCTGCTTCATCGGTGATCCATGGAGCATTCCATATCTCTAGACCACGCCTCGGAAAAACAAAACACTTCACGTATCACCCCAGGGAAGTGACGTTTAGCAGCTTTTGTGCCTGAACTCTTCATATACCGACTGTTTTATCTTGTGGTGTAGTAAAACTAGCCTCCCTCATCAGTGATCCATGGAGCAATCCATATTTCTATACTAGTACTGCAGCGGTCAATATTTGTATACTATTATCTGGTAAGATGTAGTATTGTACCTGCTAGCAGGTTCTTTGTATGAAGACCAGCAATTTCTCTCTCCTTTTCACCACCCCCGTTACCTGCAATAACACAAAACAAAACTTGAAATAATAAAGATTTTTAACACTGTCAATGAAATTTCTTGGCTAAATTTTTGCAGCGTAAATCAGCATTGTGCCATTCCATCAAAGTGCTCTGATTATTTCTCTATCCAGCAAACCAGGTAAGCTATTAGTACATGTCTTTCTGGTAACCCTCATTAGCAACACACATAATAATAATAATAATAAGAATAATAATGTGCGGTGCTTATAACGCGCTTGGACCCATGAATATTCTAAATACCATCTCAGCTCCCTGGGGAGTATACAGCTCAATACTGCCTTTTCGGCTCAAAGCAGCTAAACCAACCACAATAACCATCTCTGCCCTTTTATTCATACATATTCTACAGCCCTAACAATCCCCATAAAGTCAAACTCCAACACCAAGTTTGGTTGGAATTAGGATGACTACGGGACCCCAAAACTGATTGCCTTTTACACTGGGTTATCTACAGAATCAGAGTCCAACCGTTTTGATCGTACGGCTGGCAATCGTTCTTTCTTGCAAACCACATCACATCATCAGATGCCGTGATTTCACAGGATGCTTAAAGGTAGGATACACCATTTGCAGATATTGAAAATATTTACTACCGAGTTATTAAGAAATATCTTACTCATCTAAAAGTAAATAATGATTTCTAGACATCCAGCAAAATGATTGCGCTAGATATCTTGTAATTATTATTATTATTTCGCGATCGCGAAAAAAACCATAAAAATAACTGCTCGACGCCGGTTGAAAACAAACGCTGTTTTTCGTGCTTTTCTCTGCATCCATGATTGTAAAACTTCGGACAGGTCAGTTAAACGATATTTACTATAAAATACAACCCCCCAAATCTACCCATTCATGATAATTAAAGCAATTACCAATGGTGTATCCTACCTTTAATACTGTTATTCACTTCCAGTCAAGTAAGGTATTTCATACAAATTCAGTAGTTTTGTAATATGTTTGTATACTACTTTTAAGACTGAACTGCTTTGGACTTTCTTTGATTGACTCTTACCTATTTCCTTGCCCAGTTTGACAGTCAAGACCAAGGAATCTTCCAGGAAGGTAAAGCTGAGTTCATTCTCAGAATCTTGACGCCATCGCCACTGCTGCAAACTGAATAATAAGAAAGAACCTCTAAAGTACCGACTAAATCATGGGGTTTCAAACTAGCCAACTTCTCCAAATACATCAAAAACTAAAATCTAGAATTTGGGATAAGTTCAAAACTTTATACCCCAGTCAACATAGACAAAGTGTAACTGGTGTACAAATCAGCGGGATCTTGTTGCATTGATCAGTCCGGTGTATAATACAAGTCAATTGACTGTGATGTGGGATATTATCACACGCCAAATTCATAAACGGTGATGATCACCGGATTATTTTAGTCGCGTACAACTATTGTACGGTGGCTAAAAGTGCGCGTGTGGATAACCTCCTGTGATCATCGCAATCGTAAGAAACTAATCGGCTGTTTATCCAGCCGTGTACAAGTTTCTGCTTAGCCGATGTCTAGCCGTATATCATTATATTTACAGCGGATTACGTAATATGTTGAATAAAAGGGCATATCTATCTTCGAAAACACGCATATCGCTGTGCTCTGCTGATCAGCTCAGTTGACACTAGTGGGAATGTCGCCATGTCAAAAAAACGCGCTGATAATTTTACTCATGACCACAAAATGGGTCTCATTGAGTGTGTAAAAAGTAGGAAAACAGTTTTTCCTGTGCTATTTCAATGATACGCAGCAGATCCATGGCCATACATCCATCCCATAAGCAAGCCAACAGAAATATTGTAACTTGTACACGAGATAAACAAGCCCCTTGGGACGATTACAATTTCTGTTGTTACTTAGACACATGTCACTATAAACATGCACGTTTGATAAACAGCAGCTGATCTAAGCATTCTTTATGAATTCGGGCCTAGATTTGTACGTTCGATCATCACCTGTTTATACACAGTTTAGCCTAGTTAATCATGATCAAGGCAAAATCACCGTTTATGAATTTGGCTCGTGATCATTCTAGACCAATAAAAATACAGTACCCAAGACAGGACAAAACAAGTTAGACAATGATAGTAACAAGACAACCAGTGCTTGAGGACAGACAAGTAAATTTAAACTTACCAATGCAGCTCCTCCAGCTGAACCAGTGCCTCGTGTAGCGCCTCATTGGATGTAGTCTGGGTGCTAAGCAACATCTCCTGGTCTCGTGCCTCAGCAAGTTCCTCCTGAGATTGTTTCATTGCCTCTTTCAGTCTCAGGGACTCACTATGTTTATTGGCAGATGGGGAGGAAGGGAAGGAATGAAGAGAGATATTGGGTAGTATTAATAAAAACTAGCAAAAGCTAAGAAGTACAAGCAAAAGAGAAAAGCATTTACTTCCGAGTAAAAGTACTATGGAAAAGCAAATGTTTGAGTTCGTATCGTGAATCAATTTGCTGCTTTGCAGTTATGCTGCCACTTTCCATCGCCAGAATGTTCCAAGAAATTGTCAGCCATCTATGTCTCATTCCTTTCCCCAAACCCAGTACACCTGCTTGTATTTTTATCCTAAATGCTCTCTCTTCCATGCAAATACTTGTTCCCGCCTAACCACATATATAAAAGCTCATATTTTGCAAACTAGTATTTGCCTCTTTTTTTTTCCAGGTTGCCCCGACCCATCCTTGACCAAATTACTAGTAAATACTCCAAGTCTGAAGTATTTACTCTTTTATATTCATACCAAATAAAGCAAATACTAACATTCTAGCAAACGCTAAAAAGCAAACAGGAAAACACTTTTGGTTTTTAGCAAATGCTTTCCTGTAAAAGCATTTGCTTCATATGTATTCATATAGATGCTAGTAAAAGTTAATAACAACAATTGGTAGTAAAAGCAAATGCTAGTTTTCAATAATACGACCCATTGTGTCAACCCTAGGGTCCTGAATCCTCCATTTTGAATAATAAGGGAAAAAATATGTGCTTGGTCGGCATTAAACACCGTTTAAAACCGGTCTGGATGTTGATAATTACCCAATATAAACTTCCGTCCAAAAGTCAAATATTTAAATTTTCTGATGATTTTGTTTGACAATTTCTACTTCATGTTTATCCAAACAACCTTCAAGCTATATAATGGAGTCATATATAAGATGTAAACAACTCCTTTAATGGAGTTTGGCGCTTGCGTCACGCGTACTGTGCGATGTCGCGCAGATGTAGCTGTGGCGAATGTGTTGTGAGTTTAGGACCATGAAATACTAACTTACCGTTGGTATTGCGCATGCCTTCGTGAGGATTGTGAAAGTTCAACCAATAAAACGGTGAAAGGCACTGAAATTTCATGTGACACTGGATAAGTGTTTAGGACCAGCCAGCCATGTTTAAGACCGGCCACGTGATGGGCTCTTGGTCAATGGAAATTGGTAAACTGTCTTAGGTATTTAGATATGATTTTTCACGAACCCTAGGGAGTTAGGGTTCAACTGAATACTACAAATCAGAAGGAATCAGCATAGAAACTATGCCATGTCACTCAGAACACCTCCTGTTTTTATTCCTACCTCTCTAAAGCGTCGTTGCTCATCTTAAGCTCTTCAACTTGTCTCTGCTTTTCTTGCAGTACTCTTTGACGTTCCATGAACTCCTTGACCTCCTCCTGACTGGGAAGTTTGATGCTCTTAAGTTGAGTCAGAGTGTTGTCCAAACCCTCCTTGACTAATGAAGCAATCGATGCAAAATACAAAGTCAAGTCCAAGTGTGTGATTCTATATTAAAGGTTCTACGCAGACCTTTTGAGGAGAATTGCTGTTTAATAATTTAAAATGTGCCTTGGTGTGTAAGCAACAAGACCAGGGGTGATAAAATGGTATAAAATTACATTAATTGGGGTTAATCACCGTAAATGTAATTAAACACATCTGGCTGGCATTCTTCTTTTAAATAGGAAAACTCGGAACAACAACTTTTGCATCGATACGCGTGGCACATGATGCATGCATGCACGGGCACGCTGGTCGCGACGTCGAAGTCTTTCCGAACATACGTCACAATTATGCAAATTTTACATGTTAATAAGCTACCATTCTAGGGGCGGGGCCGGTCCCCCAAAGCACTTTATTATTATTTTTCTCATATTAATTACCCAAAAAAACAACTTTTATCAACTAAAAATCACTCAATTAGTTATAATCTTTCATTTAAAGTAATAAAAACCACATTTCTAGGACCCTTTAAAAACTTCTAATAAGTATTACCCGTCTCTAAGATTCATTTTCCGACGATGGTCAGCCGGCCATCGTTGGAAAAACCTGACTATTTTTAAAACTGTCTCCTAATACTGCACAAGTTATTGCAAAAAGAATGTCTTTTGCAGGGCTCTTTGCTCAACCCTTGGTTTCATTTGTCATCTTTTAGGTAATACCTCTCCAATGTTTATCTTTTTCGTCAGGAGTTCTGGTACATCCATAGAGCTATATTAAATTACTAGAGAGCTAACTCTTCATTCTTACGCGCAGAGATACTTTGAATCAATTCTGGGCACAGACATTTTGAATTCATGTGCGTGCTTGTAGAACATAATAAAAATAGATGGATTAAATGTTGAAAGTGTACTCTAAATGCAACGCGAGTGCAAGTAGAACAGACGCAAACAACTTACGCGCGTCTTGCAAGTAAAATAAAAAGTCAAGGCAAAATCATCTGCAGCGTGCGGATACGCACACGCATTTGAATTTGCTAATAATTTTCGGTTTTCGGCGTATCAGCTTCGGAAAACGCACTGTATAGAATACAAACGCAGATATGCAAATAGCCGTACAAAAGCTGTACAAAATGTTGAGGTTTCCATAGGTTTGTGCACAAACATGGATGCGCCCAGCTAGCATCACTTTGTACATCGAGCCAGTGCTCTAGTAATTTAATATAGCTCTATGGGTACATCATAGACAGGACCCCCCTTAAGATTTCCCGTAAAAACAAGTCCTAAAAATGCCTCACAGACTGTTTCATTTCCAATATAGGACTCATCAGAAATATAAGCTGTATTCTTCTGAAATGGTGCAAGTTGAAACTGTAAATCTGATGTGGTTTGGTTTTTAATGACCATGACAAAAACAGTTTCTCCATGCAAGTAGCAACAGAGGCGGGCACCCTTCTTTGTGTGTGTTTGCGTTTGTATTGACTGGCAATCGTGGTCGTTGTCCACGATTGACACAACGTCTACGATATCAACTCGTGTACAAATCCCAAGGCGATCATCCAAAAACGTTAGAGTACAAACAAAAGAGTTAAGACGGTCGGACAATGCACCGTCCACGATTGCCGGTCCATACATGACTGTGTGTGTTTGTGTGTCAGTTGATAAGCACAGTAAAGACTTCCTTACTCTTTGATGTTGCCGACAATTGCTAATAAATAGATTTGTAAATAGATCAAAGACATTTCACATATAAACCAGTCCTTAATCAGGACGTGTGATTCGGAGATATGGCCATCCAAAGTCAAAATATGAAGAGGTGATCTAATTTGAGATTTTGCATAATTGGGAAATCCTAAGTCCTCCTCTACATATTCCCATTTTTTGGATGATCGAAAACCTCTTAAATTAAGTGATTTTGCGTAGTGTTTGTGTAGTTAGTGTTTAGTAGATTAAAGTCCATTAGTGGTATAATTAACACGGTAATTAAATATGCAAACCAGGTCCTCGTATTATCCCACGTTATCGCAATTTTGATATTTTGTTGTTTATACAATAGTTTGTATGTGTGAAAAATTTCAAGAAGAAATAATGATTAGAGCATAGTCATTGCTATGCTCAACCAAACCTTACTTGTCCTGTTTTGTAATCTTTTGCATGTTTTGTTTAAGATGTTTAAAGTAAGTTTTCTGACAAACACGTTTTGTGAAACCCATGACTTTCTAGAGTGCTGTAAAAAGTTGTTATCGCAAAACCCCCAAGTGTTATATACCATGAGAAAATACCAATATCTCAATTTTCAATATTTCCGACTTTACTCTCATTTTGTGGTGACAGGTCACATATGACATAACTGTTTTGTGTTTATATTAGGAGTTTAAACTTAAAAAAACACCTCGGTCACAATTCAAATTGTCACAATTGGACTACGTATCACCTACATCCAGTTTTTCTCAAATTGTTTTGCCACTGCTAAGACTATAGTTCAGATTCAATTTAACGAAAAGTAAAATGAACAATTTACATGGACAATCAATCACGTTCGACAAAATGATTACACGTCTTGATGAATTGTTTTGAGTGATTAACCACTCGGCACATTACCTCTGGGCAGATATGGCATTTTCTAATGCTATTTTTTGCCAGTAAAAAAAATAGATGCGATTTCAATTGAAATCAATTTCAAAAATGCTAGAGTCGTCCACCATTACTCGTGACGCGCTTATCTGTCATCAATTTGGAATTAAGAAAAAAAATTGTTAAAAAGTGGGGGATTTTGAAGAGTTCATAAACCTTCAATGGGAAAAATAACCTAGATTACAGAGGTAGGTTTAATTAATATTGTAGAATTTTTAACAACTTGAAATTGTCATTGTTTCAGAAAATGCTGAGAAAATATTTACATTCACTTAGTTCTTCCATGTTCTTGCTTGCTGTGTCCAGACATGATGATAGAGTAGACAAGATATTACTCATCTCAGCTTCAGTATTCTGAAGGGGGAAAATGAAGGTTCACAAATTCAGAATTAAGTAATTATTATCATTATTTACACACATTAAAAAATACAATACAATATAACACCAACAATACTAGTAGCCAATGGCACTTATCCGAATGTTTTTTTGTTTTGTTACATATGTGACCTGTAATCACAAAATGAGCGTAAAGTCGGCAAAATCAAAAATTGAGATATGGGTAATTCTGTGGAAACAGAGCTTTCCAATGGTATATAACACTTGGAGGTTTGATACTCAATACATTTTTTAATTTTTTGTTTTAGTCTGGAGTCTTAATACAGAGATTATGAGAAAACAAACATTTCTTGCGAGAAATTGTGTGAAAGGCATAGAAAGGCATAGTCAAAATTGTCTCAAAAACTAATTTTGTTTTAGCAAAATTAGTCTTTAAAAAAACATATAATCTCAATATCGACCACCCCTTCAAATTTTGACTTTGACTGGCCGTACTGGGAAATCACTCCATGCGACTTTACGCTCAGTTTGTGATGACAGGTCACATATAAGTAATAAAGCTATCTTTTACAAAAAGAGGACGCATTTGAGGTAAAAAAAGGAATAAAACAAAAATATTCCTATTGCCTATTCTTAATATGTTTCTGGATGACCGTAGAAAACTTACATGGGAATCGAAACTGTGACCTTTATAATTTAGACTTCACAATATAGAATCGATGTAGGACTTATCACAAGGAGATAACTTTCATATTCTCCACAAAACTATTTGACTGTTTTATATATAACGGACACTGCTAAGTATTACTGGATATCAATACAAAACCATCTTTTTCAAAATTAAACAATTTATATTACCCCGGTACGTTAGTACCATATCTTTTTTAGCACTGATGCATTTGTTATCAACATTAACCCTAAAATCCTAGGCATTCATTTGTGGTACAGTACACTGCAAATGGTTTACTACACCTTTAACCAGTTCGCCGGGATTATTTTGACATCACCGAGCCGATGCGCTGGATTATTTTTAACGAAACTCGATCCGAGGCGGGTTCAGGCTGATGGGACCAGAAAGCACACCCACGCATTTCCGGCCTTGCTCGCTGCTGACAGACATTTCCAGCATTGATCATGACGTGTTTATGCGTCATCCGTTTTGAATCTGGGGAAAACTTTGCGTGTATATACATGTACGTCCTCCGGCACGAACTGGTTAAACCCTCAATAAAGATTGTGTTTATTTAAACAATCCCGCATGTAAAATTGACCATATAAATGCTAACTCTGTCAAGGTACATCTTATTATCATAGGTTCTGACCTCGAGTGACTGATGTGTCTTGCCAACCATCTTGAGTCTCCATTCTTGGAAGCTGCCTTTAGATATCTTGGTGCAGACTCTGTGTAAGGACTCAATGTGACCATGAAGATGAGCTGCCTAATCATCACCAAACAAATAAAGAAACAAAACCTAAGTTATAAGTTTGTAGACAATCTAGATTAGGATAAAAGGATAGGAATTCAATGAAATAAAGAAAACCGATTGAAATTCAGCCAACGTATTAGCTGTACACACAGTGAGTGTCTTGTACATTCCAGTTTCCAACAGACAAGGAGTTCAATGACATCTTTTTGTTGGTTATCTGTGTAATAAATTGAAAACAGCACGAGGGACTTTGCAAGCACAGCCAGCCTGATTTTAATGAGTTGCAGGATAAATTACTAATTGATCAGTCAAATGACCAAAATGACCTTACGACCTGCCATTCTCAAAAATCTTCCAATCTATGAGTGGTCCATCAAGATGAAACTGGAAGGTATTGGTAAATGAAATCAAAGAAAACAAGGATGGTTATCGAACTACGTGTCTTGCCTACTTTCGCGATTACCCTATAGTACTACTTGACCTCAAATGACCTTTTACCTCAGTGTGTGACCTTTGATATTATCATCACATACAAGTTTTTATATTGTATCTGACTCAATTTTGATTGCAATTGGACTTCAAGTTTTTAAGTGTGCAATTTCAGCCAGGAACCAGAACACACCCACATACATACTTGTAGACTACGTACACCAAGTCATGTTTTACATAACGACCGAGGATACCCTATTGTGTCTCCCTTTGTTCCTGTACTATAACCTAACCCTATAGACTTAGCATACACTTTAATGACGAATGCCCAAGGACTGATATACAAATATTAAGTGGCTCAGAGTGGAATGGGAGGAATATTATCGTGAGGTCAAATCTGGACTTTTACATGTCAGGAGGCATTAGCAAAGTCCAGATTAAGTTAATTAGTCCGATTTAAAATGGCTCTTAAGTTATATTTCCAGTATCTACAAGTGTCAAGCTATCAGATGAAACTGTTTTGTTCTTGTAGCATTGGTCACATTTGGCATGATGCCAAAGAGCCTTTGTCTGAGTATAGTGCAAGACTGCCAATTCTGTGATCAGGATCGATGATACCATGATTTAAGACAATACAGGGATTTGTCGACGAAATTTGGATTAAACCCTATCCAGCTCTCAGTTTATACGATCATAATACATATGTACATGGCGTACTATGTACAGAATCAGAGATTGTAATCTTTTTCTGAACTTCGTTTAGGCGAGATAATAAAAAACCTATTCGGAATTAATAAACAAACAAGTTTCAACAAATATGTTACGAAAAATATTTCTTTTTTTATTTTTGTATTCTAATTGTATAAAAAACTAGATTGCTGATACCTGCCCCTATGTTTTGTGTACATTTACTGAACATGTTCTTCTGAAAATTGACATTGTCAAAACTTGTACGTACATGTAGCAGTTAGACTATTGAACCCAACAATATGATTTTGCACAGACCCCAGGGAGTTAGTCTTGCATACGCACTGTGGACCTCTGAACAATATAGGTCCACACGATTCGGGAAGAGGTTACGGTTTGTGGACTTGCCCAGGTCCACAATCCGTTTTTCAGTTTCCGAAAAAGAGCTAGAGAAAAAACGGGTTAGGGTTATATATAGAAAAGATAGAAGGAACAGCTGAGAGGCCCATAATCCAAATTTGAGGGTAAATTTGTTTTGGGGATGCGAGAAAAATGAGTATTTAGTCAACGTTTTTTAACTACACGAAGACAAAGGAATGTCCACAGTACGTATGTAAGGTAAAGCTGTGGGAGTTAGAGTTAATAAACAATGATTACCTCTTCCAGCGACGCACACTGTACTTGAGTCACTATGTCAGGATTGTCTTCAGACATTCGCAGCTCTTGTTCATTGACTGCTTCCTGCATCCTGCGACAATGATGCACATAGACAAAGAGAATCATCTATAGGCATGATGAGCAGGGGTAACAATACACCCCTCACTATAAACCCCTGACTCGTCATGCACTGTATTTAGGATTTCTATCAATCACCTCAACTAAACAAAACTACAAATAGTCGCTGATTCATTGGCAAGGTTTCTGTTATGTCACGTAATTATGCAAATTATTACCCCATTGCTTTAATCATCTTTTCATTTTAACCTCAGATGTTCATTGTTATGTAACCAGGAGTACATCTCAGAAACTTTTGAATCAACATTTTAACCGTACATCTTTATTTAAAAATAGTCCCAACAACGTGGAATCAAATGTTGGAATAGTCTGACGGATGATGTCAAGCAGTCTTGTTCTCTTCACATTTTTAGAAAAAAACTCAAACTTAACTTGCTCAATGATGGTAATTAATTCATTTATTATTTGGCCTGATCTCCTGTAAGTGTAATTGTTTATTGTAGTCCTTGTATGTTGTCCGTAGTTAATGTGTCTGGGTTGGGGTATGGGTGGGGGGGGGGGGGGGGGGGGGGGGGTGGGAAAAAGAAAGGAATATTTTTTTCCCTACACTTAGTTTAATTTTCACATTATCATGTTAACTGTTTGTATTTATATTGTGCTTACTTGTAATGATTGTTTTGTTGTTGCCAACATTGAAATACGTGTGTGAATAAACTTGAAAACTTGAAATAAAACAATTGTGCCCAAGATTTGTCAAGTGATTATGTCGGTTAGCATAGAAGTCCTAATGGAAGGTCATGGCGTACACACACTGCATATCACGATTAGCCCAAGACTACTCCAAACCCTGCTTGCTTGTGTGTCCTTCTCAGATTGGTTTCTTGCGCCACTGTCATTTGTATATATCAAAAACATTACTACCGAATTATTAGGAAATATCTTACTTATTCGAAAGTAAATAATGATTGTAGGCATCCAGCAAGAGGATTTTGTTAGATATCCTGTAATTATTCCGAAAAATAAAATTTTATAAAGAAAAAACAAAGATAACTGCTCAACGCCAGTTGAAAACAAACACTGTTTTTCGTGCTTTTCTCGGCATTCATGATTGTCAAACTTCGAACAGATACCTGTAAGTTAAACGATATTAACTATAGAATACAACCACCCCAAATCTACCCATTCATGACAATTCAAGCAATTACCAATGGTGTATTCTACCTTAAAATTAAAATATAAATTCTCTTAATTCATTGGATTTGATTATTTCAGGTTATCCCGGTCAGAAAGCAGTTTGCAGCAGTTTTCACTGATCTGTTTTTACATATGTGACCTGTCATCACAAAATGAGCGTAAAGTCGCACGGAGTGATTTCCCAGTACGGCCAGTCAAAGTCAAAATTTGAAGGGGTGGTCGATTTTGAGATTATATGGGTTTTTTTAAGACTAAATCCCCAACAATCAATTCCCAATTTTTCAGGACGATCAGATAAAAACAAAATTATTTGTTTAGACAATGTTGACTATGCCTTTCTATGCCTTTCACACAATTTCTCGCAAGAAATGCCTGTTTTCTCATAATCTCCGTTTTAGGACTCCAGACAAAAAAATTAAAATAAAACAAATATTGAGTATCAAACCTCCAAGTGTTATATACCATTGGAAAGCTCTGTTTCCACAGAATTTAGAAATACCCATATCTCAATTTTTGATTTTGCCGACTTTACGCTCATTTTGTGATGACAGGTCACATTGGCGTTGGCTTACTTTTCAATGGATGAAGACAGGTGACTAACGGCCCATTCATATAATTCCTTCTTGGGTTTGACGATGAAGTGATCTTCCATGAAGTTACTCAGTGTCTGAGGAGATGCCTGCTGTAATAAACAAATGAATCACTAGAATTCATTCCTCAGTGTCAACTCTAAAACAAGAACCTAATATATTGTACATCTATCTATAATCCTAATCAAAACCTCTAACGACTAATCAGGCTGTGGTAACACAAATCATGACGGTGTGACCTAGGCTTGATTCGTGATCAAAAATAAATTATGATTGGCCACGAAATGCCACAAATGTCTACAAGATGGCGCTATGACTGTGCTCGATTGAGTAACAATCGCACTGCAACAGCTCTTGAGAGAAAACACGTAGCACTGCCATGAAAGTTTTAAACAGTTCAAAACTGCCGGGGAAGTTTCCGACCAGCCAAAATTCGCCAAAATTCATCAAGGTTCATCAGGATTCACCCAAATGCCGCTACGTACGTGTATGTCCCACGATTCTGTGAATTGTGGGTTATCGTCGTAAAAATGGGGACAGTGTGCCCTAGGTTTATGCAGTAACGCACAAAGTGAATACTCATCCCTTGAATACCAACACACCTGAGGTAAGCACGGCAAGACGCTACGTCGACCCTTGGCCATAGTGATGCTCACAAACTTAAGAAAATCACACATAGATACTGGAGCAGAAGGTTCTTTAGTCTAAGAAGAAAAAAATGATGAAGAATTATTATTAGAGGCACTCTTGAAATATTTCACAACTTAAAAGAATAGATAATACTGTAAATGTGGCATTTTAAAAGATACAAAGTATTTTGTGGACAAATATTTAATCTAAAATAAAAATAGAAGATTTAGTATATTTAGCTTGTGTATATAATAAGATAAAATCTACATCGGGGAATATTAAAGGTAGGATACACCATTTGCAAAAGACAAAGATAACATAAGAATAACTGCTCGATGCCGGTTGAAAACAAATGCTGTTTTTCGTGCTTTTCTCGGCATCCATGATTGTAAAACTTGGGACAGGTCAGTTAAACGATATTTACTATAAGATACAACCCCCCAAACCTACCCATTCATGATAATTCAAGCAATTACCAATGGTGTATCCTACCTTTAATTCAGCATTTGGTTTTGCCCAGGAGGGTGTGGGTTACAGTCCCGCACAGGTGCAGGGCAAAAAAAACCAATGCTAAAATTGTATATATATATTCCTAGTATTTCTATAGACAAGATCCTCAGTTTTATTTAGAGTTGTAATCGAGACATTCACACGTCACTTCACACGCCACTTCGCACGCCACTTAGCACGCCACTTAGCACGCCACTTAGCACGCCACTTCGAACGCCACTTCACAGGCCACTTCGCAGGCCACTTCGCAGGCCACTTCGCACGCCACTTCGCACGCCACTTCGCACGCCACTTCGCACGCCACTTCGCAGGTCACTTAGCACGCAACTTTGCACGCCACTTCGCACGCCACTTCGCAGGTCACTTAGCACGCCACTTCGCACGCCACTTCGCACGCCACCCCTCAATTCACTTCAAAAGTATTAAGATAGAGGAACAAAAACAATGGCATGCTTTTGTCAAAGTAAATAGCTTGTGAGTTGACTAGGAACTAGACGACTTGTGGTGATTTGTCAATGACTCAATTACAACACTTTTGTTTTTTATCTAATAGTGGACGGAAATTTAAAAAACCAACTTTAGACATTTTGTTGAAAAGGGACAAACTTACCAATGAAACAACAGATTGGAGATTTGTGACGGGTGTGGGCTCAGATTCATCTGCTTTGGATGTATGATGCTCCTCATTGCTGCCTAACATCAGGGGAGGGGCTGCCACATCTTGGGCTCTGTCTTCAGCAAAGCTTGGCAATTTGTAAGAACTCTTAGAATCTAAATATATAACAGAGAAACGGTCAATTACAAAAGATTGCTTCCTTCAGAAAGAATGAAAAATGATTATCATATCAGATTGTTAAAAGTACGCCTATTGTGTATTTTGAAAACACAAGTGTCATAAATTGGATAGAAATATTAAACCTTGTTTCCTATCACTTTTTGGGGATAAGATTTTTCTTATAGAAAAGCGACATGAAAAGTAGTAAAAAAAAAAATCTTGCTGTTTAAACAACATTTTATGAAAACTTCACAGTATGCAAAGGAACGACATGTAATTAAAAGAATGTATAATACCACTCTCAGCATTTGAAAGCTGTTCTGCTGGGATCAAAATATTAGCCCTTTTACCATTTGAAAAACTTGTACATGTATACCTAATCTTGTTTAAACAAAACACACAAAAAAAACACCAAATTTGTACTACACAAATCACCGTCTTACTAAACCCCAAAATTCTTGACCCCAAAATTCTTGACCCCAAAGCGTTTCAAATTAAAAGTAACTCTTACCCGTCTGATCCTCCATAGCTTCCATCATCATGAATTGGGCCACTCCAGCAAAATCTTCCGTGTTCTCCACCCAGACTGGCTGCTCGCCGTCAATGCCATCGGTCGAGTCTAGACTACCCCAGGGATTCAGCTCTCCCATTGCTGGAATGACCATTTCACCATCTGCAACATCGGTTGCAGAAGTGAGATTACCATCCATTTGCTGAACGGTGTCAGCGATGGGATTCTGTACAATAGTGGATGCCGATGTTGGCTTGTCGAGGGTGTATGTGTCAGAGCGCCTTAGCAGTTCAGAGGGAGCTTTAGTGACAGACGAAGTTTCTTTTGTGAAGGTGTCTGAGCTGCGAAACGTTAACCGAGGTTCTTTAGCAGAAGACGATGAAGCAAGACTTTCTGGAGGAGCTTGAATTTGATTACAGCTACTGACCTCCTTGGCTTCCTTGTTATCTTTAGTCTGCTGACTCATTTCGTATTGATGACAAAGAGGTTGCTCTGATGGAGGAAAACCTTCGGGAGACGATTTCTTTCCTGGGGAGGCTCCTCTGAGAGGGGTAACTGTTGCTTTCTCATCATCTCCATAAATACATTTTGTCAGTTCCATCTTTCCAGTTCTTTCATCAGAGAAGTGACGAGTGAAATCAACTTCAGGAACTGCCGAGTCCTCATAAGGATGCTGCACTAGGTTCCTGCTGTCAATCTCTCCAAAGCATGCTGTTAGCTCCATCTTTCCTTGCATCTGATCTAAGGGAAGTTGGGCCATGGTCTGAGAGAGATGAAGCTCATCGGGAAGTTGCGATGTTTTGTTTGTGTTAATCCCACCCAGGCAAGTAGTTATATCCATGGATGCAGTGTTATCCGAGGTAAAGATATGGGTGTGGTCTTTTGGAAGTCGGGCTGTGGTTTTTGAGATGTGACATTCATCAGGAGACTGTGGTGTCGCCTTCTTATCTATTTCACCAAGGCAAGTAGTCATCTCCATGGAAGCAGTGTTATCTGATGTAAAGATACGGGTGTGGTCGGTTGGACACCGGGCTGAGGTTTGTGAGACCTGCCATTCATCAGGAGACTGTGGAGTTGCCTTCTTACATGTATCTATTCCACCAAGGCAAGTAGTCATCTCCATGGAAGCTGTGTTATCTGATGTAAAGATACGGGTGTGGTCTGTTGGAAACCGGGCTGAGGTTTGTGAGACCAGCCATTCATCAGGAGACTGTGGAGTTGCCTTCTTATCTATTCCACCAAGGCAAGTAGTCATCTCCATGGAAGCTGTGTTATCTGATGTAAAGATACGGGTGTGGTCGGTTGGACACCGGGCTGAGGTTTGTGAGACCCGCCATTCATCAGGAGACTGTGGAGTTGCCTTCTTATCTATCCCACCAAGGGAAGTAGTCATCTCCATGGAAGCAGTGTTATCCGAGGTAAAGATATGGGTGTGGTCTGTCGGAGATTGGCACACAATTTGAGATAGATGACGGTCATCGGGACACTGCGATGTAGTTTTCTCAGTTAGCCCACCCAGGCATGTTGTTATTTCCATAGATGCAGTGTTACCTGATGGGTAAATACAGGTCTGGTCTTGGGGGTAGTGTTGCTTGGAAGTTGAACTGGTCACTGAGTCAGTCTTTCTTGGAGACAACTTCATGCTCACTCCAAATGAGCGATCTGGAAGACCATCACCTGTGCTGACAGCAGGAGCTCTATCTTCTCCTTCGATACATGCAGTCATCTCCATTTGAGCAGTGCCATCTGTAGTAAACACTCTTATGTAATCACCGAGGTCGTGGGATTGAGGTCTTGCTGCAAAAGTGGGTAGCTGAAGACCGCCGATGCACTTTGTCATCTCCATGCTTGCTGTGTCATTCGTGCTGAAAATCTTGGTTTGGTCTCCAAGTTGTGTCGTGGTCTCGGCTTGACAAGTATCAGCTGACATCTTGGGAAATATCCCACCAATACAAGCTGTCATCTCCATTTTAGCCGTCATTTGCATTTTGTTCATCTCTTGTGAATAATCGGTAATCGGTGCTCTCTGGCTTGATAAAGAAACCAGTGATGGATGTGGTTTGAGAGATCCAATACATGCCGTTAACTCCATTTGTGCCGTCTCATCTGCAGAGAAGGCATGCGACTTGTCAACCTGCTTTATTCGATGCAGTTGAGCGTCCACCGTCTTGGAAGATTCCATGACCACACCTCCAATGCAAGTTGTCATTTCCATCCCACCGGTGTCATCTGAAGTGAAGTTTCTCGTAAGATCTTCAAGTTGGACTGAGGGCATTGAAGGAAGTGGTTTGAGAGACCCACAACAAGCTGGTAATTCCATATGTGCTGTCTCACCTGCTGTGAATATACGTGTCTTGTCGGGCTGCTTTGTGGAAACCAATTCAGAATCTTTCTTCTTAGAAGAATTGACCAACACACCTCCGATACAAGTTGTCATTTCCATCCCACCTGTGTCATCTGAAGTAAAATTTGTCGTGAGATCTTTAGGTTGCACTGATGGTAGAGTACGGGAGGCTACTCCACTCATCCGTTTGACTGCTGCAGATGATTTAGGTTCTACAACTAGACCACCAAGACATGTTGTGAACTCCATACAACCAACATCTTCCGCATTAAATATCTGAGTTTTATCTGATCCAGCCAACTCAGCAACCACAGATTTCTCAAGCGGTTCACCTTTGTGTTTTATTTCAACTTCACAAGATGGCCCACCAGCATTAATGGCCTCGTTTCTGTTGGTACTGGTGTGGTCAGTAATCAAAGGTTTAACGTTCTCTTGTTGGGCTACTTCTCTTTGTGATCTATAGGTGCCTTGTCCCATGAAGGCCATTTTCTCATACAAGCATTCCGTCATCTCCATGGCAGCAGTGTCGTCATCACGATGGAAGACTCTGGTGTCGTCATCACGATGAAAAACTCTGGTCTCGTCTCCAGCAGCATCTTGGTTGCTGTTGGAGGAACTGGAATCTTCTTTGACAGATTTTGTTAAATTTTCTTGATAATTCAAGCAGGTATTCATCTCCAGTGCAGCAGTGGTATCATCGCAACGGAAGATATGTGTTTGCCTTACGTCAGCCTCTAGTCCTGGATGGTCCGAGGAATCTGCAATATGAAGAATACCACAAGTTGTGAGGTCCATTTCACCGCCACCAATCCGCTGATCAAATATTTGGGTGATGTCTGCCAGTGGCCCAACAGCTCGACTGTGCTTTTGACTTGAGGCTAGCTGATGCTGTTGCTGTTGCTGTTTTTGTAGACCACCAACACACTGTGTAACCTGCATACCTCCAACTTCATCTTCACCAAAACGAACCGTCTCGTCCGGGTGCATGACTGAGTTGCCTGATCCATCTTTGGCCTGAAACATGCCACCCACGCAGGTTGTCAGATTCATTCCAGACTTCGCATCGTCATGCTTACCAAGGACCTGAGTTTTCTGATCATCATGAGGAAGTTTATTCTCTTTGCTTGGTATTCTCTTTGCAGGACCAAAGTCATCACTGGTGTTAGACCCGACGAAAGATTTTAAAAAACTGCTAGCATCTGTCTTCTTCTTGCATTCGCCATCTGCTTCTTTAAGATTGATGCAAGCTGTCAAATCCATTTCTGCAGCAACGTCGTTCTGCCCAAATATATAAGTTACATCTGATGCCGATGTCGCTGGTGAAGGTTGACCATCTTGTAAGAAGCTCTTGGATTCCTTCATTGAACACTCTGACTCAATGCTACTACTGTCCGCATCTAGAAAGGACAGTGCAGGGTTGCCAAAACCCATGAAGGCCTTCAGGAAATCTTTGCTATCCAATTTGGGCGCCTGATTCTCAAAACGATCCCCCTCTCCGTAGGCTGAAAAAATAGAATGCGGAGGCAGGTTGAAGCTGTCCTCACCCGGCGCTGTCGACAGAAAGGATTTCAAAAACGAGCTTGCATCTTTCTTCTGGACGGGTGGCTCTGTTGTCACTCCCTGATCAAACACAGTGTTATCCAGATCTACAGGTATCAAGCCTGCGATATACTTCTCTCGGCACAACGCTTGCTCAAAATTGGCAGTGTCGTCCACATTGATATCTGGCCCATGGATTTCAGAGAGACTTGCTGAAGAGACGAAGCTATTACTGTAGTAGGAGCTACTGAAGGAATCAGGCATGGGGAGAGAGCAGTGATATCTTGGTCCTACTAAACCAACACCGAGGCTGTCTTGAGTACCAGTCATCCCCGGCCACTCTTGCACCTCATCTAATTCCAGATTGTTGGCATCGGATTTCTCTCTTAGTCCGCTCTCAACTCTGGTTACGAACGATAACTCGCAAGTCTCGTCAATCATGGGTAACTGAACAGCGCCATCTTTTGGTTGCGAGTAAACAGGAGGTATCATCGATTGATTGATGACGGCTTCTTGATGAGTTGGGTTCTTTATTGGGCCGGAGAGAAGGGTTTCCAGACCTGGATATTAAAAACAAAACATTTAACTTTTCTCTCATTCCATTCATTAGACATACCCCAACTTTACAGTGTTCTTGAACCAATAATTCATAAATACCTAAGACAGTTTAGCCATTTCTATTGGTCAAGAGCCCGTCACGTGGCCGGATTTAAATGGAATACCGGCTGGCTGGTTTTACACACTTTTCCAGTGTGTGTCACATGAAATTTTGACGCCAGTGAAACCTGGTCGCTTTACCATTTTATTTTTATTGGTATTGCGCATGTGCAATACTACAAACGAGTCGGTATTTCGTAGTCCTTAATTCATGCTGTACCGGCAGCGTATGTTCTGCATAACATCGCGCAGTACGCGGGACGCGCACGCTAATGTCCATATTAGGAGTTAGCTTACCTCCTGGACCTATCACGCGAGTGATGATATTAAAAGAAATATACCATAAAAGTAGCTAGAGGGAGGTTTACAAGACATGAAGTATAAAATTGTTTAACAAATACATGTAGTTGGAAAAATAATTTTGGCTTGTTTTGACATATTTTACCTAAAAGGTATTTATGAATGGGAATAAATATGTGGTTGGGCGGTAAAACGTACGTTCAAAACCGGCTCATGAGCCTAGACATTGTTAATCCCCTCGACTTCGGCTGAGGGATTAATGTGTCCAGGCCCATGAGCCGGTTAAACCGGCCAACCACATATTTATTCTCTCATCGGTAACACCCAATAGTATTAACAAACTACTTACACGAGTTGCAACAAAGGCACTGATTTGACATTGTTTGTTCCATGTAATATGCAAAATATGACTTGATTTGACTGGTGATGGAGCTGACAAAAACCTCTCAATATTTTTGTCTGAGAGGCCAGATGACAACTCCAGGCTAAATATAACCCAGTTGATCAGGCATTCCAGATTCACGCCGAATCAAATTAAAATCAAGTCGCTTCTGAGTAACTGTATAGACTCCTGCAGTCGATCTTTCGCCATCTAGCATGCCGAGTTGCTCCTAATTATTTCAGACGTTGGACTTTTGTCGGACTTAATTTACTAATTTGGTTTGGCACGACTCTAGAACGCCTGTCTGAACCGGGTGTAAACTGCTAATGACAAAACAAGGGCTCAAGGCCGGTTCAAACTTATGATACTAGTTCGACGTCACAAAGCATTCGCTGCGAACATTCGCCGGAGTTGGAATGCGTTCAACTATTGCGAATTCACAGCAAAAAATCTCCCTGTGACGTTATAAGTTTGTATAGGCCGTATTATTGAACGTAGAGGGCGCTGTGCTCACGGCATTTGGGGGTATAATTAAAAGTGATCAGGAAATAATTCACGTCAGTTTAAATATTCTGACAGCTCCCAAATATATTTTTTTCTAATATATACTTTTTAGATAAAAGTAAAGTTACTAAAACTACTTCAATAAACGCGATTTTGCCTGTGTTGGGTACCCAGTAAATGGCGTCTTACAGCGCCCTCGTGCGGCCCAAAATACGGCGCATTCACATTCGCTTTCAAGCCGAGTATGAACTGGGTTTTACAATGGCAGTTAGACAAATGCACACACACTGAGGTTGTCTAAACCAAATCAACCTTCTCCGTCCTGTTAACCACAGGATAACCATGGCCACAAGAGCCTACTTAAAGTATGTGGGATCCACGGCATAACTGAGTATATAAACTGTAAAATGCTGGAAAAAATATAGTCAGGCAGATTGGTGCACACTATGATATAATTGTTCACTTGATGATAAAAGCATGAAATCTGGCAAACTGTCAGACTATGTCATGAGAAAGATATTTGGCTATCGGGCCGCTATATTTGACCTTTGAACAAATATTGGTAAAATAACAATAATGAAAATTGCTCGTTATTCTAAATGTATTTTTTCAAAAAAAACCCAAATCTGCAATGGTTCTGTAGTCAAATATCTTTCTCCTGATATACCAGGATTGTGTGCCAAATACCATGCTTATCATCTGGTTGAACAATTCACCCATGTGCCTAACTAGGAATATTGGATGAGATACCTCTAATACAATGCCCTGGTCCCACCGAGACATCGGATTGAATAGATTGGCTGGATGCTGCATCTTGCACAGAGCTGTGGTTTTATTTTAAAAAGAAATATGACACACAATCAAAGCTAATTAGTTTACAAATGCTTACATGTTTATGTTACCAAATAAGTGCCATGGAATAAATGCCACGGACTACTTACTATAAGGGTCCTAGACAACGACTATGCTTGACGTGTTTTATGTTTTCAGAGGGAGAAAAACCGGAGGACCTGGAGAAAAACCCACGTGGCACAGGAGAGAACCAACGCACAACTCTACTCACATATGGTCTAGGCCGGGAATCGAACCCTGGCCACATTGGTGAGAGGCAAATGCTTTACAAAAAAAACCACCCATGCCACCCAAACAGAGATTGATCAACACTTGAATACCACTTCATCATGTATTAAATCACATCCACGTAAAGATGCCAAAGGTTGGTGCAGACAGGGATGTCCCGTCTATTGAACCATTTTTATCAGTTAATTATGCACCTAAATAATCTCATCTAGATAGAGACTTATAAAAAAAGGTATAAAAGTCGTGTATACGAAAAACTAGGGACTGTTTACAATTAACTAGGGAAAGGGCTCTGTGCGCAGTCGAATGAGGGCACAATTCACCTAGCATCCATACTTTCTATCGGTGGTATGAATACAATTTTACTGATATTATGGACTAAGCCTCTCGTTCATTTCACACTCGTGAAAAGTATTATAGCGGGAACCAGACACTTACAGTAGGGCCCTTTCAAATCCCTGGATTCAATTTCGTCTTTAGCTTAACGCGATTTTTGGTTCCCAACTGCGAGATCCTTCGACACATTTTGATGCCCGTTGTGCTTCAGAAACATTCAATCCATTGATATATAAATCCATTGACTATTTCTATTTGCTTTTATTTCTCTTTGCTTCTCAGTTATTCAGTATTCGGAGGCGAAACCGAAGCCGAAGACAAAGCAAAGGTTTCGAAAAGGCCCTATAATTAAAGTCAGGTAAAGATGATGTTGATATTGACTCCCCAGCTGAGGGAATACTTGTGCACAGAGACAATACTATCTTATCAGAGGCTCTCAGGTGTTCATTGGAAGTCCTACCTGGTGTGTGTCGGTGCTTCAACTACCTTCTCAGGAGAGAAAGGCTGGGCGCTGTCCCTCTCGACATTGGTGTCCTCCAATAATTTCAGCTGGTTAGCTGTCAAAAATTCCCTGTAGAGCACCATAGAAAAGACACTCAGAAATCAGACACGCTTCCTAGGGCTAATTTCACCAATGCTACAGTATGATCAATCTTAAGAGCTCATCTTAACTTGATGAGTTAATCTTCCTAAGATTGATCTTAACTTTTTTTGAAATCGATCCCAGCACAGGCATTAACCTTAACCCTAACCACCCTGAGTCCATCAAAATCCATTTCCTGTTTTGGAGGATTTTAGCGGATTCAGGATACCTCCATATTGAACAACTGGAGGAGTGTGATGGATTGAGGATTTTAAGCCTAGCGTTACTGCAGGAGTTTGATGGATTCAGGATACAGAAATTCAGGTGATAGACTGTGATGGACTCTATGGAGAAACGCACTGCAATTTTTTGTATGCCACCTAGGTATCCTGAATCCGTCACAGTCCATCAAACTTTTGCTGGTGGATTATGATGGACTCAGGATCTCTCCAGAATGCATACTGGTGGAGTCTGATGGACTCAGGACACCAGCAGTTTTTGCAAACCAAAATTGGTGGACTGTGGCGGATTCAGGATACTTTCTAGTAAAAGCCGTGAGGGAGTTAGGGTTAAGATCAGGTTTTCAATAAACCCAGGTAAAAACAAGTATAATACAGTGAAACGCTGCTATAGCGAACATCTTAAAGTCCACAGATGTTTGGTATACCGGTCGTTCGGTACAGCACTTTTCAGCCACTGGTTCATCATTAAGAGCAAGATAAAAAAGCTCTAGGCAAAAGTGGGAAAAGTTGCAATCCATAGAAAGGTTTGTAGAAAATGCCACACTTTCGCTTAAATCTAATTTTATGCCTGATTTAGTTTAGAGATTTCTTGAGAAATATAAGCTAAAATTACTTCACAACCATAACTGTGTTTACTATATATGTGTTTACTAAAGGAATCTTCCCTATCCTTATAAACACCATTCAAGCACCTTATAATCTGTACACTCAAACTGTTGAACTCTGTCTGATTGTGGTGGTATGCCTAAATAATACAAATAACAATCCATTTAAAGGTGTAGTACCCATTCTAACAGATTCAAACAAAACATGCATGGTTAGCGTTAATATAGTCAAGTATTACACAATGTAGTTGATGATACCTGATGTTCATGCATAGACACTTGGCCTTATGCACATTTAGAATAAAATCAGTTCAGTTGCATCACATTATATGCTTGGTAAGTAACCAGTACATGTACATGCATGGACGTTGGGTGTCTCGTCCACTGGGATCATGAAACTGTTAAAAACTGCGCCCTCTTATTCACGCATGGAGCCCTTATGGTTGAAGAATAAAATGGACTGGACTTGAACCCGCGACCTCTAGAATACGGTACCAGTGGTCTACAAACTGAATTCGCCAGTTCTTTGGTCTTAAACTCCTGTTTGTTTTCAAACAGCACTTTATATCGACAATTAAGGATAAAAACTATTACAAAAAACTCACTGGACTTGGTATGTGTTGGCAAAGCTAACTCTTCTTGAGGAACGCCGTTTCTTCTTAGTGCTGTGCGGCAAAAGGGAAGCAAAGAAAGCATTCATTTATAATCAAATCTACACTGTACATGTATAAATGATTATAGAAAAGTAAACGCTGTAGTCCACTAGTCATCTTTAACCCCAAGACGCTGGTGTTACAGGTGTCCCACTTCTCCCTGCAGCGGATTAAACACATGATTGCACAGCAGCCTTTGTCCAGTAGCTGCACTGCACAATGGACCTGAGCGTGCAACTGCCACACATTTACACATGTCCTAGGGGGATAAGGCAGTTGTTTCTAACAAGTTTGACACTACAAATAAAGATTACCTTTTAAAATGTGATAATTAAATGCTATTTTATTATCGTTTAGACTCCCACTCTCTCCTGACTACCAAAGTCAGGTTTAATGAACTTTTTACAGTAACAAACACTAGCGTCGGGAACAGACGATCCGGTCGTCAAGTCGCGGTCATAGGTCACGCAGGGCGCCCTCTTTATTGTTTTGGAACCAGCTCGGTTAGTTTACCCATCGTCTCGGCAATTCTACCCGCGTCAATTAAATCCAAGTGCGGACGGTGGGAAGATTAACCCATCGGAAAGTTACCCGGCGTCATGGTCAAATTACCCAAAATGTTTATCCAGTGCAAACACGGCTTAAGCAGACGAAAAAAGGTCCCCCAAAATAAAATGTCCGTGTTACGGTACACATCATGGTAATGTTGTTTTTTTAATTAGTGTTCATCCATAGAGTAAACAATTCCATACTTCCAAAAAATGTTGACGTAGTATTGCTTATTTTTCTCATGTAATTAAATTCGTCGATTTGGTACAAAAATCTTGTTGTCCACTAAGTTGCGGCACTGTTCCCATGTCATTTCATCAGACGTGAAAACGCAGGTACATGGCACCCGTGTAACATCATGTGCAATGAGGATTACTTTACAAAATATCAGTGTTATAGAGGGTCTCAGAATGCTGGTGAACTATAAATATTCATTTCCTTGTGGCTTGGATTTTTGGTGTCCATTTAGTTATGTACGTAAGTATTTGCAGGTTGCTAGGACACAGTTGTCATGAGACACCTTTTAACAAATTTATAGCATGCTAGGTGTTCAATCATTTTTATGTCACGACAAGATTAGCAGCCATTGGTTACGTTCAGTGTAGTACCACTTGATTGCTTTGAGTCCACCACTGTGTCTGCGAGTTATGTACAAAAGCAAAAAGTGAAGGACAGTTTTCTCGCCTCATGCGCCCACATTTCTTAAAAACTGTGATTGTAAAAATTTAATTGTTTATTTTGTTTATGAGGTTACAATGGATTTCTAACGTACATAACTGGGACAACGTGGTTGTCCGTGTTATGTACGCTTAATGTAGTTTGGACATTGCCTGCTGTTACTACAATTGATTCAGTAGTGTGTTTTACCTTAACTATCTAACCAGTTCGCGCCGGATGACGAATATAAACGCAAAGTTTTCCCAGATTCAAAACGGAAGACGCATAAACACGCCACGAGCAAGGCCGGAAATGTCTGTCAGCAGCGAGCAAGGCCGGAAATGCGTGGGTGTGCTTCCCGGTACTGGCGGCCTGAACCTGCTTCGGATCGAGTTTCGTTAAAAATAATCCTGCGCGTCGACTCAGTGATGTTAAAATAATCCCGGCGCGAACTAGTTAAGAAACATTTTATACTTACCAACTAAAATATCAGAGTGAATTTACAATGATTAGTATCACTTGTTTGTACATAACGATGTCCACATCAACACAAATCACTGAGGAGGTTTAACATTTAGTTTTGATTTTTTTTTTATTATCTTCTATTGTAATGATATGAACCTTAAGTTTAGGTTCCTGAAAATTGTTCGCACAGTATGAAAACTGAGCTTTTAAAGAACATCAAGTTATGTACAGAAGATTCCAATTCTAGCTCACTTTATGTGTACGTGTATCTCTTTTTTCGCAATCTGTTTTGCAAAGTCTTTCAACAGAAATGTGTCTTGTATCAGATTCCTGCACATCTAAGGTACATTTTAAATGTGCCTGGCAGTATGCGCACATATCTTCTTTTACATTAATTTGGTTAGGTGACTTCAGATGTCACATAATTCAAAAGAGATCTGACCTGCGACGTCAATCCACAACCAAATTTTATGCAAAACGTGATGCGTGCGCATAACGTCATGCACATTTGAATACAGATGTAAACAGAGGGCACGTCTATTACAGTGATTTTCTACTTCCAAATTTTTTTTAGCCTTACTTTGTAGAGTCACACTCATCTGTGTTTGGATCTAAATCTTGAAGAGCATTTCTGGACGGGGACTTCAGTATCTGTCAAAAATGAAATGAAATGAAATTTCCCAACAAATAACTTGAAAACCTTTCTCTTTCATTATCTGAGTAGTTACTATGCAATTTGTAAAGTTGGTTTACGATTACTCGATTACATAATGTGGAACCGGTTCCTGACATCAATGGTCGGGTGCTCGAATACTCGGTTGGGGACTTGAGCACTATGCTTCAGGTCAAGGCAATATTGCTCCACATCATATTCATACGTAAAGCATACAATTGATTAACCCTGCGACGCGCGGCAATTTCTTTATACACCAACACACATCGAACTATTTTTGATAGTCGCTTGTATTTCGTGTATACATGTACCTCCAAGCTGTTTTGGTTTTACGGCTTTATATGTTTACACAGCCCTTTATCGATAGGTCAGAGACCCAGAAACCAGCTGGTGTTGTTGAATAAGGCAAGACAACAATAGCACGATTGATTAATGCTTGGGAAGGTCTCGTGGTGAAATCCAGACCTCAAAGAGCTGCGACGACGGGCCGCCATATTGTTTATACACTAACGCGCGTACGTACTATTTTCGATAGTCGCTTGTATTTTCGTGCATACCCCCAAGCTGTTTTGGTTTTAAGGCTTTATATGTTCACACATTATTCGGCATGCTTTGAACTAGGAATACATGTAACATGAGGTTTTTTTTACCTTTGACCTTTGGCCTTTTTACGGCAAAGCGACTATCAGAAATAGTATGGTGGCACGTACATGTACGTCAGAGGGTTAATCAGTAAAGATTCAGTATCATTACCGCACAAAATGGGGAAAGAATTTGTTATCCTGATGCTAGTTCAGCGGTTGTTTACAAAGTTTATGGAGAGTCGAGAACATTCTCCAAGTATTTCCTAACAAAATTAGAAATGTTTCTCAGTCCCAGATTCATGTCTTTTATACATGTCTGCACTGATTGACCTTCATTGAGATGAAGACAAAAGTGGCGTCAGGTTGCACCATTCTTTTTAACCAGTTCGCGCCGGATGACGTATATAAACGCAAATATTTCCCCAGATTCAAAACGGATGACGCATAAACACGCCAAGTTCAAGTTCGGAAATGTATGTCAGCAGCGGGCAAGGCCGGAAATGCGTGGGTGTGCTTCCCGGCACATCAGCCTGAACACGCTTCGGATTGAGTTTCGTTAAAAATAATCCCGCCCGTGTGCTCGGCGATGTTAAAATAATCCCGGCGCGAACTGGTTAAAACATTTTAAGTGACTTTAAGATTAAGAACTTACAGAAGAGCGTCTCTTCTTAGGTCTGGGTCTTGACCCCACACTGTCATGCACAAAATAAAATAATAACATGAATAAGACAACTGTAACATCAACAATTAAATATTGATAATCAAATAAGTCTTGGGTTAATATTCGATAAATAAGGGATCCAAAAATGATATTTTGTATGTGAAATTGACTTCAAACATTTAGTTGTTTTGTAGTACTTTGCTTTAACTTTAAGTAATCACTCTTGAAAATAGAGGGCATCAAGAAACAAGCGCTAAATTAAAAATAAATTTTATGCCAGATGTAACAGGGACACAAAATATTTGTTGACCCCTAATTGATGGTCAAGAGACCCCTTATAAACAGGTAGTGCCTGCAATTATACAATTCTAAACTATTAACCTTCTGTTCCCAACTTTTCTCCATAATCTTCCATGGTTAGATGAGATCATCGCAAAGTGTCTTCTTCAAGTACTTACCCAAGATTTTCTTCTTCAGAAGCAAACCTGATTCCACTCATTCTGACAGCCAAAAAGACGCTCAGTCAGGCAGAAACCACTACACGTACTTTGCCTGGAAAGTGAGTCAAATACAATGATCCTGTTAATCGGAATATTTTTGCAGGAATTTCCAAGGAATCATCTGAATAATCCAAACTATAAATTAATAAACAGAGTGTGTTATGTAACATGTACTTTAATAGGGCAGTAGGTACATGTAGGGCCAAGTATATATGTAAACAATACATGTAGTTTCTCGTTTGGGTATTTTTTTTAAAGAAAGGAGAGGTGACCCCTTTTTTCTAAAATGTCAAGATAGCGGATTGATTCTTCCATTTTACAAAAAAATCGTTTCAAAGGAGCCCAAAGTCCTCCAGATTTTATCTTGCATTTCTGCAATTATACTGCAAACAAGTAATACATGTAAGGCAGAAGCATTTGCAAATGTATAATAATAAAAAAGAAGGCAAAAATACTTTAGGAAAATGAGTTTGGCCTGAAATGTATTTTAAGAATGTAGGCATTTGCGAAAGTCATACATGTACTAAAATGATAAAGTCTGCACAAAAGTTGCTCTTAGTTTCGCCTATGATGATATTTTAGGCAGTTGCTATTCTTACGTGACCGTAATCCTACGTACTTTTTCTATTCTTATGTGAGTTCCGGCAGCGCATGCGCAGTCCCTAGTTAATTGTATACAGTCCCTAGTTTTTCGTATATACATGTAGTCCCTAGTTTTTCGTATACGACTTTTATACCTTTTTCTATAAGACCCTATCTAGATGGGATTATTAACCAATAATTTTAGTTAATAAAAAAAGGTTACGTAATGAAATAATACCAAAAACAATGGAATTAAATTATTACACATACATGTACAGACAATAATAACCTATTCCTATTACTAATATTACCTCCTGAACACTCGCTACAAACTTAGCTACATGTATTGCCGTTGTTAGTTTTATAGTTCGCTTTTTTGTGCACAACGAAGTCACAGCTAGTTTTTTATGAAAAATGTCAAAGTTTGAATACGAATGAAATGTAATGTGAAGTTTTCACTATGTTTGCACAAAAATCTAAATTCAATCACGGAATCAGTTGAATCTTTTTGGACTAAATACCACAATTTAACATCGACTATTGCCAAAACAAATTTCCTGGGTGGTCTTCATACGTTCCGCGCGTATTGAGTTTCCCTTGTCTGTGTCGGGAACCAGTTAAATCACGTAAGAATATAAAACGTACCTAGGGTAACGGTCACGTAAGAATAGCAACAGCGTATATTTTAACCTGCTTTGCTCACAGCCTCACACTCCAAATTCAAAAAAACATTTTTTTCAATATTTACACATTTTGCTGGTTACATGTAAAGTCAATGGCTCATGATAGAGCAAGGGTCGACTTATTACTTTATAGAACATTTTATTTTTTGGCAGCAATGTCTTCAGGTTTGTATACATTTGTATGTGGATCTTATTTCTTCCAGTTCCATTATATTTTTATATCACAGTTCTACAAATCCTTCTGCAAAGTTCCGTTGATTAAAGGAAAATACCCACTAAAGTTGTACTAAATACCGTAGCATTAAATTGGTGAATTCTTCACATTTGTACACATTTATCCAGTCAACAAATAATTATCTACCATAAAATTATTTGTGTAACCTTATGTTTTGCGG
This sequence comes from Crossaster papposus, assembly GCA_037893245.1. Taxonomy (NCBI): domain Eukaryota; kingdom Metazoa; phylum Echinodermata; class Asteroidea; order Velatida; family Solasteridae; genus Crossaster; species Crossaster papposus. Next base: position 631,432 of record JBAIAA010000794.1, on the reverse strand, counting down.
TTACGGTTAACGGTTAACCGTAACCGACATTCAAAGAAAAACAAAGAAGAAAAAAAGTCCTGAGAAGTTTGTTCACAAACTTATTTGTTACCATGTAAACAGGAGATATGTTTCAAACATCGCAAATTTAATACTGGGAATCGCAAACAAAATTGATATACATGTATCCAGACAGGTAAACAAAATTCCCCTATACAACGCCGACAAACAAAGCTTTGTATTGTTTTGATTTATGTCTTCTTCGTGTACTATGCTCCAAAAATGGAATGGTTGATTAAAAAAAATAATTGATTAATTAAGGTTAACTGAACCGGGAAAATGTAACCGTGTAAACGTTTTAACTGTTTAACTGTTACATACTTACATTAATAAATTAAAATTAAAATTGAAGTAATTGATAGGCGCAAAATAATGAGAAGTCACTCACTCCTACAATACTACATTCTGACATGACTGAAAGACTGCAAAAAAGAACAACAAGTAGAAGAGAAGCACCAATGTGAAAATGAATCAGAATTTTTGATTTTGCATTTAATAATTTTTTAAAAAAATAAAAAAATACAAAAACCTTCGATTTGCAGATATCTAAAATATTTACTACCGAATTATTAAAAAATATCTGTAAATAATGATTCTAGGCATCCAGCAAAATGATGTCGCTAGATATCTGGCTGTAATTATTCCGAAAAATATAATTTTATAAAGAAAAATTTGCGATCGCCGGACGGCGATCACGAAAAAACAAAGATTTTACAATAAGATTGAATAACTGCCCGGCAGTGCCCGACGACGGTTGAAAACGAACGCCATTTTTCGTGCTTTTTTCGGCATCCATGATTGTAAAACTTCAATTTGAAAGTTCAAACAGGTCAGTTAAACGATATTTACACAAACACTCAAATCTACCCATTCATGATAATTCAAGCAATTACCAATGTACATGTATGTTAAGTTAATAATAAAGCTAGGAGTAGGATCAATATAATCATATTGTCAATTTTGAAAAATTAATAAAATGTCTGCACTGCAGAGTGCAGTGGCCCAGTGCAAAATACACTAATATAATTAGCAATTTTGCCATGTCATTTTCCAAGGTTCAAAATATCTGAATTCGTCTGGTGGTCGGCATGACGTCACGAAGTGCGAAGGGGCGAGCCCGGGGGGGGGGGGGGGGGCGGAGGGGGGGCCCAAGAAAGTGCGCCACCAACGTTGAAATGTATCTCATTCGTTCTTCCACGCTCATGAGCCACACATCTCACACAGTGAATACGTATAGATCGCTACCGCGAAGCGCACCATTGAAACACGTACAGATTTGCTCCGTGTATCGCTCTCCGCATTTAGTGATTCATACAACGTCCGCAAAGCCAGGTACGCAGGCACGATCTACACGGATTTTGTTTGGGGCGATGTCATTTTCTGCCATTTTCGTTCGAAAACAACACGATAAAACGCAAGGGGGTCACAGGCAGATTTTTTTTAAAATTCAGTATATCACTGCTACATCCTTTTTTAACGTATCCATGGAAAAAAATGAGTGGGGTCAAAGCACGATTTTTCACAATTTATCGATTATTATTGCCCTTTTTAGGGGAGGTATTTGTTAACGTCGTTTGAGTATTTGTGCACAATCTCCACGCGCATCAACGGTATGTCAACGCTTAATTTTTTTCAATACAATTTTTGTCATTGGATGATAAACATTAAGGTAAATAACAACCTTGTACAACTACAAAAGACGAGATGTTAAGATTGGATGCCAAAACTTTTTTTTTTCGAGTGAGAAAATTGTTCCCCCCTATTTTGAGAATGGCGAGCCGTTAAACCTCAACGAGTCACCCATCAAATGTTTCCCTTCGCGCTACACTGCACAAACAATGGGAGGGCATACGAGGTTCCCGGATGTCATGGATGTACACGTTAACATTATTACACACCTGCCACTGCCAGTGGCAGTGCCACGGTCAAACATTCTTTCTTTCTGACCCATTTTTTAAAAAAATTGAAGTTTTCTAAAAATTCACTGTTATTTCCATGATTAAATGAATAACAAATGAGCACAATTTAATAATACTACCTTGTTCTGGATTTTCAAAATCTGTACGACTCCATCGAACGATCCCAAAACAACCGTCATTCCAATTTTTAAACAAACCGCTTTTGTAAAATTGGTATTAGTCTGGTAACAAAGAATTGTATAGTATTTTTTTCAAAAGGGTGCGTCTAGGAACTAGACTTTTTTTCCCAATCACGGTTTTACGCTATAGACAAGAGAGGGCGCCCTTTACTAAACTTAAAGAGTGGAACTGGAAGATAGTTGTATAACGTGTCCCATCACTTACAAATTCGCCCCCAATTTACCAAAAGGTCCACATTTCCCGGGTAAATAATGGTATTTTGATGTAGAAATAACGGTACTGGCACACACACAATTTTTTTTTCTTCAATTTTTGGTCCCATGAGACGAGTACAAATTTAGGTGTTGGTAAAAGTCGGAGGTGGTCGGAGCTGGCCGGAGCTGGCCGGAGCTAGCCGGAGGTAGCTTAATGCATAGAGCAAGTTCCTTGCTCTATGCTTAATGCTGTTGTATACGCTTTGTATATAGTTTCCATACAGATTATAATTACTGATTACACTGAATACAATTATACCTCTGGGTTTCCACAGACCATCAAAATTACATTTTGTCTGTATTTTAAAATAATATTGTTCACTCCAAGATTCTCTCCTGGTTCGCGTCAGGTTTTCATTATAACGGTTTAATGCACTCGCCCTCCGGCTAGCTCCGACCACCTCCGACTTTTACCAACAGCCTACAAATTTGCACCCCCCCTCATAAACAATCCTGCATACGGGCCTGCAGTTATACTTGCCATTGGATTGCGACAAATGATCCTGAGCAGATGTTAAAAAAGAATCATCATATTGTCTTTGTGGGGCTAGTAGGATTACATTTAACATTTTTTGTTGGACGCAATTGGTAGATCTGCGCTATCACTGGATCTTTCCTGTCACTTGTGCGATCGGTCAGTCTGGAAATCTCCGAGTTTACTTTAATTGTGAAGGAGTATTTTGTAAACTAAAAGTAAAACTAGGCCTAATTTATATAAACGCACAAATTTCCCAAAATTCAAAACGGATGACGCATAAACACGCAAAGTTGAAGTTCGGAAATGTATGTCAGCAGCGAGCAAGACCGGAAATGCGTGGGTGTGCTTCCCGGCGCTATCAGCCTGAACACACTTCGGATCGAGTTTCGTTAAAAATAATCCCGCCCGTCGGCTCGGCGTTGTTAAAATAATCCCGGCGCGAACTGGTTAAGCCTTAGGCCTAGTTTCAGTTTACAAAACACAAGGCTAAGGGAACATTCTCTGGATTGACCGGTCCCGCTAATGTGAATTTGTGCGCGATGGATTGATAGTGCAGATTCACCCATCGTTAGCGATAAGTCACCAACACTCTAGACATCGGAACTATTGAGTTTAAATATTACAGGTCTGAGAACCAGTCATTTCATTTACATGGACATTGGACAAATGTAACAATTCCTTTAGTATATACAAATATAGATTTGTCCTCTTTCTTTCAGCCTATCAAGATAAATATCCTGATGAATCGTTGTAGCTAAAATGTCTCAAACACCACACGAAGATCGAAGAAGCTGCCGTTGGAAAAAACGGAAACAGTCCAAGAAATATAGACATCACCCTAACAGTGAGGAGATGTGGGACAATTGCCATGGAAACCAAGCCAGCCAAAACCATGATGGAGGTGAGTCACGGAATGGTCGTGCAGAAGGCTGCAACAGGGTTCCAAAACCCCCAAATCCTGGACCCCGTTCTGATGAAACCGTGCCGGCAAGACTTAGTGGTCGAAGGACGACCAACCCTAGTGGTTCAATAAGAAACCCACCAGTGTGTGAGCAACAAAGAATTTGTGGTGATAACAAATCAACACGTACACGCAGGAAAGTGGATGCGAGTTTAACTCGGTCTCAGACTCAGGTAGGGAGCAGACGGGATGCTGGCGGTAGTCGGCCTTGTTGTAGTTCAGAGACGGCACAGTCGCAGAGTGCATCAAACTCAGGAACGTCCTCATCTACAAACGGCATGACTGTAAAAGATATCCTTTTTTTCTAATAAACTTTAGATTAGAATGCAATATTAGGGGTTTTCCTCAAAAGTTTACAGGGTTTTAAAGGTAGTATACACCATTGGTCATTGCTTGAATTATCATGAATGAGTAGATTTGGGGGGTTGTATTTTATAGTAAATATCTTTTAACTGAGCTGTCCGAAGTTTAGAATCATGGATGCCAAGAAAAGCACGAAAAACAGCGGGTTTTTTCAACCGGCGTCGAGCAGTTATTCTTATGTTATCTTTGTTTTTTTCGCAATCGCGTCCGGCGATCGCGAATTTTTCATTATAAAATTATATTTTTCGGAATAATTACAGGATATCTAGCGCAATCATTTTGCTACATGTAGATGCCCAGAATCAACATTTACTTTCAGATGAGTAGGATATTTCTTAATAATTCGGTAGTAAATATTGTTGATATCTGCAAATGGTGTATCCTACCTTTAAGTGGTTCCTTGGGCTTCAAGAACAAGTTATTGATCGTTTAATTTTGCTTTGTTACTTTTCTTCATTATAACCCTAACCCTCCAGGTATTTTGGCTAGAAACTCTGCCAGTGCAGCAACATGCACCATTCAAAATGACTAGCCTGCCCAGTGCAGCAAGATCTATTAGGTGAACAATCTCAAGGCCAAACTGCCTCAGAGTCTGCGGTTACCCAATGCAGCAGGATCCATCTCTATTTGGTATCGTTCAGTTAGGACTACAGCTCCCAGTAAACTGTCTCGGACTTGGCCGTTTATGTGCACTGGTGTTGACAGCTGAATGCTTCAAAAGTCAGGTGTAGCCAATTTTTTTTCTACCTGAAGCACTGTGCTGCATCTGGCAGAGTTAGGGGTTAGTTAAGTGGACTAGCCTGTGGCTGTGCCAGAAAAAAAAGAGGTTTTGTGAAGTGATGGAATTGTGGCCCAGAAGTATTCACATCCACCACGTGTTAAATCTTTGTCAAATCTCGCATCAATTGCAAGTGAGGTCACGATAAACCAGTTCGTGTTGGATGTTTTTTACCCATTGGTAATTGCTTGAATTATCAGGAATGGGTGGATTTGATGGGTTGTATTTTATAGTAAATATCGTTTAACCGACCTGTCCAAAGTTTTATAATCATGGATGTGCCAAAAAAAAGCAAGAAAAATGGCGTTCGTTATTAATTGTCGGGAAGTGTTTTTTTTTTATATTTATGTTGCCGGACGGCAATCGTGAACTTTTTTAATAAAATTGTTCGAAACAATGACAGGATATCTAAATGCAATCATTTTGCTGGATGCCTAGAATCATTGTTTACTTTCAAATAAGTCAGATATTTCTAAATAATTTCAGAATTGTTTTGATATCTGCAAATGTGTATCCTACTTTTGTAACAGATGACGGTTAAACACGTCACGGCCGTGCACGTACAAGGCTGGAAATATCAGGGTGTGCCACCCACAAATGCCGGCCTGAACCCGTCTCGTGAAAAACAATCCTGCTCCGGGGCCCGGTTATTGTCAGTAAATAATGATTCTAGGCATCCAGCAAAATGATTGCGCAAGATATCCTGTAATTTCGAAAAACGATAGCGAAAAAACCAAAAATAACATAATAATTACTGCCCAATGCCGGTTGAAAACAAACGCTGTTTTTTGTGCTTTTCTCGGCATCCATGATTGTAAAACTTCGAACAGGTCGGGTAAACAATAGTTACTAAAAAATACAACCCCCCAAATCCACCCATTCATAATAATTTAAAGCTAAAGTGAACCTTTGCTTTTTACATCAAAATTTGATCATAACATGAGTATTTTTGTTAATTTAAACCTTAACGCCACACACAGATTGCAGGTTTTTATTACGACCCAGACAAGCAGCGATACTTTCGCCTGATTCCTGGTCACAACAACTTCAACCCACTGACTAGAGAGAGTCTTAACAAGAAATGTGCCGAGAAAAAAAGACTAGAGATTCTTGGGAGTAATCTCCCTAACTCTAAACCTCAGGTATAGTAATTATACAGAAAAAGATTTGTAAAACACCTCGATCGTATACCATTTTGTCAGTTGTGTATTTTTATTTATTTATTTACAACCATCTTTAATGAGGGTAACCCATCCAGCAGAAGCTGATCATTTGGGGCCCTCAGTAGAGAGAAGACAATGAGAAGAAGGTACAATTAAATTAGAGGTGGGAGGAAAACCCCAGAAGAATATCCTGGGGAAAACCCACGGAGTCAGGCAGGGACTGAAAACCCAATCCACATATTGGCCCAGGCGAGGTTCGAACCCGGGTCATAGTGGTGGAAGGCGAGGAAAGAACCGCTACGCCAACCTGACTCCCCTTGCATCGGTTCAATCAGCAAAAGTGCTCAAAATATAAAGAAAGATGATTAACAACAAACCTGATAAAATGTTCACTCTGTGAATGCTGTACATGTATATTCAAAAAAAAAAAACATTCTACCGTAACATTTTGATTTCAATTTAAAATTTGTCGAGTCACAATTATAATTCAGGGCGCATTCTCATTCAGCCAATTGCAGCTGTGCTCACTTCACACCCTGAACAGATCAAAAATTGCACCCACACGCATGTGTGCGGCGTTTGAACGCTTGTGCCCTTTTTTGCAGATAATTAACCAACTACTGATAGAAATTCCAAAAATGTGATTCTGAGACTTATCTTTGTAATTATTTTCTTTTTTCCTTCTTTAAGATTACACCATGCCGGGAAGGAATAATTTTTAAGTCAATATTTTTACAATTAATCTTTTCAACAGTAATTTAGTTAGTAACTTTTTGAATAGCTACAAAAGGTATACTACATCTTTAATCTTATGGATTAAATTTCTGGATCATATTTACCATGACTTCGTCAAGAGGAACGTTTGACAAACAACACTAACTTTTTGTTTGTTTGTTTGTTTGTTTGTTTGTTTGTTTAACGCAGACTGGACAGCGTAAGCAGAACTTTGCACTCTGTCCTCTTCAAAACAAGCTTCAAACTGGTCAATTAACTTCAAGACAATTCACAAGGTATGTTTTGGGCATTACAAGCAGTTTTTGACATTTTCTTAAACTATCATTCTGGCTGACCAAATTCAACTTCGTCTGTGAATAAGTAACAACAAATTTAGTCCCAATAACAATGGATTTAGTCCCAATAACAATGGATTTAGTTTTGTTAGTGCACCGTTTTTCTGTTAGATGCTCACAGAATCACATCTCTGAAAATTAATTAAAATACTGTTTTAACAGTTAAGAATGCCCTTGTTAATTTGATGTAGCCATACTTTGACTCGATCTGCGAGCTGCACCTATAAGTTTTTGTCGATGGATGTGATCTGACTTTTGTTTACAATAACATTTTCTATAAAATGTTGACAAAGTTGTCCCATCTTAACCCTAACCCCCAGCTAGGCTCTCACACTAGAAAGCATACTAAACCTGCCAAAACCTGCAGTTGGAGTTTATTGGGCTTGGGGTAGTAATTACATGAACTAAATGAATATCAGACATTATCCACAGACGTGACATTTACAATTTCTTCAGTATCTTATCTCTTTACAGAGTTGTAGTGGAATCCCTGCAAATCCTTTTACAAATCATAGTCAGTCACAAGTTAGAGGGCTCCTTTGGAAAGCAGTTTGTTAAGTGAAAAGGACTACCCTCTTTAAAGATTACAATAAATAAAAAAAAATAAAAAAACAAGTAACTGGTTGAACAATGACAAAGGAATGCCTTTATCTTACAGATATGCTCAGGAACAAGCAATCACTTATCTCAATCTGAGGCCAAGAAAGCTGGGAAACTGTCCCGATCAATACTTTGATGGAGAATCAGGTGATATTAGCTTCCTGCAGGTGAGTTGATTGATGTATTAATCATACATCGGTTAGCAACAGGGGCGTGTAGTCTATAGTGGTTATGGTTCGGTTCGTGACTCGTGATAAGAGGGTCAGGGGTTCAAATCCTGCTGCTGGACACATGTTGTCTCATTGAGCAAGCAACTTCACCCCCAGCCCGGTGTGTAGTTCCACGGATGATGTATACACATGCGTCAGATTTTATGGCGGGTAGCGGTTGACGTAATATCACGGCCTGACTACAGAGAGAAAAAATACCTTAGGCGACAGAATGTTGGCAAAAACATGTAAATAACCTAATAAACTAAGTGTGGGTGTAGTTGCATTATCGAAACAGGAATATTTTTATACTGAATAAAAAACATTTAAAGACAAATTAATGGAAAATAATCCTGCAGTATTATCGGTAACTTGAAACTAAACCCGGCGCAAACTGGTTAAACTCATTTAATATTAGTAGATGCGAGTACAAATTGAGTCCTGTCTGATATACTTGTCTTGTAATATATTTAGGTGGATTGTAAGCGACGCAAAGTGCTGCTGGTCCTGTCACATGATTCCCTTAGCAGGTTAGTAAATCGTTATCATTTATGATTGCTATATGTTTTGTCCTATCAAAGACCTCCAAACAATTTTGTTTGCTTTGTGATACTTTTTTATGTTGTCCCATTGTATAATAGTTTTGTTATTTTTATTATTTTGTATTTAGCCCAAACAAACAAATTGGTGTGCAATAGGGTAATCCGACCGACATGAATTTTTGGCGACTTAATTGCCAACATCAAACTTTTTATAGCCATTTTGCTATTTGATAATTTAAAATGAACACTGGTTTAAATTATTTGTCGCGAACAAAATAATTATCCACACATGAAACAGGACATAAATACAAATAATAAAAAAATGACAAAATAAAATTATTTCCCTATATACATACCTGGAATTGTTTTAAAGCCGCTTCCATGAACACATTTATTTTGTTTGGCCTTATTAAATTTTTTAACATTATTTGTTGCAGTGCTAGTTCAGAAAATATCTTTCTCTAATCAACGTATTTTGTTGATAGAATGTGGCAAGGTACCATTACGTGTGATCGTTCTAACCCAAGATTGATGGCTTTAGCTAACTGGAAACTCCTCAACATCTTTGGAACAAGAAGTACAAAAGTAAGATCAATGTTATGAATGAGAATGAAGTTTTTGGGTGACTAACCAGTCCTAAATTCTTTATCTTCGTTTCTCATTATGCATGTGACCCGCTCCATCGAAATCAGGTATAAGTCTCGAAATGACTTTTTGAGATATGCACATGGTGAGAAAGGGAATTTCATAAGCTTTCTAATGATACCCATCACAAGTGTATCTTCTTAGGTTAACGAGTTATGAGCTGGTGAAGATGACAGGTGTATATTTATGTGCCGAATCCACATTCCGAGAAAAACAGCTTTGAAATAAACAAAATTGACCAAAATCATACGGGCAGCGCACACAAATCCTCTTCATTTTCATCTTTATTGATCGTTTTTACATACAAGACATTATTGACAATAATCTGTGATAACTACACTTCCTAAAAATACAATGTTCAGAAAAACGACTTGGTCACGATTTTCACCCATGCATTCACTTCAACGACCAATTGAGTAAAACGGCCTCAGCGACTTATTCCTGATTACGATGGAGCGGGTCACATATGACCGTTATGTATGTTAAAGTTTCAGGTTAAGTTTAAACAAAAATACTTATACTTTCATGGGTTTTGACACACTTAAATGCAGTGACCTTCGGGTTGGAAGACACAATTTTTCATCGGGTCACTGAGGTCAAAGGTTATGTAGGGGTAACCCAAATTTGTCATTTAAACATGTACAGGAATCGGCCGCAGAAAAACGTGACACTCGCGATCCGATGATTAGTTGTTAATATTTCTAGGAGTAGGATATATTAATATGCTTGGTTTGTTTATTGTATATCTTAGATCACTAGTGCATCATGGATATCCTCAGATGATTCAAATGAACTCCAGGTTATGTATCCTTTGAAAAAAACAGGTTAAATTTAACAACTGAACCAGCAGGATAGACCATAGCACAGTGGCTACCCATCTGAGAGGGCCTTTTGGGTTATTTTATTTCAGTAACAATGAATACACAAAATATACATTCACATCCCAGCAATACAAAGGCATTAGCCATGTTTCCATTGGACTTTTGTTTCCGCGACCACCTAGTTTTACATCACCGTCGCGGTAATTTGACAGAGACGTGTGTTCCCATTGGAAAAGTCGTGGTAGATTACCAATAAGTCTTTAGTCCTCTAAGATATTTGCTAGACATAAGGTGCGCCATGACAGTGGGCAGGCTTTGTTACTTTAATCCAGTCACAATGAAAACACAAAGTGCCTAATCAAGTGTATCACACAGGAACAAAGACCTGTCCACTGTCATAGGGCACTATGAAAAGGGTCTATCAGACATTTGTTAGCATCCATGTTTTTTTCACTTGTTAGAATGAAACCATTCTGCTATTGTATTGTTTTATGATTTGAGTCAATTAAAATAACATCTGCATACTTGGCAAGTTTGTGCCATAGAAGACAATGGATGTTCTCTTCCATTCTGAGTCACTACAGTATTTCCATAGTCACCCAACTTTGGATATTGAAAGTGTAGAGTTTCTTAACTTGTTGTCCAATCAGCTACTCTGTCAGCGGTGGCCCGATGAATACTGTCCAACTGATGAAGTGTGCGGATGAAGCTGGTAAAAATACAAATTTCTCTTTTGTGAGAGTTATACTTGTGATCAAAGTAATATCATCTTTGCATAAGCGCTAGGCATTGTCAGCAATATGTTTAAATAACTAAGTGGTTTCTCCTTTTCCAAACGTTAACCCCACCCCGTTGGCACTTTTGGCTAAGAACCATCCGCAATCCTGCAAAATCCTCCAGTTAGCACCTTGTAAAAATTACATTCATCCTCGGTCCTTCAAAATACTTTGGTTTTTTTTCTTATATTTGGTCAGTGGAGGGGTGACCAAACAGAGCGAATAATATCGAGCATAATGCAGGGCTTTGTTTCAAGTATGCATGACTGAACGTAAACGATGCTGGGTACAAACACCAGAGTTGTCTGAAGTGCCCTTTATATAGTGATTTAGTTTGATTTTGGGCAATACTCAGGCCAGTTTTTATGTCTATCTGTTTCATTGTTTGCCTGATAAATAAATAAATAACAAATGCAAACACAAACACCAGAGTTGTCATGTACATGTATTTAAGTCCCTGCAAGTCCATCACAAGTCTATCAGTCTCAAGTCAAGTCACTACATGTAGCTATTCAAATGAACTGATAACAAAAGCATTTCGTTGTCATTGGTCGTCCAGCTGCTTGTGACTGGACTTGTCAAAAGACTTGCAGGGACTTCAATACAACTCTGATAAACACTGCACAATTCATCAACTGACACTTTTTGCCATCAATCTTCTATCCTCCAAAGGATTAACTAAAGGAGGATTAAAGGTAGGATACACCATTGGTAATTGCTTGAATTATCATCAATGGGTAGATTTGGGTGGTTGTATTTTATAGTAAATATGATTTAACTGACCTGTCCGAAGTTTTACAATCATGGATGACGAGAAAAGCACAAAAAACAGCATTTGTTTTCAACCGGCGTCGAGCAGTTATTCTTATGTTATTATTGGTTTTTTCGCAAATACATGATATCAGCGCAATCGTTTTGCTGGATGCCTAGAATCATTATTTACTTTCAAAAAAGTAGGATATTTCTTAATAATTCAATAGTAAATATTTTTGATATCTGCAAATGGTGTATCCTACCTTTAAGGAGGATTAGGGTTGTAAGGGAATACTTGTGCAAGTACCCAATCATTTGTCAAAGACTGTACTCTAAACACTGCATTCTAATGTATTTGCAGATAGTCGCCATCAAGTCACATACAGCTATGAGAGTAATCACGAGTTAGCATGGACTTGTGCATGGAGCTACAATCCTCTAACACCAGGATATCTTAGTATAGGTACACTAGACAGTGTCTTTAATTGTGCTCTGCCTTGATTTCTTCTCTTTGCTTATAACTTTGTATTTCCAGCAATAACTAAATCCAACAAAGTTTGGACAAAACTGTTAATATAAGACTGACAATTGGCCATTTGCGTGTGGAATTTGAATAATATCTGGTACACTGACTTGTTCACACAGCTTGGCACAGTTTACATTTAAATTCTCCAGACCAAAGACACTGTTGCTATATCACGTGATTCGGGACAAGCCTTATGCTAGCAACCCCCGGCTCTGGAATGGTCTGGTGTCTTTGTACCATTCTCAACCATTGTGAACAATGTATTGGTGCTGAGCGTCTCTAACGTAACTATGCAAGAGTTGCCCCGAATCACGTGATATATAGCAACAGTGTATTTGGTCTGGATAATTTAAAGTCAAACTGTGCCAAGCTGTGTGTTCTTGTATCGTATTTCGATCGAGGATCGAAACACAAAAGAGAACAAAGGGAACAAAGGATCCTCGAAGGACGGTTTGCTTGTCCGAATTCGGTCCTCGATCGTTGGGGCAAGCGCTAAGTAATGGGGTTAGAGTATAGTAAAGGAACAAAGGAAAACACAATATCGATCCTCGGTCGTTATGTGGTTCACGACTATGTGAACAAGTCAGTGTACCAGATATTATTTAAATTCCACACGCAAATGGTCAATTCAGTGTGTGATATTATACAAGTAATGATTGTTTATGAGTGCAGTGGTAGGAATAATTTCACGAGGTGACAGATGGAATGGTTTTTTTCAAGAGATTTAGTCAAGTGAAATGTAACATTCTATCTGTCACCAATTTAAATTATTCTTGATATTTCATGAATGTGAAACAAGTTTTCATTGTTTGTTTTTGTCTCTTCCTAAACGTAGTTCAGAAAGAGACTATGTAATCACTATTACTGTCTGTAGTTTGTCCTTGTCAAGTGGTAAAAGAGGATGGAATTGTAAAATGTGTCTCCTTTAACAACGTAGTTCAATAAGCCATTTGCGCGTGACCCCAAGTTAAATGTGAATAACATCTGGTACACTGACTTGCTCACACAGCTTGGCACAGTTTAACTTTAAATTCTCCAGACCAAAGACGCTGTTGCTATATCACGTGATTCGGGGCAAGCCTCACGCGTCATACGCTAGCAACCCCCAGCTCTGGAATGGTCTGGTGTCTTTTTGCCATTCTCACAACATGCATTGTAAACAATGTATTGGTGCTGAGCGTCTCTTACATAACTATGCAAAAGCTTGCCCCGAATCACGTGATATAGCAACAGTGTCTTTGGTCTAGAGAATTTAAAGTTAAACTGTGCCAAGCTGTGTGAACAAGTCAGTGTACCAGATATTATTTAAATTTAACTCTGGGTCACGCGCAAATGGCTTATTGCAAGAAAACTTAGGTTATAGATGCAATATGCAAACTTGCATGTGATGGTGATATTCAAGGTCACACATTGAGGTCAAAGTTCATTTGAGGTCAAGTTGTAAAATAGTAGTAATCACAAAAGTAGGTGAGACTTGTGGGTCGAGAACCATTTTTGTATACAACACCTGAACAAATCTCCATTTGATATGTCAAAGCCACCAAAAGTGTGACTGTGCAAAATGAAACTATTTACCTTGGAATGAAACTTCTATTGTAGCTGTGCCGCCACGCCGTGCATTGGAAACAAATAATTACAATTGAAAGTAACCATTTTTCTCATATTGAAACAATTGAGTGTGTAATTCTATTCATTGCCTTGTTGGTGAATTTACATCTTATAAATTAGTTTTTTAATTTTTTTGTTGGTCTAGGTTCTAACAACAAAGCCTTAGTAGTGGACACAATCGCTGCCAAGAAATGGAAAGTCTTCAGCAACCATAGCGATGTCTTAGCTCAGGTCTTTGCCACAAGGGTAGGCTTTCTTCCAGATCATTTCACTTTAAGACAATGAGACTAGACGTAGGAACCCCTGAGAGGACTTTGGAGAGAGTTTATCTTTGGAAAAGATATCAAACAAGAACAAGATGATTTTGCCCTGAATAAACTTGAATGTTTGTGCCATGCTATGATAATGCCATCAAAACTGCCAGTAAAGTGGAAAAGGTTGTTTTGAACTGAACATTTGACGGCAATTTGATTGTATTTTCATTTTCAGATGTTAGAACTGAATACTTCAATTGTTAAAAACAATTAATTACAATTGCTAGTAACAGAGTTTTGCACACAAATTTACACACTGGACTGTATTTTGAAGCATTACATTATAAACCTTTTGGGCTCGTATTCATTTAAACTTAATATTCTGCTGGTTTATGTGGGTTTGTTTGCATCCCAGAATCCCTTGCTGTATAATGGAACACGCCGTGGGGAGATTTTGGGTTGTGACATTCGAACTTTGACCGGAACGAGGTCAGACATGATGCTGAGGCTGCAACATAAAGTGGCTGTGTGTTCTATCCGACTCCTGAAGGATGAGAACTACCTGTTGGCTAGTGATATGAGTGGACAGGTATGACCTCTGACCCCTATTGACTTCCACATGACCTGGAGGTTACACCAAATGTGGAGAAAAGTGGATAGTGACTCCTCCCCTCACTGCATCAATATTACCCCTGCTCACTGGGCCAATAAAACATTCCAAAGACCATCTGAGCTCCTTGGGGAGTATACAGCTGAATGCTGCCATTTCTGCTCATATTCAACAGCAGTTACCATCTCTAGTCTGCCCTCACAGGTACCCATTACCAGTTATCAGTTACTCCTGGGTAGGGAGATGCAATGAGTGACAAAGTGCCTTGCCCAAGGGCACACACACACACTGCACCCTTGTAGCAAGCCCATGGACACGCAGCTCAGTATATGAATAGTTGCTTTGTGTATACTGCTTTTCAGCGAGGCTGCCATTTTTCTTTCTTTCTTTTCTGTGCATGTTAGTAAGAAACAGAAGTGTAGATGAAATGTTAAAATGTTAAAAACTCTGTGAATTTTGTTTTCTTCTCAATTTTGGTGTATTGTGTTTAACCAGTTCGCGTTGGATGCCGTGTATACACGCAGTTTTCATCAGATGACGGAAATATCTGCCAGTGACTGGCTCGCAGTAAGCGTGGCCGGGTATATAAGGGTGTGCTACTCGCAGATGCCGGCCTGAACCCATCTTGGATCGAGGTTCTTGAAAAACAATCCTGCGTCTGGGCCTGGTCGTTGTTAAAATCCCGTCGCGAACTGGTTAAACAGCAGTTAAATTTAGCAGTTACAATTTGTTGATACTGTGCTTTGAGTATTAATTTGTTAGTAAAATTCAAATATACTTTAAATTGTCTTATTTGTTTTGCTGTAGATCAGACTGTGGGATGTTCGCCAGTGTTTGTGTGTACAGGAGTATAAGGAACAGCATAACACGCATTCATATCTACCCATCTGCATTGATTCCACTGAAAACATCTTGTATGGAGGTTGGTTGAAACACATTACTTCACCATGTATGTTGTTAATCCTTTAATGGTTAAATAAAAAAAAGAATCCAGTTTAAAACTGCTAATAACAATGCCGTTATGGGGTTAGTGTGTGTGACATAAATTGCAAGATCAAAATCATGCCTCTACTTTGCGGCGCTATCAACAGCTTCAAATAGTGAACAAGGAACACTGCAAGCTAGCATTTTCCATCAAAATGAGAACTGTTTGGGGTTAGTTTTGGTAAAGAATCGTGCATTCGTTAAAGGCGTGTTGGAGTTGGCCAGTCTTCAAAATGGCTACATTAACAAATTGGTACTGCAAAAAAGTGGAATTCCGATTCCATTTCCTAGTTTGGAATCGATTCCTGTTATATCCTATGGATCCCGGCGTGGAATCGCCTAAGCCTGATTGCTTTTATTCACAGAAACGGAAGCACCACATGCCAAAGCATAAGTTAAGAGTGCCTATCATTTGGATCTTAACCAGTTCGCGCCGGAGGACGTATATACACGCAAAGTTTTCCCCAGATTCAAAACGGATGACGCATAAATACGACACGAGCAAGGCCGGAAAAGTTTGTCAGCAGCGAGCAAGGCCGGAATTGCGTAGGTGTGCTTCCCGGTACCATCAGCCTTAACCCGCTTCGGATTGAATTTCGTTTAAAATAATCCCGGCGCGAACTGATTAACAAGATCTTTTTCAGAGACAAAATGGCTGTGTACATGAAACAAACATATAAAGGGGAACATACAAGCATGGTTGGGAGAAGAAACACAAACGAGAAATAACAGTGGAGTGGAAAAACCAACAAAAGGAGGATTAGGCCAAAGATGAGGTCAGAGTGGGCAGGATCAAAGACAGATCAAGGGGTTTTCGTAGTCCCATAACAAAGCAAAGTGAGACATTAATACATATTGACAAAAGAAGCTAGAGGTTTGTACGATGTCTTATCATGGAGAGAAACCGACATTACTATCTGAGGAAGCTGTCGAAGGAGAGGGAAATATCTTGGAGAAAACTGTTTTTATTAAACTGTTTTTGTTTTTTGTATAGTGGGAGAGGACAGATACACACGACTATGGAGTCTGAAGGACGGTCATCTCTTACGAACCATCCCATGCCCACGACCTCCTACTCCTATCATCCCATCAGTGGTCTACTCGCAGCAATGGCACAGTGGTGCACGGGGTGGGTTACTGCTAGGAGTCCAACGAGACTTATATTGGTATTCCTTATGATGAGAGGATGATCATCTCTTACGAACCATCCCATGCCCACGACCTCCTATCGCCCCATCAGTGGTCTACTCGCAGCAATGGCACAGTGGTGCACGGGGTGGGTTACTGCTGGGAGTCCAACGAGACTTATATTGGTATTCCTTATGATGAGAGGATGGTCATCTATTACGAACCATCCCATGCCCACGACCTCCTACTCCTATCACCCCATCAGTGGTCTACTCACAGCAATGGCACAGTGGTGCACGGGGTGGGTTACTGCTGGGAGTCCGAGACTTATATTGGTATTCCTTATGATGAGAGGAATAACAAGTACCATACCTTCTTTAAAGGCCGCTGCACACGAATTTGAATTTCCCAATTCGTATGAACTGGCCTCAACAGTGAAAACCAAGGTGGGTTTATAGGAATGCCAATCAAATACAACATTGCTTTGGGTGCGAACCTATGTTGCCCGGTCCCTATGTTCCCAGAAAGCATCAAGAAACATGGGTACTAGGGAACATAGGGACTGACCCCTTTACTTCCATCTCGAATCGGCATTGCTCTAATTTTTTTTAAACTTCCTGTATAAGTAATGCGATAGCCCAAACCAATTCTCTATTTTAGATGTGTGACTTCATCTAAAATTCTAGTTTGTACGCAGCGTACGTATATGTATTTTAAAACACATCCGTGGAGTATACATGTATAGCACACATGTTAAACCAACAGCTGGACTGTTCAACATTGTAAGAATAAAATGCAGAAAATGTCATCTTGGTGTAAGTAGAGATTACACGAATGAAATATATTTTTTCTTATTGAGATTTAAACTTAACATTTATTGAATCTGTTCAGCACATTTACACATTACTAATTCATTGCACTTGTTAATTTAAGTCTATGCAATTGTTTAGCCATTCAGCACCATCCATATTTGGTTTTCTAGCAAAGGTCGGTCTATATTTGCAAAAATATCTTGTCCAATAGTTTTGTCGTTAAATATTCACAAAAGTTTATTCATAAATTACAAAACTGTCAAATAAATTGGGCAAATAAATTTAGTTTTTGCAGACAATGGACGAAATTGGTCTTTTGAAATTAAATTCAGGTAAAGTAGAACACGGCTATAACAAACATCCACAGATTTGGTTCGTTATAGCAATTTTCAAGATGGTGTCTGTTCTTTTAAATAGCACCATCTTAAATGTTCAGGAACGGCCATAGCATTTGATATACCCAGTGGATTTCTAAAAGTCTGTTGACATTTTCAAACACGATTATCGGGAGCAAAGGACGGTGAATTTTGTTAAATCCGTAGACATTTTTGTACACACAATTCAGGAGCCGAGGATGGCGTTTGATATAGCGGCATTCCACTGTATGACCCATATATCTGTGTACTGATTTCTTTTTGGTGCAAATCACAAACAAAATCCCTACTGAATTTTCGACCATCTTCCTTTGCCTAATTAGATCTTGAAGCAACACTTTCCAATTATGCCAACAGACCAGCCTTACCCAATACCTCGTATATCATTGACATAAAACAAATATTATCCACTATAAAAGGAAATGCACAGGTGTCGGAATTTAATCATTCATATTTGTGAGGGGTTCTGGCAAAATGAGAAGGAACTGGGCAGAGGTTTGAATGATGGTTTTTCAAGCATTAAGAAAGAAAAAAAAATTCTCCTGTTTTGCTGCAACTGGGCATTCTGTAAGTAAACATTACTGGGAAAGGCCTTAAAGTTTGTGATAAGAAAAAGGCCAATTTTCTTTCTTAAAAACACTTATTTCACTACTTATTTTTACCATTTCTTTATAAAAATGGTTAGTAGACATAAAGATTACAAATATCTAAAAATCCCCATTTACTATTTTGCATTTTTCTCCACTGTCCCCTCTGCCCAGTTCCGTCTCATTCTGCCAGAATGCCCGAGGTTTCATCCCGAGTAGTCATCAATGACTGCACTTTGTTCAAAGGAGAAATGGGATGAATGCTTTCCTGGTCTTGGGGTAGTCATCAAACTTCTGCTTGTAATACCTGCAATAGCAGAGAAGGGGGAGAATTATTTCACTCGCCATCAATTGTGTCCAATAAGCCTCTGTACTGACGACGTCACACATTGTTTACATGTATCTATGGGACTTTGAATGCTTCCACGTGTAACAAGGTGTGATGTTCTCGGTACCCCATAATATAAATCTTCGGTATAAGACTTTTCAAAGGAGGGGTGGGGTTAACTGACAGGGCTATATACATATCTGTGGATCACGATCATTGCACTGTGAAACGTAACAATCTGCCAGCTTGCCCTGAGCCTAACCACACAAAACAACTGTGCAGGCTGCACTAGAAATTATCCATACTCCACACAAAAATTAAATAGACCTATAAAGACGTAATGACATCACACTATGTGCACTTTCTTATGGGATCCAGAGAGGAACCAGTTGCTCTTGTCCCAATCTAGCTTTCATAGGAAAGACATGTAAACAAATTAGGTTTACTAACTCTATTGGGCAACACATTAAAATCTTGTGTTGCCGGTAACATCGCCAAAGAAATGAAGGGTCAGTCGGGATGTTCTTAAATGTAACATGATGTACATTGTACCTGCCAGTCTTTGCATAGAGGTTATTTTGCAATTTGCGCTATATAAATGTCCATTATTATTATTATTATTATTTTCACAGAGGTATGTTTTTAATTGTTAATATATAGTGTCCTGTAATGTCGAGAGCAACTGCTAGTGCTCGTTTCACAATGCAGAAATTCTTGACTTATTTCAATTGCACCATAAAGGCTATCGACACTGACACACACAAACAATGGCTTCAATTAATGTAGAAATACATTTAAGGTTAATGATTCTTCAGAAATTCACACCAACATTTATCAACTTTAGTCATACAACGGATGCTGGCCAACTCCAGCCGTATTTGCTTATTATCAGCGTGTATTAGCTGCATGCAGTCAAGTCCACTGCATAGACCGCAGGCGACGGAGCACGTGCTACAGCAGAAATGCCGCGACAACGCTGTATCATGCTTGGTGCGTTATTTCGATTAAGTTAGCACCGTGTTGTTTGTTTGACATCTGATGCAAAGATCGTGATAGCACTGGCCCGGGATTGAGCATTTGTTTAGCACGGTTCTCGTGGCAAACCCGGGTGAGCTAAACTAATACACCCGCTATGTCGGCCATTAACTGGTTCCCCGTCCTCAACTTTGGTTATTGGAGCATGTGCTTAGGGAATCAGTCAAACATTTCTACAAACATGATAATGCTATACATATGTTGCAACAGTTTCTTTCACAGCAATTCCAGTTAATTTATACAACTTTTTTTAATTTGTTTTAAATTGATTAAATTTACTTTCATGCTAAAAAATGTTGACTCTACGCACGGCTGATTTTTAATGGTCGGTCAGGTTACCGGAAACACAAAACAAATGTTTTGGCTTGGCAAAATGATTTTTGTCAACTGCAGATGACTAGGAAGATCAAGGAACTTGAAAGTTGTCATCAATAATGGCCCCCCTGGTCTAGGCTGAGAAGCTACCTGTATACATACCAATGATGATGGTAAGCTCTAGGTCCAATGTTGCATGCAGTGAAGACAAGGAATGATAAACCTTGCAATGACCAACACGCCATAGCGAATCCTGTCCACTCCACAACCTCACCTAAGAAATTAGCTCCTGAGACATACTCAAACATACCACCTGAGGAAAGCAACAAGAAATGTACATTACAGTTTCATGATCAAAGCAGAACGTGTGGCAAAACATACTTTCGGAAAGAAAGTCATCTAAGAAGAAAACTGAGGCTTCTTCACTGTAACTTAAAGGTAGGATACACCATTGGTAATTGCTTGAATTATCATTAATGGGTAGATTTGGGGGGGTTGTAGGATACACCATTTGCAGATATCGAGAATATTTACTACCGAATTATTAAGAAATATCTTACTCATTTAAAAGTAAATAATGATTCTAGGCATCCAGCAAAATGATTGGGCTAGATATCCTGTAATTATTCAAAAAAATAGAATTTTATAAAGACAAATTCGCGATCGCCGGACGGCGATAACTGCTTGACGGAGGTTAAAAAACGAACGCTGTTTTTCCTGTTTTTCTCGGCATCCATGATTGTAAAACTTCGGACAGGTCAGTTAAATGATATAAATACAACCCTACAAATCCATGATAATTCCAGCAATTACCAATGGTGTATCCTACCTTTAAGGTGCACATGAACGTTCATATTACACTGTAGGTTAACCCTTCACTTATCTCAAGTAGGTGGTGTAGGGTTCAAGTCTCACCCAAACACAGGTGTGTATCTGTTTTTGTTGTTTTGTTTTGAGGTATTTCCTCCCTTATTTTCTCAAAGCTTGGTTTGGCTGACCTTTAGGTATCTTGTAGCCTGTTTCTCCTGGTTTCCTCAGATTTCTGAGAATAGAATCTGACTGGATGTTGATGGCCATCCCAGTAAAGAACAGAATCACACCTAGGTGGAAAAAAAGGTACAAAAGTTTTTTTAATTCAAGTATATTACAATCATACACTACAGCAAGGAAAGAATTTCATCTGGACATCGCATGTTGTTATGCTGCGGAGGTCCCAGTTTTACCACAAAAGCCGTGTTCGCACTTGGACTTTCGACACGGGAAAATTTTACCGAGACCGCGGGAGAAGTAGCCGAGCTGTCAGTATAATGACTCATGAAGGCGAATGTGATCACAATGCGATGTGCATGCATCAGCGCGCGCACGTAAACAATGCAAAGAACGCATGCACAGTGTCTTGTGTAGCATGAAATCGCACTATGGGGGGCCGGATGTATGTTTTCCTTATCGCTTTTACCGACTCGCGCTGTTCGCACTGGACTTATCGTCTAGGGAAAAGTTACCTGGGAAGATTTCCCGGGCAGCAGTTGGACTTAAAATGGGAAAAGTACCCATCGTCTCGGTAAGTTTTATCAAAATAAGTCCAGTGCGAACAGGGCTAAAGGATGATGACATTTCTTAAATTAGTGAACACTGTTTAGGAATTTGAACGTTTTTTCCTTCACAATACTTTGTGTTGTAACCCACAAGTTTTTTTAACAGGATATTTGTCCATGTCCAGATATTTTCTTTTCAAAACTAAAATTACCCTCAATACAACGAATTATTTTGTTTAGGGAATCAAAAGACAATTCCTTTACACACATGTCCCATTCTTCCAATATTTTGCATTAGCAACTCTATGGACCAATTGATTAGATTACGCATAAAGATAATTATAGAATTTCTATCAAGAGACGTTAATCCAAAGTCCAAAAGATAAGCCATTTCAATTGAATTCACACAGAAGAATACTCCTCGTATTTAGAATGAATGTGGTATCCAGCTAACACTTCCATTGGTTGTGTAAAAAGTCAATGGAGAGTCAAGTGCATTTTCAAAATATTCTCAGTCCTAAATGTGTGTCTTTTTTACTTTTTATATGAGAATAAAAAGTGGCAGCGGAATACTGTGATCATTTCTCCATGATGTGACAGAATAAGAATTACAAAGTCACCAACTGTATATTTTAGTACCGACGTTATTTTTAGGAACTTCCTTTAACTTGATCAAGTCTGCCACATTAGGCAACCCTTCACCTACCTTTTAGCAAAATTTGCGAACACCTTGTTTTTCCCGATTTTTGTTTGCTGGGATAAATATCTTTGTTCACATACTTTTTCATTTATAAGGATTTAATATGGTAACTGTGCCAGTAAGCAACTTGTCAATACTGACTACTTGATGATATCTACATGTAGGGACAAGGCAAATTATAGGGTATAATAGTAATTTTGAATCATAACTATGTTCTAATAATTATTCAGTCACTTATATGATTTAGAAAGCATTATTGAAGTAAGGAGGTGTAAGTAGAAATACCAAACTTTTTTTTAACTTTTCAAAAATAAAACAAATTAAGTGTACCGAAATATGGAAATACATGTACATTACATGGCAGGTATTATCGAATTATGCAAATTAGGCATATTTACACCACTTGGATGTGTTAGAACTTTTAGTATGTCATTCTAGAGACTTTATAAAAATGCATTGTGGTGAAAAAAATCATGTTGCAATTTGTGTGAGGTCAAACCTTATTTTGCACATGTACTAAATTTGTCGGTTATTAGCATTGATCATTATACAAATAATGAATTTTACAAGTGCGATTCGCCTCGTGGAATAGAACACCCCATCTTTCACCTCATGAAATTATTCTTCCCATCGCACAAATGTGAAACATTCATTGTTTGTTTTATACAACGCCTAAATAAATTCGCGTCATCTGATTGGTAAATTGTAAACTGATTCTACCAATGCACGCGCATCGTTTGATAGAACCATGTGATAGAACCTTTTGGGCGGTGCGGGTTTGCGTCGTGTGATGGGTCGAATAATTCAATGCACGTGATCGACGATCGACCAATCGGATGGCGGATGATTTATTCAGGTGTTGTATACAACTGAATGACATTTTAATGTTAACAGAATAGTACTTCCAATCATATTTGGTAGCTTGTGATGATGTTGGACCTATAAAGCCAGGTTCATACTAAGCGAATTTCATGACGTCAGCAATTGAAGTTTTGTTGTAGCGTTCTCCGTTACCTGAACACATTCGGGAAAGAATGTAGTATCTTGACGCGGTTGTGTACAAAGCAATGGAGAGTCGAGAAGCATTTCCTGACAAAATTAGAAATGTTTCTTTGTCCGAGATTTAGGTCTTTTCAAAGTTTTTTCACTGATTGACCTTCATTGGGAAGAAACAGCGTCAGGTTGCAACATTCTTTCCCAAATTTGCATAGCATGCGCATTCGCACCAAGTATGAACCTGGATTTAGATGTTTCCCTCACATCTTTACTATTTTAGTGATCTTACCGATGATAAATCTAGGATCTTGTATCCAACGTTGGTGGTAGACAGCGTATTGTGTCAGGTAACGGCCTTGTAGATAACCATTAGTTATGCAGTAGATCATTGCTATCAAAAAGGCCAGAAATGTTGAAGGCTTGCCACCACGAATCAGAAAAGTGAAGATGAACGTTCTGCAGTAAATATATGTTTAAAAAGTTAAACTCCATTTCGTGCATTGACAGCATGGTTTGGTACGAAACATTAGTAACTTGTTGTTGGACTTCATCAGCGGTTGTGTACAAAGTCTATGGAGAGTCGAGAACAAGCATTTCCTAACAAGATTGGAAATGTTTCTCAGTCCTAGATTCATGTCTTTCCCACATTTTTGCACCGATTGCCCTTTATTGATTTACGACCATGGTACTATGCAGTCGGGGTGAAGTCTTGAAATTTGTTTATCTTCGAAAAACAGTCGTCAGGTCATGTAACGGACATGCGAAGTTGCAATAGTGAATCGGCTTATTGCAGAATACCCCGCCACTCCTCTACTTCGACTCTAGTCTTACTCTTAGCTGGCTACGCGGTCACACTTGATTGCCCACCACAGATCAGTACCGCCCGGTGGCGGTGTGTGTATTTACTAGAAATCTAAATAATGCAAATTTATACCTCTGGAAATAGTGGATTATCATGAGACTGATGAGGACATTATTGATTAAGCCTTGTTGTCCTCCACTCATGATCAGCAGTAACGTTGGCACCAGAAAGCTGGGAAGTTCCTGAAAGAACCAGGCAAATCGTCCCGGTATGAAACAGCCGAATCGGGAATCTACGTACCGGCCGTAGGGAGCTCCGACAAACTGCAAAATGACGCTCACGAGCGCACCGAGAAACATGAAACAATATGCCAACTTATCTAACAACTCGTCTTCCTTCATCCCCAGCATTTCTGTCAGAGGCTGTACCAGGGGGAGTGGCACGGGTGCTGCAACTGGTGTAGCCATTTTGCTAAAATTACTGTCTGAAAACTAACATCTTTCAGAAAGTCATATTTACAGCCAGCTAGTCAATAAGCGCAAACAAGGCGCCCCCTATCGATCTCAGGTTAAAGCTTGGATAAAATTGGTCTGGAGAGGGCGGCATACACATTGACAACAGTCGAAGAATCCAATCCCACATCAGTCGAGTGTATTATTACTTCATGTGTAATGTATTTCTCGCATATGGATCAAGTTGATCACACTCGCCTGTCTGTTGCTCGCGATAAATGGATATAATTTTCTTGGAATTTACTACCTTTTCTTAACAAGGGTAAGTTACGAAGAGTTATGTTTACATTTGTAATATCAGAAACTGTGGCCACCAAATCGTATTATTTATTTAATTTAGGTGTAAGTCTGTTCGACATGTTTGATCATGCCAGGTTTTGATGGAAACGTTTGCCTCGAATTTTCGGGACTCCACAATCATTATTATTATTATTTTTCTGGTAATGAAACCAAGGATCCTTCAAAAGCGCTCAAGGCACTGTAGCTCGTAAGCCAGAAGAAACCCGTAGACAGAGCGTGTATTATACAAATTTATAATGTTATAATGGGAAAGATATATACACACATTATAAATTATACAACACACGGGACCTACAACTTGAAGGCTTGCCACCACGAATCAGAAAAGTGAAGATGAACGTTCTGCAGTAAATATATGTTTAAAAAGTTAAACTCCATTTCGTGCATTGACAGCATGGTTTGGTACGAAACATTAGTAACTTGTTGTTGGACTTCATCAGCGGTTGTGTACAAAGTCTATGGAGAGTCGAGAACAAGCATTTCCTAACAAGATTGGAAATGTTTCTCAGTCCTAGATTCATGTCTTTCCCACATTTTTGCACCGATTGCCCTTTATTGATTTACGACCATGGTACTATGCAGTCGGGGTGAAGTCTTGAAATTTGTTTATCTTCGAAAAACAGTCGTCAGGTCATGTAACGGACATGCGAAGTTGCAATAGTGAATCGGCTTATTGCAGAATACCCCGCCACTCCTCTACTTCGACTCTAGTCTTACTCTTAGCTGGCTACGCGGTCACACTTGATTGCCCACCACAGATCAGTACCGCCCGGTGGCGGTGTGTGTATTTACTAGAAATCTAAATAATGCAAATTTATACCTCTGGAAATAGTGGATTATCATGAGACTGATGAGGACATTATTGATTAAGCCTTGTTGTCCTCCACTCATGATCAGCAGTAACGTTGGCACCAGAAAGCTGGGAAGTTCCTGAAAGAACCAGGCAAATCGTCCCGGTATGAAACAGCCGAATCGGGAATCTACGTACCGGCCGTAGGGAGCTCCGACAAACTGCAAAATGACGCTCACGAGCGCACCGAGAAACATGAAACAATATGCCAACTTATCTAACAACTCGTCTTCCTTCATCCCCAGCATTTCTGTCAGAGGCTGTACCAGGGGGAGTGGCACGGGTGCTGCAACTGGTGTAGCCATTTTGCTAAAATTACTGTCTGAAAACTAACATCTTTCAGAAAGTCATATTACAGCCAGCTAGTCAATAAGCGCAAACAAGGCGCCCCCTATCGATCTCAGGTTAAAGCTTGGATAAAATTGGTCTGGAGAGGGCGGCATACACATTGACAACAGTCGAAGAATCCAATCCCACATCAGTCGAGTGTATTATTACTTCATGTGTAATGTATTTCTCGCATATGGATCAAGTTGATCACACTCGCCTGTCTGTTGCTCGCGATAAATGGATATAATTTTCTTGGAATTTACTACCTTTTCTTAACAAGGGTAAGTTACGAAGAGTTATGTTTACATTTGTAATATCAGAAACTGTGGCCACCAAATCGTATTATTTATTTAATTTAGGTGTAAGTCTGTTCGACATGTTTGATCATGCCAGGTTTTGATGGAAACGTTTGCCTCGAATTTTCGGGACTCCACAATCATTATTATTATTATTTTTCTGGTAATGAAACCAAGGATCCTTCAAAAGCGCTCAAGGCACTGTAGCTCGTAAGCCAGAAGAAACCCGTAGACAGAGCGTGTATTATACAAATTTATAATGTTATAATGGGAAAGATATATACACACATTATAAATTATACAACACACGGGACCTACAACTTTACGTCCCATCCGAAGGACGAAGCAATAGTGGTTTAATTGCCTTGCTTAAGGACACACGTGTCGACACCGGGACTCGAACTCGCGCTCTGCGGAACAGAAAACCAAGCTCTTAACCGCTCGGCCACGACACTCCACTATTGGAGATTTGTTTTAATTTAAGTTGACCCACTACTACCGTACTGGGTCAACTGAGTAACTTGAACCCAAATATCACTTTTTTCAACATTTGGACATGGTCGGGTGATCGTACAGCGATCCAAAGGGCTCTTGCTTGGACCCTACAGGTATATCACCCGACCATGTCAAAATGTTGAGAAAAAATGATATTTGGGTCCAAGTTACTCGGACTAACTCGGCCCCAAGCCGAGACAACTCGACCGTCAAGACAATTTAACTAATTTAACTTTGCCCTTCAAATTTAGATTTTGTTGACATATTTTGTTTATCGTCAGACTCAGACCCTCTAAATCCACGCGGTCCTATTTTTACGCATTCACATTTAATTTACGTTTGGCAACACGCGTGCGTGCATGAGCGTTAGGTACGCAGATTACGGAGGGTCAAGGAACTTGATGTTTGTCCATGTAACAAACGTCAATCTGAATTGAAGTAGTATTCCTGCAAGTGAAAAATATCAAATGTTAACTTTGAAAGAATATTTAATAAGTTAGGCTAATAATAAATCATGGTTTTTACTTTAAATTTTTAATTTAAGAAACAAAAATGTCTGTTCATTTGACAAACGTGATTATTAAAATCTGTCCATGTAACAAACGTTACCGGTATGTCACAAAATATGTCAGTATTTCTTCTGTTGGTTATGTTTTTTATAAGGTTGAACAGTCAAAACCAAAAATAATATTTCGGGTTTATAGATAAATTTTTACCTTTCTCAGTTGTTAACCAGTTCGCGCCGGTATTATTGTAACATTCACCAAACCAAGGCGCAGGATTATTTTAAAATAAATCTGATCCGAGGCGAGTTCAGGCAGGAAGCACACCCATTACATTTCCAGCCTTGCTCGCTGCTGACAGACATTTCCGGTCTTGCTTGTGGCGTGTTTAGGCATCATCCGTTTTGAATCTCGGAAAAACTTTGCATGTACAAAAGTATATACGTCCTCTGGCGCAAACTGGTTAAAAAGGGTTTCACCAATCAAAAAATATAATAATTTGATATTGTCTTGTCTGTCCGAGTGACGTACCAGGTATGTTATTTTTGTGGTATCCTCCAGTTGCTTTGAGAGTGAACTAAATATTAACATTAAAAAGTACTTAATTGTACTAAAAGTAAAAGAGAAATTTACTAAATTTGTCTTGATTTCACTTTTGTTTCAGCTATGGTTAGGGGGAAAAAGTGTCTGTCCTTGTGATAGGCATTTCAGGTGATTTTGAAATATATTACACAGAGCTTCAAAACATACATGTAGATGAGGCGAAAGAGCATGTCTTCAGCATTCTAAAAATGTATTTTTTTGCAAAATTGGCAAAGTGGTTCTCAAGATACCGGTACGTCAATTTAATTTAAGCAAATTAGGAAATAAATTGGATGTTGACCTTTGACCTATTTCTATGATTTCTTTCAGGCAATGGCACCAAGAAAATACAAACATCAGAGCATTTTTCTGTTATAAATCATTAATTATTCATTTGTTATCCTTTAAATTGTGTACATACATTATGTATGCCCTTACTTATCATTTACTACAATTTCAAATAAAAAACTGAATGTTTAATTACTAATTTGCATAATTAATTAGTTAATTACCAAAATAATGGAAAAAGTAAGGATTTTGCAAATTTTGCAACTTTTACGAGAGTATATTATTACCTCGTTCACCGTTTTGCACAATTAAAATGAACTTATCAATGTGTCTGCTTTTATACAATTTATGGTTGTTTAGTTTTGGCACAATGATGTTGCATAGAAACAGATGACATGAATGAATGAATAAATTGTAATAATAAAAAAATATTTAATTAACACTAAGACAGCAATTTCTTAAGTGGGATGGAAATAAAATTGTGTAAAGCCACACTTATTACACTGAAGTCCGAAGTAAGAAGAAGTTGAGTCACAAACAATAACAAAACAAATCCATAGCGCAATAGGTTCACTTGAAAAATGGGAGGTTTAAATTTTTTTTTTAAATATATAACATTACATTATTCGTTTTCTGACATGTACACAATTTGTATAAAATGACTCTCTTCCTTTAATATGTAAATATCTTGTTGATGTATCAATAAGATTTAGGGGATGAAAATTGGTGACTTGGTTAACGACGACTGTAAACAAATTGTACGTGTCCGGTACCCAACCTTCCACAGTATCATGTGTATGAAATTGTCTTGTGGTAACCAGTCTACTGACAAAAAACTGAAAAAACCTGCTGTACAAAAGTACATTTTGGGAGGCCGTTTCAGAACCAAAACTACTAAAAACTTAAATTCTTATAAAGGAATATATTTCCCACCTTCTGAAGAAGTTCTGTGTGGAAAAAAATAGCGAACTTCTATGATAATCTGATGTCAAAATTTGTCTTTCGCGCCGTTAAAAAAACGCTGGTCCGATCTTTGCAGAACAAACGCGGTGGGTAAAAGCACTCGTCTTCTTCCTGAAATTATCGATCACGCGCCGATGTCAGAAACCTAACGCTCCCTATTAGGCAATAAAAAACTAATGGTAAATAGAGTACGAGCGAGCGAAAACCGAAAGGCCGTTCCACGCACGATCGTGCTCACTTCCGGCGCTGTGCAGGCAGTTTTTTTCCCACACCACGTTTTATTTTAACTCATAACTAACGAACTACTAGGTCGTTTGCGCTTATTTTTCGCCAAAATTTTTTATGATCATATTTTTTATAAAACCTGAGATACAATCTAATATATTTCAACATAATTTTTTTTCTGCAATGTTGCGTGCATGGGGCTGTGTGTGCAGACAGTGCGGTTACCGCGACTGGTTTTGTGACGTCACTGAGATGCCTACATGTACTTGTGACAGAGGTTATATCTTAAATATTATTAACCTTTGATAACTTCTTAAATATTGCTTAAGTTATTTTGACTTTTCCAGACTACGCATATGTTATGTACTTGTACATGTAGAGGGAAGATGCAGTATACAGTACAAGCCGAAAACCAGGGGAAAATTGTACAGTCTGAAATTTATTCTAAATGTCACACAAATGTATCATTTAGGCGCGGTCTCGTTAATGACTGTGCGATCCTATCCCGTTACTCTTGATTATTCTGTCGTTGTCAAGGACGGGAAGCTACAGATTGGACAGGGCCGGAGTGTGCACTCAAGCGTGGAAAAATTAATGAGCAAAGCTGGCTGTGTGCCATTGTCATCACTTTGATGGTAAGGCCAACAAAAAGTAATTTGTCTCTGGTCAGACCAAAGTTCAAGAATCGATGCGATGACGCGGTGTTTTTTTTGTTTTTTTCTTCTAACCCTAACTCCCTCACCCCTTTTACTAGAAAGTATCCTGAATCCGCCACAGTCCACCAATTTTGGTTTGCAAAAACTGCTGGTGTCCTGAGTCCATCAGACTCCACCAGTATACATTCTGGAGAGATCCTGAGTCCATCATTCTCCACCAGCAAAAGTTTGATGGAGTGTGACGGATTCAGGATACCTAGGTGGCATACACAAAAAAGCAGTGTGTTTCTCCATAGAGTCCATCACAGTCCATCACCTGAATGTCTGTATCCTGAATCCATCACACTCCTGCAGTAACGCTAGGCTTAAAATCCTCAATCCATCACACTCCTCCAGTTGGTTCAATATTGAGGTATCCTGAATCCGCTAAAATCCTCCAAAACAGGAAATGGATTTTGATGGACTCAGGGTGGTTAGGGTTAAAGTTGGATTGTACAAGATGAGTACTGTTTTGTACATTGTACTTACTTCACTGTGTCTTGTTTAATGATTGGTACATGTATGTTTATCATTAATTATTCTTGTTTACTTACAATCACATTTCTGTTGCTTTTGTTGTTGCAATATAGAAATAAACGTTGACTTGAATTGAATATACATGTACCTTGTGTTCTCCATCATTTGCCTTTGTGCCCTTCCCTATTACTTGGTGCACCTAATTTGCCGTCTAGCAAAAATGCTCTCGCCACTGAACAGAGTACTGTCGCACACAGATTTGTAAAAAAAAAAGAGTTACCGAGCCGTCACAGTCATGACACAATACCAAACACAGTACGCAAACAACAGACACCCCAAAAAGTGGCATATTTCACGCTGTCATGACTTGTCTAGTATAAAAACACAGTTGCTCACATCACGTTAATTATGCTATGGTCACAACCCCCAAAATTAGCCTGCTCGGTGGCCGGGCGGTGAGTTTTTAGTCAATTTCACCCGGGCACCGAGCAGCAGCCGCCCTAGCACCGCTGGTTTTTAGGGCATCGCTCGGTCGCCAATGAAGTTTTAACGCAGAGATAAAATTCTGGCAGCGCCTGCCCACTTTTTACTCGCCGCCCAAAATCGAGCGGTAGCCGTCGAGCGATTTAGGTCAAACATCTAAGCTGCTAGATCAAAGGCTGGCTAGCGGTCGTCGCCCGGTCACCGTTGTATTCCACGCCAATCACTTGCCGGCCGCCGGGCGATTTCTTACAAATCAGCTGGTGGCCGGATATGGTCAGCTGTCAATCA